>JAODTK010005653.1:0-230000 GCA_026419785.1 Sclerodactyla briareus
AAACAATTAGCACTTTGTCTATTCAATTTACAAAAATCGAGAATTCAGATATGATACATGGGGTCCGCACATGGAATTATGGACTTAAGAACATTTCCCAGCGCGCCGCGATTTTTGTTTGGTGTAGACAAATATTGCAATCCGGTTAGAGTGATATCAAAATCCCGGAATCGGTCCATGTGCTTTTTATTTTTTATTACGTTCCGGAAAGTGGGGACACAACGATATGATACTCCCCACTTTCGAAAGTGGGGGGACATCCCCCTCGCCCCAACCTGTTGACGCCCATGGCTACCATCTGGCCGACTCGAAATGTTTTTCTTCATCATCAAGAGATGTTTGTTTTTCGCGTCAACACACAACATTCAAAGCGCGTTGCCGCTCCAGAACGTGGGGGAAATCACCACAATGTCCGTCGCAGATCATATAGCCCTGACAGCGCACTCGGCGGCCCTTAACTAATAGTAGAGTTTCCCGTGCCTAGATACGCGATAGCTTTTGAGGCAGTGGTGCGCCAGGATTTCCCCGCGCGACGGGGTTCGAGTTCCCCGACGGGGGGTCCAGGTTTCCCCCGACGAGTCTCACCCTACCCCTAGGTAAAAACCTGCATTTTTATGTTTTCATTTTTCACCTTTTCTTAAAGAAAAAAAGAACGGAAAATTAAAATTCACAATGTGGAGGGCCACTGTTTACTCTCATTAGCATCCCTCTCATCTCGGCGTCTCAGTAGAATGGTCGGGTACTCCCGATAACTGCACATGCGGAAATGCCTAGGCACTGGATATTTGCGTGGTGGAGACACTTAACACTTAACACAATTGCAAAACAGTGGTACTGAAGACGCAAAACGAACCTCCCTCCCCCAACATAATTGTTATGTTGCATGCAGGCAAGGCGCCAGCCACTGTCCTAACAAGATGGGGGGGGGGGTCAGAGCATTTGTTGGGTGTGAGGGGGGTCCGAAGCAGTCATGGGAACCATTTTGTGTGTGAAAAATAATTAATGTAATGGAGTGCCTTCCAAAAGTTTGGGGGTCATGACCCCGTCCCCCCTAGTGGCTGCGCCGCGGTTGCAGGGACATTTCAAAAGAGTCCATTGGGATGTGTCATCCTATCTGACTCTGCCACTATTGTATCGTCGGTAAGGAATACCAAGGATAATACGCTGCCTAAACTTGAGCGAGGAACCCTGCAATATAATGAAGGATATATATTCCCCCACCCCCGCCCCCATATTCCCCCCCCCCCCCCCGCTGGGCGCCCACCTTTTGTTTTGAGGAGCTAAAATACCTAACAATGCACCCCATCCGCATCGGGTGCTTTCTTCTGACTGTGGGACGATGGCCGATGGACTTGTGTCAACTTTAACTCAGGCTCAGGTCGTCAACAAAAAAAATCCTCTGAGATTTTTTATGGGGGGGGCGCGCGCCGGGTGGCGCCCCCTCTGATCCGCTTCCTGGTGTTTGAAACAACGATTCATCTCGGTAATAAGGGTGATCCATGAAGACCAGGATACACCAATTCACTCGAATATTCGATCTTTCACATCACCATCAGCTAATCGGACACTACATGGCTGCAACACGGCTATTTGGCTACTCATAGGGAAGTTTTTTCCAACTTCCTTCAAAATTAATGGCGTTATGCCAGATAAGCACCTAGAAACGAAAGTTGCTCTCGTCCCCTTCTCTCTCGAGGGGGGAGGTCTGCAGCTCGGACTTGCCCTGAAAAGAGCGATATTAGCAGAATGGTAATAAGGTGGGCCGATTCCCACTGGGGGCACCTGGGGGTCACAGCTTTGTCCGTGGGGGGGGGGGGGTTGCCCCGTGACACCCCACCCGTACACGCCACTGGGTTCATATTGTATGTGCATTCCGATGTCCCCTGCTGGGATAGTCACTGTCGGGCAGAACGTTGCCGCTCTTGTTCTTCTACCATGTGAAGTTAGTTTACCTGGAGCCATGTGTTATAAACATATGCGTATGGGACCACCCCATTCCCTCCCGCCCCCCCCCCTCCCGATCTTTAGAGCTTTGCCCACATTGGTCATTTCTGGAATTGAAACTTGTGCTAGCGATTCTATATTATTTTCTACTGGCATTGTCATTAATCATTCGAGGTTTTGACACAACCGAAGGCTACGAAGATGTAGATGCTCAGAATAGTAATTATCATAGTAAGATATCATAGTGGACTCAGTGGAGGTTTCCTATTGTCACATCATGTTCCACTGACCAGAGTATAGTAGTAGAAAGGTAATAATTTTGCAAAGAAATTTCAAATCCCCCACCACCCTCCTGGTATCGTGGAACATATCAGCTCACTATGTTCATTGCAAGAGGGTCCCATGCCTCTCGCCACCTGGCCACACCTCTTAACTTACGAGCGCGCTAGTTGAAAATTGAGCCATGTACCGAGTCTCGACCCCCTACACCCGTTTCCTTGCACCAAACGGTGACCCATGACCACAGACCATTGGAGATTCAGTCCCCCAAACGTTGTGAGCTGTTTTATTTAGCCTTTCCTGCAGATAGGGGGGATGGAAAATGAGTGCAATGAAAAGAATTGTAAAAGAATGGCTATATGGTGGATGTCGTTGAGCCAGGGCCTTGGTGGCAGGTGGGGTGCATTTTGAGCCATATTCCCCAATGGAATCCTGGATTCCTGGATTTTTGGCGACAGGGGTGGCAGTGACTCCTGTAAAGCCACTGATCCGCCAACTGAAAATTCTGGCGACGTCACTGATCGAAAAGGTTTCGCCAACCCCACTCACCCACCTCCGCCCGCCGGCTACCCTCCACAGCTGTTCATCCCCATACGCCCTGGCTCTGTTTCATTACAATCTGGTGCATTTTGATAATAGCCTATAATCGCAGTTGACTGTTCAGGCTACTAAAGTCGGCTATAGAACAACACCAATCAACAGTATCCTACTTCTCCATTAGCCTAGTTTAGCTGGGCCAACATGTTAGGCCTAGATCAATGAACCATATTTAACACAGCGACTTTGATAATGTTTTTCCTTCATGTTTGTGTGACTTCCCCTTCCAAAATCCCCCAGGGAGGCCGTCAGTGATTTTACTGATTCGATTGTAGTAGCCTCCAATGAGTTTGTGCTCATCCGTGCAGAAAAAAGTCAGTAACCCGAATCGGACTCCCAGCCATGTCGACCGTACTGAAACAGGATTGCGAATTCCTTGCACGAGCCACCATTTTCGCATAATAATGCAGAGCCGTTGCAGCGTTGCTACTGCTCGTCGGTGTCCCTTCGTACTATATAACATTTGAAAACACTTCATATGTCAGCTTGCACATAGCCGCACGCAGCACTAATCGATATCAAATGGCTACAGACTATCTATTTGGGGTATTGTACACTAATAGACTGAGTCCAAAACACTACAAACGAGAATGTCACACTCGAACTGTCACAGAGGCCTATGTTACGTCCCCTGTACAAAACTCATCACTGTTAATATAACACTAAATGGGCAAGTACTTAGCTAGTATGGTACGAAGCTCTGTCCGATGCAGTCACATAAATATACCATTTGAGAAGTATCTCCGATTATACGTGTGATAAGTAAGTGCCCTCAGGCCGCATTTTGAATTATCTAATCGTTATTCGTAATTTGATCATGCATCATCACACCTCGTGATATCTGATGTATCAATATAGTAGTCACGAACTGATATTGCCAAATCATTGCTGTGCCTCTGAGTTCATATTAGGGGCCTTTTGTGCACTGTTACGTATTTTGAAGACTAGATAAATGGCTTTGGAGATGAAAAAAAAACCGGTCAAGCTTCAGGTGCCTGTGAGATTTGGGGTAACAGTTTTTATGGTTAAGGAGATTTGTGTCAAGGTCACAGTTAGGCCTACTACTACTATAATGGTGGCATCGAATTTCGTGAACCATGTTACGTATTTTCCGAATATTTTTTCACATAAAGTAAATAATTCAATCTTAACCTTTCGTGTTTGCTACCTTATCCCTTGTTGTTGTCAATTCGCACTAGATGTGGTGGGGGGTCAAGAGCATTTTGTTGGGTGGTGATGGGGTCCCGAAGCAGTCATGGGAAACTTTTTGTGTGTGAAAAATAATTATGTATGGGCCTTCCAAAAGTTGGGCTTACCCCCCGGCCCCCCTAGTGGCTGCGCCTCGGTTGCAGTGACATTTCAAATATTCATAGGGATTGTGTATCCTATCTGAATGCTGCCACTATGTATAGTCTGTAGTAAGACGAAGGATGAATCTGTGCTCTTAAACTTGAGCGAGTGAACCCGGCAATATAATAATGTATATAGTCCCCCCCCCCCGCCCTCTGGCGCCACCTTTGTTTTGAGGAGCTAAGAATACCTACAAGGCACCCCATCCGCATCGTTGGTGCGTCTTCTTCTGACTGTGGACAGATTGCAGATGGACTTTTGCAACTTTAACTCAAGGCTCAGGTCGTCAACAAAAAAAATCCGCTTTAATTTTTTAGGGGGGGCGCGCGCCGGGTGCGCCCCCCTCTGGATCCGCCCTGGTGTTTCAAACCCCGATTCTCCGTAATACTGTATCCAGACAGATACACCAAATTCCTCGAATTCGATCTTCTCACATCACGTCAGCGTAATCGACCTACATGGCCGCATCGCGGCTATTCGGCTACTCATAGGGAAGTTTTTTCCAACTTCCTTCAAAATTAATGGCGTTATGCCAGATAAGCACCTAGAAACGAAAGTTGCTCTCGTCCCCTTCTCTCTCGAGGGGGGAGGTCTGCAGCTCGGACTTGCCCTGAAAAGAGCGATATTAGCAGAATGGTAATAAGGTGGGCCGATTCCCACTGGGGGCACCTGGGGGTCACAGCTTTGTCCGTGGGGGGGGGGGGGTTGCCCCGTGACACCCCACCCGTACACGCCACTGGGTTCATATTGTATGTGCATTCCGATGTCCCCTGCTGGGATAGTCACTGTCGGGCAGAACGTTGCCGCTCTTGTTCTTCTACCATGTGAAGTTAGTTTACCTGGAGCCATGTGTTATAAACATATGCGTATGGGACCACCCCATTCCCTCCCGCCCCCCCCCCTCCCGATCTTTAGAGCTTTGCCCACATTGGTCATTTCTGGAATTGAAACTTGTGCTAGCGATTCTATATTATTTTCTACTGGCATTGTCATTAATCATTCGAGGTTTTGACACAACCGAAGGCTACGAAGATGTAGATGCTCAGAATAGTAATTATCATAGTAAGATATCATAGTGGACTCAGTGGAGGTTTCCTATTGTCACATCATGTTCCACTGACCAGAGTATAGTAGTAGAAAGGTAATAATTTTGCAAAGAAATTTCAAATCCCCCACCACCCTCCTGGTATCGTGGAACATATCAGCTCACTATGTTCATTGCAAGAGGGTCCCATGCCTCTCGCCACCTGGCCACACCTCTTAACTTACGAGCGCGCTAGTTGAAAATTGAGCCATGTACCGAGTCTCGACCCCCTACACCCGTTTCCTTGCACCAAACGGTGACCCATGACCACAGACCATTGGAGATTCAGTCCCCCAAACGTTGTGAGCTGTTTTATTTAGCCTTTCCTGCAGATAGGGGGGATGGAAAATGAGTGCAATGAAAAGAATTGTAAAAGAATGGCTATATGGTGGATGTCGTTGAGCCAGGGCCTTGGTGGCAGGTGGGGTGCATTTTGAGCCATATTCCCCAATGGAATCCTGGATTCCTGGATTTTTGGCGACAGGGGTGGCAGTGACTCCTGTAAAGCCACTGATCCGCCAACTGAAAATTCTGGCGACGTCACTGATCGAAAAGGTTTCGCCAACCCCACTCACCCACCTCCGCCCGCCGGCTACCCTCCACAGCTGTTCATCCCCATACGCCCTGGCTCTGTTTCATTACAATCTGGTGCATTTTGATAATAGCCTATAATCGCAGTTGACTGTTCAGGCTACTAAAGTCGGCTATAGAACAACACCAATCAACAGTATCCTACTTCTCCATTAGCCTAGTTTAGCTGGGCCAACATGTTAGGCCTAGATCAATGAACCATATTTAACACAGCGACTTTGATAATGTTTTTCCTTCATGTTTGTGTGACTTCCCCTTCCAAAATCCCCCAGGGAGGCCGTCAGTGATTTTACTGATTCGATTGTAGTAGCCTCCAATGAGTTTGTGCTCATCCGTGCAGAAAAAAGTCAGTAACCCGAATCGGACTCCCAGCCATGTCGACCGTACTGAAACAGGATTGCGAATTCCTTGCACGAGCCACCATTTTCGCATAATAATGCAGAGCCGTTGCAGCGTTGCTACTGCTCGTCGGTGTCCCTTCGTACTATATAACATTTGAAAACACTTCATATGTCAGCTTGCACATAGCCGCACGCAGCACTAATCGATATCAAATGGCTACAGACTATCTATTTGGGGTATTGTACACTAATAGACTGAGTCCAAAACACTACAAACGAGAATGTCACACTCGAACTGTCACAGAGGCCTATGTTACGTCCCCTGTACAAAACTCATCACTGTTAATATAACACTAAATGGGCAAGTACTTAGCTAGTATGGTACGAAGCTCTGTCCGATGCAGTCACATAAATATACCATTTGAGAAGTATCTCCGATTATACGTGTGATAAGTAAGTGCCCTCAGGCCGCATTTTGAATTATCTAATCGTTATTCGTAATTTGATCATGCATCATCACACCTCGTGATATCTGATGTATCAATATAGTAGTCACGAACTGATATTGCCAAATCATTGCTGTGCCTCTGAGTTCATATTAGGGGCCTTTTGTGCACTGTTACGTATTTTGAAGACTAGATAAATGGCTTTGGAGATGAAAAAAAAACCGGTCAAGCTTCAGGTGCCTGTGAGATTTGGGGTAACAGTTTTTATGGTTAAGGAGATTTGTGTCAAGGTCACAGTTAGGCCTACTACTACTATAATGGTGGCATCGAATTTCGTGAACCATGTTACGTATTTTCCGAATATTTTTTCACATAAAGTAAATAATTCAATCTTAACCTTTCGTGTTTGCTACCTTATCCCTTGTTGTTGTCAATTCGCACTACTCGGACGTCAACCCTGGCTTTAGTGTGATGCAGCAGCCAAAGAACCAATGTGTTCGTCCTTCATAAAACCATCGTCAAGGCCATACTATTCGTGATTGATTGGTGGCGCTTTTTAATTTTATCGTCCTGCGTTCATTGTTCCATTTTTTGTATTCGAACGGACCTGCTGTGTAAATTGGCATGTTCGTCGGCGAATAACGTTCGTTTTGTATTCTTTTTTTGTAAATTACAAGAAGCTTGGGCCTGCATTCCGAATAGAAGACTCGCGTTTTCAACGCCATCGTTTCTTTGAATGTTAATCTTCATAATTTGAAAAATCTTATTGGAAGAAGTAAAAATTCACCTGTTTTTTGGCCATTGTGGTTGGAAAAAAAAGAGCTCGATCAGAGTATGTCAGTTTGTTGCGTGTTGTGACAATCTTTGAGCATCAGTTGGTTAAAGGTATTTTTGCCGTCTTGTTGTTTGGATACGTGCGCGTCATTGATACCAATTCCGCGAAGCTCTAATATCACGAATACGTATGACTCACGAAGACGTATGCCCTCACTCATACCTGTGTCTAGTTAGAGATTTTTTTTAACTATGCCCAGGTGTACTTGTACTGCAACGAGTCGTATTTAAAACTTCGACATTGTATCACTATCCTCTCTCTATGATATAAATCCCACTATTAATAAGATATATATTTATAATGCATGTTCCGAAAATATATAGCACCGACTATTGAGAGATTTGCTCATGGCTAAACCAGAGCAATATATATATATACACTACTTCATTTCGTTTTCATTACTATTCTGTTTTCACTGACATTACTTTTTTGTAATCACAAGCACGGTGGTTTCATGTACCTTGCTGCCTATTCTATACCAACACAGGTTGTTTTTAAAAGAGGGTGAAGACTAGTGTAACCTGGCCCAGCACTCCATATTTAATTGCTGATGTCATACTGATTGTCCTTTCTATATTGTTCAGGTTTGTCCACTACCAATTTATACAAGACAAAATAACCATGTGCAATTCAATGTCTTGAGTGCTAGCGAGTCCCAAGCCTCTGAGAAACAGTGAAGGCACTATTCTCTTCTTAATTGTCAAGCCAGTGTCTTTTGTTGATAATTGTTCCTTGGGCATCTACTGATCCTGCCCACTGACAGTGGATTGGGGCTGGGAAGCCCTGTGGTGTGACAACCACTTCTTGGAATCTCCCTCAAGTACTGATCATTTGCTTGGAGGCGATGCAGCTATATTCGCTGTCGTGGGTGAGTATGGTTGCTGTGGGCTCTTGAAGGCATACGCAAATACTACAAAAAAAACCTATAAAAATTGAACTTGACCCTTGCCCGGTGAGATATGAATCTTGGTTCACCACTTGTTTTTGGGTTTTAAAAATAATCAGACAGCTCTATTTTTGTATCACTTGGAGCCTCCATTTGTTGGCTGGGGCCCAGATCCAGTAATCTGACATTCATCCAGTAATTCATTCGATACATATAGTCAGAATGACTAGTCATGGATGACTAGCTCCAACCATGGGGAAGACAAAACAAAACTAGACATTTGTGTAGGCGGGTAAAACCGCCCACTGTTTTTTTTTATATCCCCCCCCCTCTTTTGATCATCATTTGGGAAGAGTATCTAACACCCCATAAGACCCCCAATTGGTCAGAAAACCAAATAAACTCATCCCCTAAGTTTTTGTAATCCATGGAATAAATCGCATCATGATTATGCAAGTTGACTCCCGTGGCTTTGAATGACTTCTAACTTTGTGATGATTCAATGTATCTCCCATCCACCAATTTTCTTTCAATTCTGACAAAGTTAGAAAATCGGCATAAGTTTGCAAAATGCCCTCCCGAGCCTTGAAATGACCTCCCACATTTTTCGGGATCACTCCAGTTCCCTAACCACCAGTTTCGTTCAAATCTGACAAATATTTAAAAATCCGTGAATCCGCAAATTTGACCTTCGATCACCTTGAAATGACCTCCACATTTTTCGGGATCACTCTAGTCCTCACCCACGCAGTTAGTTCACATCCGAACTAACTTAAAATTTGCATAAATTATGCAAATTGAGCGCCCCCAGTATTTCAGTTGACGAAGTTTTCCCCGGCCGGGATAATTCAGTATGCCCGGGGTTCTATCTCCGACTAGTGTATTGCCTTGACAATGAACCATTTTTGTAATGAATACACCATCTGGGCCCCTATGTCGAGCTATGAACAATCATGAAAATACAGTCCTGTTATCTGGGTCCAAATAGTGGTAGGCAAACGTTGTGACGATTTATTTTCATCAGAGGTCATTCCCTCCCAAATAATCCGTCCCACCACCACTACCCAACTAAAATACGGCCTCCGGGAATGCAATTAGATACATCACTATGACAACTGTTATAAAAAATATAAAACATAAACAAATTTAGTTGCAGCTGGAAAGCTTCCGTGATTCTATCTGAAGACCTGATTTCTCTGATTTTCTGGTCTTCTGCTTAGATGGGATTCTGCTTCTGCTTCTGCTTGGGATTACCCCCCCCCCCCCAAAAAAAAAAAAAAAAAAAAAAAGAAAAAACTAAAAAAACAGTCCGGACCGCGCCGCTACACGGAGGGTAATTTACTCATAATATCCCCGGACACTCTGTAACTCTACTTTGTCTGTCCTGCTGTACAGACGCCCTAAAAACGTCAATTTTAATGATTTTTACATGGCACCATACACTACCCGTCAAAATGGCGGCGTGAATGGCTCTTATTTCGCTACAGGCGGCCTTCACTCTGTATATGGCCGCTTGTCAGCATTGCCGGGGCTTGTTGCCAACGATTAGAGTGGAACGCATGTGTAGTTGACATACGAAACAATCAAAGGATGTTGCGGCCAAATATGAAGACGGATGCTGACATGCGGCGCTATGGGTTTTTGGGTACTAGGTGTCTACTAACCACATAATGCGGGCGTTCCTAATGGACACTGCTTACAATGTTTGCGTGCCTGTATGACTTAGCACTGCCTGGGTACGATACGGGCATACTGTAGACGGTTATGGACTATGTCTTCAGCAGGATTTGCTCGCGTGCCTGCGGCAGGTCAAACGTTCTTGCTATATATATTTACGGTATTTTACTTGCCATTATTATGTCCCTTACCTGATTCTGAGAATGTTTAGTGAACCACAAACATGAAGTAAACTCATTTTTCCCGAGTTTTTTTTATATATTTTATTATTCGGCTGTACTTAGGCAGGTTCAAACGAGGATGCAGACTGAAAACGTCATCGTCGAGGCAAAAACCCCTCGCCGTCAGCCTCACCACGACGACGTCCCATCACATCATCGGTTCCTCAAATGCAACAAAAGCCCTCGGCACCCTCGTATTTACCCCATCAACTGCAGAATATGTTTTGCACACAGATCGGGATATTGTTTCAGCATCACGCAGCACTGTATGGGAAGCGACATTGACACCAAATTTACGGAAGAAAGCCAATTAAGCTCTCATATATGGAGCACAAGAGCATGTGAAACATTATTTTTCAGCTTGGCAATTGTAGCTGATAACTCACCGCACATAGATGGATTGGTTCTTTCCCTCGGATATATATCGTTGTCCAAAACTTTGAAACAAGCATACAGAACGCGATGAAATGAAGCTTTATTTAGCCTATGTGCTACTCAAAATGAGTACATTGCCCCTTTTCAAAAATTTTTTTGTTTTGTGGTCGGGTTCTGAGGGAATAAATTTCATTCGGAGACCAAGCTCGTGAACCCAGTAATTCACACTCCTTTGCTTGTTCAGATCAGGATTACTTCAAGGGCATCACTAAGCTATAGGTGTCCTTTTTGTTTGCTTGTAACAGAACGATATAAATAATGTTTTGAGATATCAATTAACATATTGATTATGAAACAGCGATGAAATGACTCATATCTTTGCTCCACCGTTTCCATCTGGCAATCTGGCAGAAACCGAAGTTCCGAACACTATACAAAAGCAGAGGGATTTTGACATGCATGCCTGACTCCGCCAATTAATTTGTCGGTGTGGGGCCCCGTTCACCAAAAGTTTCCATCTATTCCATCGCAATACACTCGGCATTTCTAGACTCAGGTGAATGTTAGTTTGTTCGCCGTTCGAATTTGGTAAGAAACTAAGCTAACGATAAACCTTGTCCTTACAAGGCATGGCTATGTATTCAGCAGTGTAAAAAGTACCCGTACTTTGCTTGACCTAGAATGCTAAACAGATTTTTAGTTACTGTCGACAGTAATCGCACTTCCATCCTTCAATCAAACGTCCTAATACGTCCCCAAAATCCAACGTGCCATGCTTGGCTGCATCTGTTCATATATGGTTCCTTTAGTAATCCGTACATCCGTTACGCGTTTCCAGTCCAGGTTATATCGTGACCCAAAAATATGACTCCCATCCCAGCCTCATTGTGTTTTATGAATCCACAAGTCGAATCATCTATAGATTTAAAATGCAGAGCCGTTAACTCATAAGTACAATTTTGGTTTGTGCTCTCCATTCGTGTGGTTCAGCATCAAGACTTGGGAACGCGAGGCGGTAAGCAGCATATTATTATTTTTCATTCCCACGTCTGCTTCGAGTACCAACCATTTACTTTCTATTCTAAACCATTTTTTCTGAGTCTATCATGCATTTTTCCCTTATACTTTATCATCCTCACTAAATCCTAATTTCAA
Organism: Sclerodactyla briareus; assembly: GCA_026419785.1. Taxonomy (NCBI): domain Eukaryota; kingdom Metazoa; phylum Echinodermata; class Holothuroidea; order Dendrochirotida; family Sclerodactylidae; genus Sclerodactyla; species Sclerodactyla briareus. Next base: position 11,782 of record JAODTK010005653.1, read on the forward strand.
ACAAAAACGTTCACATCCAATCTTTTTATTACAGGCGGAGCAGCTCTTTAGCCAAGTATAACCATTTCTTGTTTTTTGTACATTCTATACATATTACGCAACGATATTGCAACAGCGATATTTCACTCATGTGTGCGTGTGTGGATTATTTCTCAAGATTTTGTATCCTCTTAGTTGTGGCGACCTTACCTTTATTGCATGGTACACATTTCTTAATCACCTTCCTTAAAAACGTTTCTTTTTGACATTTTTGTTTATTCCCGAGGGAAATCCTTTGCAAAATTATCAGTCCAACAGTCTTTTTTTTACAATACTTACAACTACTGCCCAGGATAGTATGACACTAATATAATATCTGACATGTGTTAAGGTATACCCTAATGTCCGCCTAATTTGACCAACCAAGTTTCTCTTGGTAGTTCCCACCCTAAAAAAACTATAGGCTATTGGAAGTGATCGTATTTTTCTACAAACATGCCCGTCTTCCCCGTCCAAATATAGCTATTAATTTTGTCTATTATTCAACCGGTCGAGGCAATAAAGGCTACTAGAGCAAGAATTTGAAGAAGAGTAGATTTTTAAGAAAAATAAATTTCTGGGCATTCAACGACAAAATGCAGAGCAATAAAATACGGTTAATAGTTATGTCATTTTTATTTTAGCTCATAACTTACCTTCCCATTTGACATTTGGTATGTTTATAACTGAATTATTTTGGGGATGCTCATCCGACAACCTAGGCTAAACAATTTGGTCTGTGACTTTGGGAAAATCGCAAACAAAGTTTATATCGCATTAAAGACTTTCTATATGATGAACGACAAGCGGAGTGAAGGATAATCAGCCTGCACTTATCATTGTGGACAAAAAAAAACAAGATACAGTGTTTCCCCAAAAGGTACGTCCTATGTGAAGAACAGTAATTACGAACAATATATGTCCTCATAAAAATACTTACAGTTACAAAGTACAGAGGGGCCCACCACTCACTCCATGGAAATTAACTACAGCATAGTATAAGAAGAATTCGATGTAGGAAGCAAATTTGAAAGAGATAATAAAGCAATCACTTAATATTTACCAGAGCAGCCAGAAAGTCACGGCTAAGGCATGCGATAATGACTATTTTTGCTATTTCCCTATTGCATCAACACTTTTTCACACAAATATTTCGCAATTCCCGATTTCCAAACTGCAGATAATCATTAGATATCCATATACCGTATGGTTTTTTCATTAACAGCTACCTGTTGTGCGTATTCAACACTATTCTGATGTGCCAAAATAGTACAAATAAATAGTGTTTCTTGCAAGTCCATAGGCATTGAATTCATATCCAGATTTCAGTGAAGCAGAGCCTTGGAAAGTAATCAGAATTCCGGTTCATATTAGGTAATCTCTGCTCAGTGCATCTTGGTGGAGAGTGGGTGCCTTGCGAGAGAAATATGAACTACTCAAAAGTGTACCATCAATTTTTTTTTTACCTTCTGCAAATTGCATTCATTCGATAGTAAGCACCAGACAGCCATAACACTAATGAAAAATGGCGCCTGGTGCAGCATAAATCACTAAACTGACCGAACACATTCATATTGGAAAAGGTTGTTGTGTTTGGTAGTCAACGTTTTAGTTTGAACAGTCTCAGAATTGAGGTGAAGCCAGATTTCTAATGTTCATTGCTACCATGACAACTACAAACTCTTGCAGTCCATTAATGGGATACCATCGGTGGCCGATTATACTGCTTACTTAAATAAACTCACAGTCCGTTATTGCTCGCAGTAATGTCTAATACGTTTCCTCAATTGCTTGCTCGTCCCTCATATGGTCTATATATTCCGCCTCAATATCCCGAAGACCCTACCGCTTTCTCGTCCCCAGGCCTCCCTTCAAACTGGTCAACGAAGAAATATGAAATACATGTGTTATCAATTGTTTAATTACTATTTCCGTATAGGTCAGTCCCTAATCAATTTGCGGGGAAGGGTTGTACTTGTAATGTGATACGTCATTTTGAATTGCTGGTAGCATACAGGGGAAGCGCACCGAGTTCCTATAAACGAGGATGGTTCCTCGTTGATGTGGTACATTAAATGAACTTTCCAAGATGGATGTTAGGCTACTATAATTTTTCACATGAATACCCCTGGCGGCAATTATGAAATGATTACTCTTCGGAACAAGAGAGATTGATATCACACAATAATACGAGAGGCTTTGAATGGAGTTTTCTTCTAGAGGCCATTATCCTCCCTAACTTCTATAAGATTTAGTTAGATTCCACAAAATTTTAAACAATTCCCTTCCCCCTTTCTTTCTATCGTTTGCAATAATACACAGAACGTACGTGGTCAATACTGATCCGCCAATGCCCATACTCACTGGAGCAATATATATGTGTGCGTGTCAATTGATATTTTGTTTATTTTATATCATTGTTATATCAGTTTGTCCGCGTACAATTAAAATAATACACTTAAGTATGTGGTCTACCAAGACTCTCAAACTCTCCTGTTTTTAATTTTAAGACAAAACCTGCTTCGCTCTACCCTCGCTTGTTTTCATATCTCTATAATGGCCCAGTAGATTTTGTTCTACATTATGTATAATTTCCACTGGTAATTGAATTCTATATTTAATATCAAACTATATAGAAATACCCTCGACCTAACGACTGGGCTATCTTGAGTTTATTGTATGTGAATAAACCACGGAATCACCATTGCTCCTAACTAGGTCAATGACGTCCTCGCAAACCCGTGAAAACGGGGGGCAAAAGGGTCCCTTCCTTTGTATGACGTCACGATGAAAACCACCCAAGGTAGTCGAATTATATTGTATTTGACCTATCATAACGCAGATTATGCACATAATAGTGCCATCTGGTGATTGCATCCTCACAGACATGTCTTCAACATTGTACCTGGGGAAAGCGGGTGTTACTTGACCACCTCAACCAAAAATCACTGTCCATCTGTAAATACGACAATACGCGCGGTTTGTTTCCACACCTTTCTGGCGGGGATCGTGGACGATAAGCATCTTTAAAAGCATGCGAAACATTTCGTATTCGGACTTTCGAGGAAATTCAGGCCCATCCTTTAATTCAGGATATTATGTTTTACGTCATGGTGTTGCTAAAGGAATTTTCGATGATTGTTTACCTGAAGTTGGTTTGGTATTTTTCTGTTCCGATTTTTTCGCAGTCTCTGCACTTCCCGCTATCACCGAGTCCCCTGTGAATTCTGTCTTGCTTGATATTTACACAAATTCAGATGAGATAGTGTTTTATCTGAACTAGTATTCCTATCTATATCTCATTTTGAATCATAAAGGAAAAAAAACATGGGGTAGTGAGATATGACCCGATTGACCCAAATATTTTCCAACGCTGTTTCATCTTGGTGTACTATCTTTTTCTGCGGACGGACACAAGTTATAGTAGCGTAATCACCCGAATTGAAGCTAAACATTGTCTTCCGATATACGACAGTTTTGCACACATTTCGCAATTACGTCCCGCAACATAATTGTGTGCATTTTAATCCCAACCATACTTCATGGCTCAACATGTTTTCTATTGGCTGAACCATGTTTCCACGCAGCGAATCAGACTGAGAAGGTTTAGTTGCCCCCTCAAAAAAGAAAAAGAAAAAAAAGTCTATTACACTAATCTTTTTGTGCGACTACATGGGATCACTTTTCCAACCTCTTTCAGAATACTGCTGTACGGCCGATGCAGTTCTCTCGAGGCCTCCGAAATCAAAGTAAGCTATTTCCGGTCAAACTTTTTTGTTTTGTTGGAACACACTATTCATAAAAATATTCCGAATTCAATTTCTGATCTCCCGAATTGCATTTCTGATATCCTTAATTCAATTTCGCACCTGAAAAATATCACGAATTCAACTTCTGATATCACGAATTCAATACTGATACCACGAATTCAATTTGTGATATAAAACGTGTCATATGGAGATCAGCTATCTACATTTATGTAAAATATGATCACTTATTCTATAGAGTATTACTTATACCAACATCTGATATCCTATAACTGTCAGGAGTGCTACGGGGATGTTCTCTCTCAATTCTAGTGGTGTCCTACGTCATCAAACCAGAAGGGTATCCAGAACCATTCGAAGTTTACTGTGACGACGGCCGCTGGCTCCGGCGGATGGACGGTATGTGAATTAGCTAACTATATTCCCACAAACATATGACAGTTCAGAGTTTAATCAATATAGAAGATCATATCAAAGTGATGATTGAATGTTCTGATTGACACATCGTTAAAAGACCGTGGTACACGCCTGCATTTGTTATAGCTTACTCAAACCGAATTGCTTATACTATGAAATTATAAGTTCCAGGCCGGTACCTTTTCAAACTTCAGAGATGAACGCGCTTCACACCTGAGCTAATTCATTAGGTTTCGAGGACTCTGGTAGTTTGAGTGAAAAAGGCAAACAGTGACGCCATACATGAACATTCGTATTCTCTATACTCATGCGGTTGTAACAGATAACTGACCTTCATTATATTCCTATGTCCGAGCTATTTGTTTTGTTTAAATGAGTCACATTTCGTTGTTTAGAATTTGAGAACAACCAGTGGTTTCACAACAGATGTCAAATGATACCGTACCGAGACCTTTTTAAAATTTGAGCTTTTTGGTATTGGTGATATCAGCCCTGTCAATGTACATTACAGACCATATGTCTCTATTGTTCCATTTCGAATTTTGCACTATTTGAGTTGAACGCTCTAATCAAATATGATTGCCAATCATTCATTCTTTTTATAAAAAAAAACTCTAAAACTTTGAAGCTAGCTTTTGTATATTCGGCCATCTGGTTTCTTCTCCTTTATTGCCGGTTTTCCAGCGCGAATGGGGGGCCGCTCAGAGTTCAATAGCCGTGGGGAGCACTAAACAAAAATGATTTGGATTCCTGTCGAACGAATCCTGGCTTGGCCAACGAAGGCTGTCCTATTTACCAACCAAGGGAACTACAGGCTTCGTGTGACCTGCAGTTCTCCAATGTTTCGTCCAGTCTCTCTTCCTCTATCAACAACAGTTTCCGCATCGTATGATGGGACAAATACGTCTAATTTTCCGCTAGGAACACACGAATCTATCGGAGGTAAGGTTTTACACTTCGACTAAAAACTTTATAGTAGCATGGTATTTTCCGTGAGGCGGTAGACATTCTATCTATCATAGCTGATGGTTGTTCTTATTTTCGTTTATTTTCGATAATTGTACTCCTTCTTTTATAATATGCTAAGTTTATACAGGGTTCTAATATATGGTCAAATAAACAAATCCTTTCTGCAGTGGTATAACATTTCTGAAGTAACGACATATAGACCTAAACCTACTCAAAATTAAATATGATTATCAAAATGAGCTGGAAAGTACTGGTCGACACTTCCGTACCATTGTGTATCGGATTCGACGCCGGTTGTTTTCTCATATACCGTGTAACCAATTTATTCTATTTTGGTGTCTTTCATTTCGCTTTCCTTTCTGATTACACGACAAAAGTGATCAGGACGAGAATAGTGGTACAACCTTGTTTTCGCTCATGGACCGTAATCGATTAACTGTTTGCCTGGTGTTATCATACCAACACTTTCCGTGTACTGCAGTTGATTGTTTTGATTAGAAACACGGTTTTCCTTGGTTTCTTGTCTCCCATATACACCGCTGTGGTTTCCCCATGAAGTTTTATCCGCAGATGCGTGGTATCGTCCGTCCCATGACATGTTCTATGGAAATGCAGTTGCCGGATGGTGCGGAGAGCCAACCAATCTACCCATTTTCTCGAAACTGTCAGCTTGGAACCGGGGGGGGGGGAAGGGTGCTTCTGTCCAGCTGGTTTTTGAATGGACGGTGATGACTGCGTTCCTGCCAATGAATGCCCATGCTTTTTGTCGGAAATCAATCGAGTTGTTCCGGTAATGCATCTGATAATTATCAAACCCATATTTTCACGGTTGGGATATTTTTTCTCCCTTCATTTTTTCGGGGAGGGTTAGCCGTTCATGCTGAGAATAATTCACGACTGAAACATGTTCCTTGAGATTCTTCCTACCAATATATATTACTATAGATATATATAGATAATATATATATATCCTAATATTTATATATATCTCTGATATATATATATCTATTCTATATATATATTATAATATATATATATTTATATATATATTTGACCTACTCGAGAATGATATTCCTTTATGACAGAGAACTCGAAAACCTATCCTTTAACTTACTTATTTTGTCAGTTGCATACATTCAGTAGCGGTACAGTATAGAAAGAGGACATATTCAAACGGTTGTTGCTACAAATCATTGCTGTCTTCTATAACGACCTACCACGCTAATGAGACTGCACCGAGCAGCGATCCTGTACTAACAAGCAGCTGGTCTCGAGGGGCCATACCGCTGTGACACCAACGTCGATGTGATGTATCAGGAGGGTTCGGCAGTGGTTAACTGTAAGGGTTTCGGCGGAGATGGACACAATTGTGAGCCGATCACTGACTGCTACTATGCCATACTGTTGTGGGAGTCGAGACGGATCTACCTCATCAAGCCGACCTACTGTCCCGGGGAGCGTTCAACGTCTCAGGTGTAATGATACTAACGGCGGTGGATGGACAGTACGTACACCATACTTTTTTCGTGTGATTACGCATTCAAACATAGCATTGTATTGTGAGGGTCTTAATTGCTTCCTAATGGACGTGGAGACTATACTATTGCTGTGTGACCAATTAGAATGAATTGTACAATCATAATGGACTTACGGCTCGTGTAGACTCTTAAACAAATTGTCAAAGTCAAATTGGATCGAACACACAAGGGGGTCACGAGCCAATCTAGCTATTGGAATGAAAAAAAAATCACAAATGATTAGTTTTTGACCGGATCACTTGATTTAGGCTTTCTGCGTACCGACAACGACATCTATGCCCTCCACATGGTTGATATGTGCTCAATACTATGGCCTGAAACATTTATTAGTTTATCAGTCCACTACCCGAAGTACTCGGTAACTTCTTAACTTTGGGGGATAACGTGGAACACTTTGATTGTTTTGGAAACAACTGATTGATTGCTGCTTCGGTCTTATTCTCACAGTATTTCATTCAACGTCGCACGGGGGGGGGTGGGGGCTGGTACGCCGCCAACGAACTTCTACACCACTGGGCGACTTACCGAGAATGATTCGAGTCTTTGATTTGGATACTTTTGGCTGGGTAATGAAAAATTCACTAGCCTTACGCAAACAGAAAGGATACACACTACTGAGTGGATCATGCTCGCTCTGCAAATTCGTCATTGTACTAAGAATGGTTCGTCGATCGTATCGGAAAACGATCAAGATTTTATTACCGTCTGCATCAGCGGCCACAGTACAACTACAGTAATGGTTAATGATCTGTGAATGCCCATGATGTATATAAATTCTGTATTCAGCGTAATATCGCAGCCTTATATTTAATGGCATGGACGAGATTTTTTCCCTCCTGCGCTCGTTCGATTCGTAAACCCGCCAATATGTACGTGTGTTTGCGCGGGTTATATACCACGATATAATATTATTAAGTCAGACAATTTCAGCCCCAAGCTTTCCGTGCGCCATGGGTACAGAACACAGACACCGACCAAATACATATACATATATGCATGAAGAGGAACATTTAAAATAGCGCAAACCCAATTAAGTGCAAATATGCAATGATTCACTATACACATTTTCCTTAAAAAAGAAAAAAAGGGGGTTTATTCCAGGTGTCACTGCTGTTAAACCAGACATTCAGATTTTTGGGATAAAAAAACCAAGCAAAAAAAACCTATGTGATCGATCGATTATGTATCGTTCCAAAGGAAACCTCTCCTTGTAAAAACTATAATTTCGCTGTTGTTCTGTGACAGGTGTAGCCTGTGCACTGTGCAGGCCACTTTCCTGTCCCTCTGGAATAATGTAGTGCCTGTAGAGTACTGTATAGTCAATATCCAAGGACATTTCGATCCAAGTCTTGTTGAACCATGGTGACCCTGTCGAATATTATCCAAATTAGATAAGATACCACAGAACATATGCTGTTATGCAAGTCTACTCAAGTGGTAAAATATGTCTTACGTTCCTATCATCAGCGGAATAATGTAAATACTCCGAAGGCGGCAATAATACCTTATTTTTCTAATAGAAGCGCTCCTGCAGGAATAACTCTGGTTCGATATCATAGGGGAACATGTAGAATATATTATTATTATTATATATTATTATTATTATTATTATTATTATTATTATTATTATTAGTATTATTATTCAGGAGATTGGAAAATTATTCCTTATTAATATTAATATTATTATTATCATTATTACTATTATTATTATTATTATTATTAGTAGTAGTAGTAGTAGTAATAGGCAGAAATCACTGTTCCCGTTATCAGTTATATCTAACACAATGTGGGGCGATTATGCAACCTTTCGTCTTGTCTTTCCAGATTATTAATTCTTTGGATAATAACAACGGGAGGGCTTCAGCACGTACGCCAGCGACAACGCGCTGTGGATCCTTCGACTGGCGCAGAGGAACACAGAGGGGGCTGTGGTACTCGGATAATTGGTGCGGTGATACTATGAATACGAATTTATCAGTCCCAATGGGCCAAGCAATCCCCCGCTTTTACTCTTCCCCAACCTCAGGTTGAATACGCTGGACCAAACGAGAGAACATCTTTTGGTATTCTAATAACCACAATGACTGCAACCACAACTCTTCGCCGAGAATGAAATACGACCGACGCTTGATCCCCACATTTGTTTCATTTGTTTCGTGGCAGATGTTTCTTGATGATACTTGTTTAATGCATTAACTTATCGTGTATAGTGTGATACTAACCATGAAAACTCAAGTTCTGCTTTAAAACAATAAAAACAACCCAAGACTGGCCGTTGACCATGTATCAGATCGTCACTAAGGACATATCGAGCAGCAAGAGTATGCGTTGTGTAAATGGTATTCGTTATCTTCGCGAACATGTTTCGCCGACTGGATTGATACTTTGATAGTTTAGTTTATTTCAATACATATTCGTTATGAACGAAATTGCCTGCAGCTTGATATACCAAAAGATTAAGATTCAATACATTTTTGGAGTTGGCATTATATGTTGTTTTCTCTCGTAGAGCTTGCTTGCTCGAGGAATGTTGGGGAGCTGCGGTATTTGCAAATTTCGTTGACCGAATTTGAGTTTATATGGTGAAGCCTCATTTAATATTTTGCTTACATATATACGAGTATCCAAAGTAGCCGATTTTAGTGAATTTACATATAGAATAGTTATTTAGAAATAAATGAAAAGATTCATGCATGCTCGTGTTGCCAGACAAAGGTACGTGACGGAGATTATAGCTTATTTACCTGAAGGGATGAGCCTTTGTCTGTAGTCCTGCAGGTCGGCTACAACTAAGGACATATCTATTCTGCGTACCTGCGTAATTGGCAGAGAATCCTATATGCCATATTCTAAAACCCCGACATACATGGGGCTATCGTATTTATTAAGCGAGTGTCAACATCACGGGTCACCAAAATGAACGAAAGCCATATTTCCATTCCTCAGTAACCTCAGGATTATCATTCCATTGACGCAGCGTTTAAATAACCGATTAACCAATCAATACCTTCCCGTCCCGCCACCACAATCAGATGTAACATTCCACTCCCCATTTTTTCGATTTAGCCTTCATTGGGACTCCTCGTCTGAATTTCCCGCCCAAGATTTCGACTTTCTGATCCTGTGAGCCGGCCCCTGGAAATGATCATAATGCCATCCCAGGCTGGATAGAAATCTGCTTCAGGTATCACTGACCATACCGAGGCAGACCTGATAGAGCCACCGCTCACATCTAATAACAAATAGCCCTGTAAGAAATGTACCTTATCGATCGTCGCTTCATTTATCCGAGATAGCTGATCAGTGAATGGATTCACCTTTCATGGGAGCTGTTTCTAAGGGTCGTCACAGGTGTGGTGTACTTTGTGAGGTAATATCCCCATGACTGTCCCCTGGTCTTGGTTCACACAGAACTTGACCAACATTCAATACATATTCAGTGCATGATGATTTACAGATTTAATAGGCCTGGTTTTTTCAGTACGATGTGATAACATCTGATAGATGAATGAAAAATAACCAACACTGAGCAATGTCAGTCACAGTCAGCAAGATCGAGGAATTATATGTTGACGGTAATATTAGTAATTTAGGAATTAATCCTCCACCACCCCCCCGCCCCATACTACCACCATCCCATGTCGGTGCGAGAAAAAGCAGATACAGAGAGACAACTCGGGCCGATTGCGCCACCAAGATTTCGACGGTGGCTATGCGCCCACCCTTACGGAAAACGCTCTGGCGATACGCGCGACAAAGGCGTCTGTTTCTTCGGCTTTCGCATAGCTCATAACTACGCAACATAAGGGAACTGCTGAAAAGTGGTTCCCAAACCTCCGATGCGGGGACCCCATCTGGCCCCCACCGAGTGGAACCCAAGTCTGTGTCTCCGGAATAATGAGGATGTGCAGGCATTTACTTATCTGTTGTATAGTACTTGTCTTTTATGTTAAAACAATATAGTGAATATACAAGAGCAGGGTGGCCACCGTATTGGCAAAAACGCCAGATTCACTCAGGGAAAACGCTAGAACGGCCGCCCAATAAAACACTAAATATGAGTGAATTTTGTAATATGTTGCGAATATTCCAATTCGGGTAAATTTTTTAGTACCCTCGGCTTTTTTACAATATATTTTGCAACAAGCCTGCTGGTCCCCCACAAGACTCGCTTCACACCCCAGTTGAGTCGTGCCACATGTTTGGGTACCCATGGTCTAAAATTCGTATAGTAATTTGTATCGGACGCATGGCTTCCAACTTTGTACAGATACTGAGTACTGGGAGTTTTATATGTTCGCAGAATGCCTGCACGTGTGCAGTAGCGTTGTGTTTTGTTGGGAGGGGGGGGGGGGGGTCAATTACTTTCACTACCGCCATTTCCAGCGGGACCAAGCTCCAAGATTGGGGAAATGGGCTAGTCTCATACTTTCTAAGTATCATCATGACCTGCTCAGCGCAACGGACTTCAACAGTCGCAGAAGTCCAAGAGAGCACTGTACATCTCCACACTATCATTCCATATATGGCGGTAATACCTACAGTGATTGCAGCTTCCGACCATTTTTAGGAAGATGGAGGCTCCGACTCTGATACTCTCAGTTCGTGGCTTAGGTTGGTACCCCCGTTAAAGACTCTCTTGATTAAAGGATTAGACAAAATTTGCAAGGGCACTTCCAGTTGCCAGCTGACAGTCAGTGTTAATAGAGCTATACACCAGAATTGCATGGCGTTGGGTGCATGACCCATGGAACCAAAGTACCACAGCATTTTTTTCTGAAATCTCTAGCGTCTGAAGAACCGCCAGACCAGATGCCTGCTAGTAGTTGACTCGTTGTGATTATTGGTGTGCTGGCTGACGTTGGTAGCGATAACACCCCCCGGTGCAAGGAGTAGCCTTGAAGGTCATTGCCTGATACCATGGTGAACCAAGGCTGCATGGTCCTGATGGTACATTACATTTCCTGAGCTTTGTCCTGTACGATAATTCTGCAAGACTCACCCAATGAGGCTGAAGGAAGGGGAGCATAAAAAATATTCATGCCAGTTTAATTACATAGCATCAATGAATGAGTTCCAGGACACCAATTGCTCACTCGTTTCTTATGCCTCGACGCAGATGTCCTTCCATTTTCTCCATGGGTATACTGCCCAAATAGACGATTGCTGAAGTTGTAGTATATCGATAGGAATCGGTTCTCTTCTTTTACTACTCCATTGCCATTTGATTTAGTGCATATTGAAGGAGAGTTTGCACTCCAGCCCTACACAGTTGCACTGCTTCCATATTATTGTCCGGTTTTTGCTTTGGTTTACGGGGCTCTTGACAGGGTCTCTTCCCACCACTCGTTCAGCTATGAAAAAAATGCTCATTAAAGTCTCCTTATGAGTGGCTAGTGCCTTGGGATTCTCACAATCCACTTCCTGTTACACTGTGGCCCACGCTGTACGCATGAGAATAGTACTACGCCGTTACTTTAGCAAGTCCCATGACGCGGTCAGTCCGCTAACGTGCCATGTCATTTTGCCTCAGTGTGGAGTAAGTAGGAAAATGGTTTGACTGCAGATTCCTCTGACTAAGTTGAACCATAGTGACCTATAAGAATTAACATCCAGTGTCTGTGTCATAGCCTTATCAAATAACATAGTGCAATTAATTTCACGGAGACTGGTGGGGCAGGCGACGGAGTCCCATGCTGTTACGCTTAGATGCAACAGTTAAATAGCCGAATCTTCGAGGCGTATATCACTCAAAGGACAACTGCATGATTAATTATAAGAACCATAACTTAATGCTTCAGTCTAAACCCGAAGATTCTACGACTTTCCGATACGATTTACAGTCCTTGAAGGCTTGTGCGAGTGTATTGCGAATATCGAAAAGCATCCCATCAGGCAATAATAAATTATAATCACCACTTGCACAACCCTGCAAACAATCTTTGTTTGTCATCAAAATTCACACATCATTTTCACTCGACAAGCTTTGTCTATGGAAAAAAAGGGTTGCTGTAGTGGGGTTGGTGGTGTTGATGGTTACTTTAGTGAAAGACAACGAAAGAACTTCTGCGAAATATTGACTTAATCACAACAAATGAAACAATGAAATACATGACTTAACTTCCTGGTTTCACCACGTGTGACGCATGCTTCATGTGCAATTGCGATTCTCCCCCAATTTCTGTGCATAAAGGACCGAACTTCGAAGGCCATATATCCACTCGGAACATCGTATCGAAATGGGTGAGGTTTTTTTTTTTTTTTTTTTTTTTGGACCTATAGATTTCGTTTCCATTCTCACGATATAATCGCTGTTGTATCCACCCTCAGTGTCTTTACCTTCGACGACTTGGGATCTGTTGGTGGGGTATGACTTCAACCACAGAAAGCATTCCGGACCCACAACCATAATTTATGCTGTGCAGACTCTGAAAGACGATGTCATTTTGACGACATACTAGACCGGAATAACTTCGGTTTCTTGAAAAGTACGTTACGTATACCTTTGATGAACCCTGGTGACGCCTTTATGCAGGGTATTATTTTTAAGCCAAAATACCGCTGCTCTTTTTGTGGATCTTTCAAAAGTTTTCGATACCATTGATCACAGTCTCATTCTCACGACATCGCTTTGCTTATGGCTGCGGTTGTTACCCAGAGCTAGGGTCGCGCTGTTATAAAGATCGTCACTACTACGTATGTTTTGTTTGGAGCTCATTGTGAATTACACTCACTAATATCAGTGTGCCACTCTCCACTTTGCTCATACCCCCCTTCCCATTTTTGTATTTTATTGAAGCTTGACTATGCGGTTAGGTCTGTGGAATCTGCCATCAGAAAATAAAATATGCAAACAAAGTTATCGCAATTAAATGCATTTCTATACAATGATCGACAAGCAGAATAATATATAATCAAGCCCTGCACGTTATAACCGAGAAATAAATGGAAAAAATAATCCTCCCAACGAAAGTCACGTTCAAGGTCCCAAAGAACAAAATTTAGCACCAATGCCATGTCCTCCCCAAGTTTACAGTTTCACAAAGTACAGAGGCAGGTTTCTCCACTCACTTTCCGTGAAATAACATAGTTTAGTATGGAAATTCGTTGTAGGGAAATGCGAAATTTAAAATAGATAATTAAGCATACACTGATAATTACCACTCACTCATGGAGTACATGCTAGAAGGCAGTATCCGCAACCCACCCGCGCTTCTAATGTGTCCGACCTCCGGAGTATAGGGAAGGTCAAGCCTCCTTAGCATTGTCGTAATGAGGACTTTTTCCCGCAATTGCTTCACAGTTTTCCACAGAAATAATTTCTCACTTTCGATTCAAACTCTTGAATTAGAATATCCATATACAGTATTAAAAAACAAAACATCTTAAACGACTACATGGTAGGCGTATCAACAAACTGACTTGATGTGCCAAAATAGTACGAATAAATAATGTTTTTCTTTTAAAGGTCATAGGCATATGAAATCCAATATCCCCAGAAGCAAGAGTCGTTGGAACAGGCAACCAGGAAATTCTCGGTTCATATTATAATCTCTGCTCCTGCATCCTTGGTGGAAAGGTGTTGCCTTGCGAGAGGAATTGACCACTCTAAAATGCCCTCAAATTTTTTTTAACCTTCTCCAAATTGTGTTCATCATCCGAGTAGGAAAGTGTCAGACAGTCTAACAATAATGAAACGTTGGCGCCTGGCCGCAGCATATAATCTAAACTTAACACGATCACATGACTATTTGTAAAGTTGTGTGTATTTGGCAGTCAACATTTTTTTTTAAATAGTTTAACAGTCTCAGAATTGATGGTGAAACCATCATATTCTTTTGCATTTCTATACTTCAGTCCTAAAATTACAATTATCCACGTGCTGACTGTTGCGTGCGGTGTAAATGTGCATGGTTAACAACCATGGATCCCGTGGAAAAAAATCATACCAATATCTTATTTGGGCAATGCGCAGAATAAGAGGAATCGGGCAATTTTTTCTCGAAGTCCTCGTCATATAAACTGGAAGACCAACGTTGCCGATTAATACCTCTCACTCCACGACAATGAAATTTTGAGTAATCACGTTCCGCAAGTCTGCAATTGCTCGCCTCCAGGTAAAATTCTAACTTTCTTTTTTCAATTGCTCTCGTCTCATAAGTCTATCTAACCGTTTCAAATATTTTGGAACAGCCACCTCTTCCGTCCCCCTGGCTCCCTTCAAAACTAACTGGTCAACAAGAACTATGAACTAATGTGTGTTCATGGTCGTAATAACTATTTCGTGTAGGTATAGTACCTAATCAAGTTTGCAGGCAGGGATGTGAAGTTGAAATTTTTCAACTCGACGTCTGGTAAAAAAAATTATCGACGTATCGTATCGAACTAGTGTGGAACAGCCTTTTAGTCAAATGTTCAATAAATGGATTACCACAGTGCCTAATAATATTCCTTACTTTACTCAATCAAAAAATATTTTTTAATAATAAATGTGGCGCAAGTCGACATGCCCTCGCCTTGTAAAATCCCTTTACGTTTTTTCTCCTTCCCAACTGCTGCCCGTCCCATATGTCTAGATATCCGCTTTAAATACTCCGGAACACTCCCCACCCCTTCTATCCTCCCTTCAAAACTGGTCACCAAAGAACTATGAAACAATGTGATCATTGTCGGAAGAAACTATTTTGTGTAGTCTAATCTTTATCACATTGTTGCAACAGAGATGTTACTTTTCATTGTGGATAACTGCTATCAAGCTGTTCAACCTGGGATTCCTTCCCCATTACGATAGTCGCATCCAGCGGGACAACCGGAGTCTTAACGAGGACGTTCCCGTGTCGGTATTAAATTTACCGTTCAGATGGAAGGGAAGGCATAATTTTCACATGTCACCACTTGGCTGACAATTATTAGTGATTACCTTAGGAAACAAAATACATTGTTGATCAAACTGTCAACATAATAATGAGCGCTTTGATGGAGCTCTTTTGGAAGAACAGTTATCCCTCCTAACTAAATATACTTCTGTATATTCTAGTAACTTTCTGATACCTTTATATATTTTTTCTTCCAATTCAAGTTAGATCCAGTATTGAAATCACGAATTTGAAAACATATCTCTTCCCTTTCCTTTCGGATAGTTGGCAATTACACAGAACCGTAACGTGGTCAATAAATGTTCCCCACTGCCCATACTCGCTTCAAGCCATATTATAATAGTTTAGTGTCACTCCTCCGTTTATATTCGTTTGTCTAGTGCGAAATCATTAAACTAAGACATTTTCCAATTATTGTGTTCTCCAGACTCTCCAACTCCTCCATTTCGAAACAAACTGCTTTCGATCCTTACCCGGAGCTTGTTTTTATATTTCATAATGGACATTTGCTCTTAACAATTTTGGATATTTCAATACATATTCTATATATCGAAATAACCTATATAAACTACCTTCGACCTACGGACTGGGGCATATATTGCAGTTATTGGTTGTGAATGAACCACTGAATCACCATTGCCTCCTAACGAGGCAAGAGTTCCCATACCTGTTGAAAATTATCGTTTTCCCTTCTGTATTACTCACGCAGAAAGCCCCCGTTCCCGCGTATATTGAATTATCATTGTATTGACACGCCCGGCATACTGCCTCTATAAATAGTGTCCATCTTTTGATTGCATCCTCACAGAATTTCTTCAACATTGTAACGGAGGAGAAACGGGTTTTTACTACACTCCGCCTCAACCAAAATCAACTGTCCCATCTGTAAATACGACATCGTACTTTTCCGAGAAAATTCAGTCCCCTCCTGGGAAATTCACGATATTATGTTAACGTCATGATGGTGATTGCTAAGGAAGTTCAATTATTGTTTTAACCTTGAATTTAATTTGGTATTTTTTCCTCGTCGAGTTTTGTCGGTCCTCGGCATTCTCGCTATCACCGCGTCTTAAGTCCTGTATATTCTTATATTAACAAATCAGTGATATAGTGTTTTATATTATCTGAACTATGATTCTATCCATCGGCTCATTTTGAATATAAGACATGGGGTAGTGAAATATTTCCGATGACCCAAATATTTACCCTGCCTTCAATTTTATCGAAAGTCAGGTTCAGAACTTCCCACGTTAAAAATTCTCAACGCTGTTTCATCTAGTGTGCGTACTATTATTCTGCCAAAACGGACACCAGTTACAGCTAGCGTAATCAACCGATTGACGCGAAACAGTGTCTTCCGGTATACGACAGTTTTTTGCACACATTTCGCAAGTAACGTCAAACACCTAAATTGTGGTGGTATAATTTTCAATTACATGTTCAGGTTCAGGGCTCAACATGTTTATATTGGCTGAACATATTTTAACAAGCAAATCATTTCTAGGAATGGGTGATTTGCCCCTCCAAAAGTTTTAATTCACCTTAATCGTTCCTGTCGACTCTCATGGATCACCTTTTTCTCAACTCATTTGCAGAATACTCTGTACGCCGATGCAGGTTCTCTCGAGGGTTCAAATCAAAGTAAGCTATTTACCGTATCAAATTTCTGTTTGTGAACTCCACATGTTCCTAACAATATCCCGAATTTTTCTGATCTCCCGAGGAATTTCGATATCCTTAATTTTAATTTCGGACAATCCTGAATGAATCTGATATCACGATTCAACTTCTGATATTACTAATTAGTTTCTGAATATCACGAATTCCATTTGGTGATATAAAAAAATGTCATTCTTGCTATCAGATATCTACAGATTAAGGTAAAATATGTTTTACATAGTCTGATAGTTCATTACTTCTCACCAACCACTGAGTATCCCTCGAGACTGTCAGGAGATGCTACGGGATGTCTCTCTCAAATTACAGTGTGTCCTACGTCATCAAACCAGAAGGATATCCCTAACCATTCGAAGTTTACTGTGACGAAGGCTCTGGGCTCCGGCGGCATGGAACGGTAATGGTGAATCAGCTAACTATATTCCCCACAAACGTAATTGCAGTTCAGAGTTAAATCAATGATATTGAAATATATGATAAGTGATAATGATTCTGATTGACCCCCGCGTTAGACACCCCCTGTAACGCGCCTGATGGCCCTACCACGATGAATTCGTCACTGCGCTTACTAAAACCAAGTTGCCCTTATACTATGAATATGTTCACGCCGGTACCCTTTTAAACTTCGGAGAATACAAACTCTTCAACACCTGGAGCAATTACTTGGTTTTCGAGAAGTACTGGTCGTTTGAGTGTAAATGCAACAGTGACGTCCATACACTAACATTCGCTTCTCTGTATCACTAACGGAATTGTAAACAGATAACTGACCTTCATTCTATTAATATGTCGAGCTTATTATGTTTTGTTTAAATTAGTCAACTTCCTTGTTTTAGAAGTTGAGACACCATGTGGTTCACAACAGTGTCAAATGATACTGTAAACCGACCGTGTCAAAACTTCACAAAGTGTCCCAATGTTCCGCATTTTGCACTATTTAGAGATGAACTCAATCTGATTAAATGAATATGCCCGAACAATTCATATTTTTTAGATAAGACAAAACCCGCTAGAAACTTGAAACGGATCTTTCCTTATATTAGGCATCATGGGTCTTCGCCATCATTGCAGGTTTTCATCTACGAAAGGGCGCAGCTAGAGTTTTTAATCAGGCGTGGGAGGTTTACAAAAATGGATTTGATTCCGGTCAAACGAATCGGCTTGGCAACGATAGGCCCCTTCCTATTTAACAATCCAAGGAAACACGACTCCGTTTGACCTCGGTTCTCCAATGGTTCGTCAGTCTCTCCTCTATCATACAGCAGCTTCCGCATCAGTGATGAGTGGGACAATATCAGACTAATTGTCAATAGGAACATACGATCTAGCGGAGGTAAGTTTTGACTTATCCCTGTCATTAGTAAACCTGGTGAAGACCCTTGCCTGCCTGCAACCACCAGGTGCACTTCGTTTCACGACCTACTACCCTATCTATTGATCTTGAGTCTGGAGCTCTCTACCCGACTGAGCTTATTCCGCCTCCTGAGCATTACAGCAGGTGGTATAACAAGTCTTCTCAAGTTAATCCACTGAGCGACATGAACAGTTGATCTAATCTAGCTCAATCTCAAAATTAGATATATATTTCAAAATTCGCTGAAAAGTGGTACGGTAGCTTCCGTACTATTGCAGCGGTTCGACGGCCTGTTTTTCACATACCCTGAATCATTTATTTCTACGCTGGTGGTTTGCACTACTCTGTCTTTCATATTAGACAACACTATCCCTGTGCAGTAGAGTTGATCTTTGTTATCTTGCGGAGTCTGGCAACCCGAGTGTTCAGGTACTCACATGTATTTGAACACCTAGTGACTGATGCTATTTCAGTGGATAATTTACCGATACAATTACCGTAGCTTCTTCTATACAGCTCTGTGCGGTATATTCTTTCCTGGCATCTCGCACCCCATAGACACCTCCGTTAGTTTCCACATGAATGTTTCATCTGTCAGATGATTTTTGTCGTCCTGGTCCCCATCAAATGGTATATGGTAATTGTCAGTTTGCCCGGGGATCGTGGTGGGGAGCCAAACCAATCTACCCATTGTCTCGAAGACTGTCAGCTCGGAACCGAAGGGTGTTCGTCCATCTTGGGTTTTTTTGATGGCCGGAGATACTGCGTTCCTGCCAATGGAATCCCAGTTTTTTCTTTCCTGTCGAAATCACTCAGGTCGTTCCGGTGAGTAAGAAACCGACATTATTAACCCGCATTTTTCTTGGTTGTGAGTATTTTGTTCATTGGTGGAGAATTCAACGTAAGCCTATATTAATGATGGTATGGTTATGTGGCAAACGAATCGAAACAAACAAAGGCTATGCATGATATAAGGATCGGCGTGGTGATCGGTAGCACCGAAATTCTCGAAACTACTTTGACGAAGACTATTAAAGCACAAAGATGACATAATAATATACCTTTCCTCCATTATGTTATCGTGATAGGAGCGGAACACTCCGTCCTTAACGAAACATATTTCATTGTCATATTATGCATTAACCTACTGTTATGAGAGGGGACATACTTCGGGTTACTTCTTGATTCATTCATTCTTCTAAACGACATGACATACGTTTAATGACGACTGCACCGAACAGCGATCCTGTACACAATCAGCTAGTTCCCGGAGGACCATACCACGGTGACTCTAACGCTCGATGTGATGTTCAGGACGGGGTACAGCAATGTTACTGTTTGATGGGTTTCGTGGAGATTGGACAAACTTTGTGAGCCGATCTACCTGATTGTTACGAATGCATATACAGCTGGGGAACGTCGAGACGGGTTCTACCTCATCAAGCCGAATAACTGGCCTGGGGAAGCTTTCAACGTCTCATGTGTAATGAGCTACTAACGAGGTGGTGGACAGTAAGTCTACCATACGGTTTCATTATTCACGCGAAGAAAACATAGGCGGTGTTACTAGGCCTTCCACTGCTTTCTAATGAATATTGGAACCCTGTGTAATATACTGCTGGCTTGCTCTGGGTGACTGTTTGATCGATTCCTTCCTCCACATTTGAAGTGATGAACGGACGATGTACACTCTGAAACGATCTAGTCAAATAATCCGAACACTTTCAAAACTGTCGAATGGGCCACGAACCGAATCTGCCGTATACTTCTTTCAAAAAATTATTTTTCTCCACAGAAAATGAAATTCCAACGAATGATGGATTGTAGTATTTTTTGTCATATCACTTGACAATTGTATTGCCTTCAACAGTATGTTATATGTGTGATATTGAAATGGGTAAACATTTATTATTCAGCACATTATTATCCACCCAATTCTTTTGTAACTGTTTATGTCTTTGGTGAAGTGACCCATTCGTTTTGAAATACTGATCGATCGTTCTTCGGGTTTCATTCTCACAGGTATTCCAACGTCGCACTGGTTACAGACCGCCAGACAACTTCTTCATCAACAACTGGGCGACTTTACCGAAAGGATTCGGGTCTTTGAGTGGGACTTTTGGCTGGTATGAGAAAATTACTACCTGACGCAACAGAAAGAATACAAACTACGAGTGGACATATTAGATTCTGCAAATTCACAACTGTACGTAGAACGTTCGTCGTTCGTTCGGAAACGAGCAAGATTATTACCGTCTTCAGTCCAGCGGCTACAGTGGCACTACAGTAATTGATTAATGATTTTCTGAATACCCGATAGGTGTATATATGTATTTCATCAAATATTGCATACTTGAACATGTAGTAAGGCACGGGTGAGAGTTTCCACACCGTGCGCCTCGTTTAAACTCGGAGGTCAAAACTGACAAATAATTGATGTGTTCAGGTATGTGTTTTAATAATAATAATAATAATAATAATATAATAATCATATAATATAATAATAATATTTTTTTTTTTGTGGCCATGTTTCTTTCATTCTCTTACTTTGTGGAAATAGAGAATGAAAACATAATGCCTACACATAATAATATCAACAAACAAGGTGGCGTGACATTAGTTGTTAAATACACCTTACATTTACTCTCTATAGGTTAAGTAACCTCTTCCCACTCTTTTTAGTGATGCACTTCTCCACGTCTAATATGCAAACATAATTTGTCCATTAAATTCTCGATATATGGACATTTCATTTCCACCTTACACTGGAATATGTAACTTTGCATGAAGGATTAAGAAAAATTATAAGGTGTTTGAATAATTTTTATATATCCAAAGAAGGAATGTCCTCTTGTAGAAAACAAAGCATTTTCCCAAAGCTGTCTCCACATCTAGCAAGGAAGAAGCAGACCTTGTAAGCAATTCCAATTATAATTCTCATATTGGTTCCTCTTCATGAACATTGCAGAAGGTTTGCAAAGAGGACTTTCCGCAATGTCATCTTATAGCGGTGATTGGTACTCAATATTCGGTGCAAGAAGCGAAATTGCAATAGTGCAAGCTTGCATCTCGCACTGAGTACGATTCGTTTGACAAAAAATATTTGACCATTTACTACTCGTACCGAATTGTATTGCCATTTTTGCAACGATGTAGGTGCAGCGAATGTGCCTTCATTAAAATGAGAATAATGCCACTTGTGAAATGTTCTTCAAGCCGATAATGCGATCTAAAATTCCTCTTTAGCATTGTTCGTTCTGCCCCCTAACGTATCTCCCCTTTCAGGAATTTGGAATAGCTGCTATATGCCGTTATACACGTGCAAGGAAGGGAACTAATTAAATGAAACAATAAAAATTGTTATAATCACGAACTTTCTTCCATCCTCTTGAAGAAACTGTTAATGTAAACATCCCCCTTGAAATGAGGAACTTGTAATCAATTGGGGCATCATCAACTTTAATATAAGAATTGTTCCAAATGAATTTGACTCTCAAATTCGCTTGTTGGCTTTTCAAAAGTGTACAATGACCAGGCTTACATATATCATTCACACAATGGTTACTAAAATCGGATATCATCATAGAAAAATTACGTTAAAATAAAATTTTTTCCAACATTCCTCAGATAATAATCCATATATCGTCCCATACTCCATTGTGCCCTAAGATCGTTGACCCATTTTACTTTGAAACCATGTATAACGATTCATGTGAAATTACCTTCAACCCCCTGAACTTACCGGATTACCAAGTCTGACGTTTACTTTATCAAGGCTTATACTCTTAAAATTAAACATTACTGTAATTCAGCTCTTCACATGAAACTTCTGGAGGATTGGTAGAGTCTGAAACAGATAACAAGTTTGTGACCCATTGCAAACTCTTGAAAATGAGTTCCTCCAATAGGTAAGTGCTTCTCTATACTGACCAAGGTGTTCATAATCTGTTGAGGCGAGATAACTTTGGAGGGACGTTTCAATTGAAACAAGTCTTTTTTTATTGGCAAGGTGAATGTAATACCTAATAGAGTACCTGGAACCTTCGGACCAAATTAAAGGGGGCAGTCTCACGAAATATGGTTTTTGATTGAATAACGTATCCCAGAGGGAAAAATAACAGTTTGATCGAAGTTACTTTTAACCCGGACGCATCACCGAAATTATGTAAAATACGAATAGTTTCATGCCAGACTGCGGATACCATCTAAAAATATGGCTCATCCGCGTACTGCATAATTTTGATATCCTGATTAAAGGCGTAAGGACCTTTAATTACTGAACTAATAATTTATTTTCTTGCGCCCATGATCTCAACTTGCGATAATAACATGTAAGTGCTTAAAGGACATCCTTGTCCTATGACCCCTCTCTCTAAGTCAAGTACGTAGACGAGTAACATTATTAATCACGCAACTGTAATATTCTTCTGAAAAGTGTGCACCCACTTGATGAAATCTCACCAAATTATTTTCTTCAAACATAGGTAGGAAATTCCATTCTAAAGTGTCAATGCTTTCCTCAAAGTACAACCAATAGATTAACCCCGGGACAGCATCTGCTTGACAATAATCAATTAAATCCAAAGTGAAAACTAATTTCTTCAATAACCTACCCTTTATAAACCAGTCTGATTGGGTACCAATTAGTTGAGGCAATCACGTTTTCATTCTATTTGCCATGCTTTGGTGCCGCAATTTTGTAATCTGTATTGAGAAGCGTGATCGGCCGAGGAGTTTTTTAGAAAGATTGATCTTTGTTTGGCTTCGGAATTACGTAATGATGCCTCGGATTGTTCCAGGACAAACCCCCTGGCCAATGAATGTTTAAAGGAAGATACCATCGAGGGACCAATTGCGTCCCAAAATACCTTATAAAAGTTAGATGTCAAGCCATCCGAACCCGGAGATTTGTTGAGAATCCATACGTTTAGAGCTCCATGACATTCCATCAATAGTTCAATCACCATTACATAACTCAGCCTCCTTCGCTGATAATGTATACTTGAAATTGAAGTTGTCCCCAAACTGAAAAGGCTCAGAATGTTTAGACTTATATAACGTGCGATAAAAGTTGCTAAGAGCATCCAAAATTTCGTCCCGTAGCGGTTATATTATCTCCATTCGCACCATATGTAGTTGATGCACTTTGTTTTCTTTGGGCGTTCTCTTAATTGAGAACGGAATTGCTGTTTTTTCTCCCCCTCTTCGACCCACCTTGCTCGAGACCTTAATTTTAATGCCTTTCAACTAAAATTATGCTCTTGTAGAAGTTCATTTTTACTTCCTGTAATAACTGTCGGTATCCGAGTCCATTGGTATAATAATTGCTGCTCTAATTCGTTTTGAAAGTGATTATAGGATTCCTCTCTCCCGTCGCTCCTTTTTTCTGTGCCACGTTTTACTAAATTAATGGTATTTTTTAATATTGTATTTAATAATTCCCATTTGGTAACAGGATCATTATCCTGTCCGCACTAGACTTTTCAGTAACTAGGAAATCATTTATCAATTTAATATAATCCCTTGTTCCTCTAGCAATGTCATTATTGAACTTCCAGAACCAGGCCCACCTCCTAACTGCCTCTAACGGTAATAATAACAGAAATGGTCGGATCTAACCCCTGTTACGAGGCTCATTCTGCTGGGACCTTGGTAACAAGTGCTTTAGAAATAAGAAAAAAATCTAAGCGAACAGTATACTCATTATTAACTCCTGATCTCCATGTAAATTGCTTGGAAAGCGGAATTCCTTTCCCGCAGATTCTAACCAAATTGTAATGAGCCATTAGGCTGCGGCATTCGTCACGCGCTTTGAAATTAGTCTGGCGGACCCACCCCATTTTTTTTATCTAGGTCAAAATTGAATACAAAATTAAAATCACCTCCGAATAATAATACTTTCCTCACTGAAAACACTGATTTTTTTGTGAATGAATTCCTAAAAGATGGGGCTGTCTATGTTTGACCATATACGTTTATACTGTAACATTTGACTATTAAATTCATATCTTATAAGAAACGCCGCTATTATCCTTATCAATTTTAATAATCTCACATGAGAGGGAGGGCTTAAAAAGTATCATCACTCCTCTGCTATCATTATTACCATTTTAAAACACAATTTTACCTCCCCACTCAATAACCCACAACTGCTCGTCCTGGCTGACGCAGTGAGTCTCTTGAACCTGCAAATATCAGGCTTTTTAAATTAATGAATAAATGTAATACCATTCTGCTGCGTTTTGCTGCTTGTCTTATCCCCTGTGCGTTATAGTACAAAATGTCACGACATTGTTAGTCTTCAAATATTAAAAAATACACGCATGTCCCGTAACCTTGATTAATGCGGTTAGATCCATTGTCCCATGACGTAAAATAGAGTTTACATGGCCGGGGCAATCCAGCAAAACAAAAGGATTAAAAATCTCACTAAAACGCAAATCGTGATTTTTCTAACATCACATGAACAGAATTCCAAAAAAAGCGTTATACTCCTTGTTCCCAGAGCGAAAGTTGGGGGGGGGCGGCGGAATCCTCAATAATCAGCTCGCGGGGGAGTCTTGTGACTGGACGGACGGAAATCGTCGGAAAGATGAAAGGCCTTCCATCCTGCATTCTCCACATTTCCAGCAGAGAAGTGAAGCTTGATGCCCCTAGTCGTAATAGTTCACTTTGTTGCTTGCTGTCTCCATTTACGCTTCTTCTCTCAGTCTGCCATCGTCAAATCTTCAGTTATGAAGAACTCATCTTGTAGGCTGGCCCTTTGTTTCTTTTCTTCAAGACAGTGGACCTTCTCGTCAAAACTGCCTTACTATAATCGAACCAGGATAATGTCGAAATTTGTCCCTTCTCTGCGGCACCATCCCTATGGGCGTTTCGATCCTGGCGTTCTGCAGCCCGCTTTTCCAGGAATGTCAGATGCATTCCACACAGTTTTCAACCCATCGCGAAGGGGTAGCCACATCCGGATGTTTTGTTTTCCTTGAGATTCTTTCTTGCTTAGTCAGCGCTTGCCTTCATTTGTTTATTTTCTGCCTCTAGTCCTCCATTTTTCGCTCTAATGACTCTACTTGACGCTGCCTTTGTTCGTCCTTTTTCTCAAGAGCATCAACCCTGGCATTTGTAAACTCCATCGCTTTTTCAAAGTTTTTGTCGATACAAGATTAATCCCCCCCCCCTTCCCTATCTCCTCTTTTTCCGACGGAGGGACGAGTCGATCGATTCACTTACGGCTCAATGGATTTAGTGGCGCCGGATAAGTTCTCATTGTCCGATAACGTTCGTCCAACTGCGACAGCTCTGTTGTGCAACATGGCGTCCCTTGGTCTCTTGGCCCCGCCCTCGTATTGTACTGTTCATCGTCGGCTGTGTGTTGGGCCTACCTACTACTGTCGGTGCGTTTCTTTTCTCTTTGAACCTTTTGGCCTACCCCTGCCTTTTTTACCTCTCATGGAGTCCATAATGTTTTTTAAAACTCTCCAAACCTGGCTGCAAGTATGGAAGTCACTATTAGTTCAATTATGAGTTATCGTTGACATCCCGAAAGCAAAGAAAATACTAATTTATAACTGGTCCCCGCTCGCTAACCAGATCCTTTACTTCCTCTCCCATGCTGGGGTTGCCAAAAAAAAGACTATAATAATATAATAATAATAATCATCAATCATCATCATCATCATCATCATGTCATTATTATTATTATTTTATTATTATTAGTATATATTTATTATTAGTATTTTATCACATACCCAGAGTGCGCAACTACTAATGTGTCATAGTGACATGTTTGCGAGGTCCATCGCCCCTAGTGTTTAGGTCATCGCGGTGGTTGTCCTCACGCTATTCGTAGAAGAACAGTCTTGATTATTCCTTCAAGAATTTGGCGGGCGAATTCTTCAGGCATCGGGTTGTTGTTTACATTTGAATGCCGGCATGGTTTCAGGGTCTTTCATGAGATTCTGTCTCCCGGTCCCCTGTTCACTAAACCTAAATTAAGTAAACTTGAACTAACGTATATTTCCTTTCCCTCATTCTACATAAACCAAAACAGGTATATCATATATTTGTTTTGCGTTTATACAGTGGCTGCCCAAGTTACTCGCACTTCTGACGGTCATGTACATAGGTGATGTGAAAAAAAGTGAAGAAGAATGCGAAAAACAAAAACGACACAAAAAACGTCACGTTAACTGCAATACACATTGAGCAGTACCATTGCTGACCGAGGTGGCGTGCCCCAATGGTGCCGATAAGAACATTACTAAATCTAACTCAAACTAGCTCCTCTTTGACTTCCAGATTTTCGTTTTTTGCAGGGGAAACTAGCAGTGACAACTGTATGATGATATGTTTTTTTTTCGCACCTCAGTATTCAGAAAATAGAACCCCATCTTATCAGTGATGCATCACCTGCGTACAGAAATTGAGTAGTAAATATTGTTACATTGTCATTTCCAAAAAAAAATTCAACTGAATTTTGGTCTCTGCCAGTTCCCCCGAAATTAAAAGTTTAGGACGAACAAACAAACTTGCCCAACCAATTAAGCCTAATGAATCGAACGGAATATGTGTTATGATAAAACCTACAGTGTTCCCTCAGGGTCAATGAAACATCTTTTGTTGGATAAAAGCGACCAGTTCTGCGTGTTGGACCACTTTCCAAATGCAATGTGGCACATTTGTCACTTTCCCCTCTGTAAATATGGGATTGCCTATATATACGATCACTGGGTCCGCCTCTGAATATTAGTTGCTATATTTTCACCTATAGGAAATTCGACCAATACATGGTGAACACTGATGACACTTTGAAATAGACAGCCAAATTTATGAGGAAGAAACAGGAAATAGAGATATACTGATGCTGTGCGATAATATCTTTGTAAATATACCCATTGGTTGAATATGTAATCTTCTATATCATCTATTGGATGGATTGAAATATTCTAAGGCGATAAAGCCGGATAATCTGGTATTGAGTACAAGATAATAGAATATTCTCTTGGCGGGTGAGGGCCGATCGTATATGGGTTGCAGGGGTTTTATATGTTGGAGTACCCTTCTATTACGATTAATCATTAGATTCTCAAACCTCGGGGGCGAGTTATCAACCGTTTTTGTTGGTTCTTCTTCCGTCAGCCATCATTCTTTGTATAATAACCACGGAAGGCTTTCAACACCTACGACAGCGACAATGCTGTGGAGCCTTCGACGCGCATAGAGGAGCACAGAGTGGCTGGTGGTACTGTAATCCTTGTGCGTGTAGTACTTGGCTACCACTGTTTATTACTGTCAGCCCTGGGACACTTACTCGCTCTGTTCTTATACCACAACACTGAATACGCATGGCACTCACGGAAGAACAGCTTCTAGTATTCAGTAGTCACAATGACTCAACCACAATTTTGCGAGAAATAAAATAGCCGGACCAGTTGATCCCACATTCGGTTCATTTCATGTGCTGTCTTTGAATACTAATCTGTTGAAAAATAACATGTCCCCTCAACTTTGTTACAGTGCCGGAAACCTCAAGCCGGAACAGCGAGAGCTGCATTTAATACGAAACAGGATTTACATTGGCCGCTGGTCAGCTGATTGACCTTTGATGGTTTGTTGACATTTAATTAATCATCGCGATATGAACGAGATGGCTTGCACTTGATATATGAAAAATGCACGGATTCAATCATTTTTAAATTGGGCCAAGTATAAATGTTGTTATTCTCTTGAAAGGGCTGTTTGCTCGAAGTCTGATTCCACTTGGACGCTCGCAAATTTGGTCATTGAAGATTTTAGTCATACCGTGGAGACTTCATTGAATTTTTAGCTAGAGAGCAACAAGTACTGAATTTAGCAAATAAACATATCAGATAGTATTAAACATAATAGAAAAGGGCCTCGCAGCAGTGCGGTTGCCACGCCCGTAGGCATAGACAAACTGAACAAAGGTACGTTGACGAATACAGAGCCACTCAACTTGACGTTTGTGGGGCCGAAAAATCTCTCTCTTCCCGCAGAATCACTAAAAGTGACTGGATAACTTCAAGGGTCCTTATGTGAGAATTCGATGCCACGCAAGAAATGGGCAGCCGTCCACAAGTCCCTGAAATATACAGGAAGTACCGTAAAACCTCTGACACATTTATCCAGTTTGGCGTTCACAGAGGAAAACTATCCATCCACATAACATTACAAAGAATCCACGTGTGTTACGGATCCTTTTTAGAGTATATAGAGTAGATGAATTCCGTAATTGACACCCCAAATAGTCATTTATAATATACAAGATAACCTTGCTTGCAGTAGTGCGAGTTGCCACAACGTGGCAGGCAAAGGTGCGTGACGGAGATATAGCGCAGATACATATAACTTTGAGCTAATAGGCTGGAAGAGTTTAATCACGTAGTCCAGGTCCGTGGGTAGGCCTGAGGACCAAGGACTCTTATAAGTTCTGCGTACTTTGCATGGTTAGTATCTTCCATGTGTTCAATACTGTTCAAGTCCACCCCCCCTTAGCGCGCCTCTTACAACAGATAACGGACTTTGTAGGCCTATTCCAAAACCCCGACATGCAGAGGGCGATTGGGTACGGGGGAAGCGAGTGAGAACGGGTTCAAAAGGGAACTGGAACATTACGTGTCACCGATGTTTCTCAAATTGCACTGAACATATGTCATCCTTTTCCAGTAACTCTCAGACGGGATCAATACATACTTATTGACGCGGCAAAAAATAACCGATCATTCAATCAAGACATTGCTATAACCGCCACAAATGAAGATTCTTGGATGTCCCCTCATTTATGGGATTAGGCTCCTCGTCCGTCCTTGTATCCTCCCCACTTCGCGATATTATGGTTTTGCCTTGTCGTAACCGCCGCGTCCGCCGGCCTGTGTCCGCCACGCCTGACGTCCGCCGCGCTGTTGTCCGCCGCGTCGCGCCCGCTGGAAATTGTTCCGTGTTAGCGCAATAATTCTTTGACGCTTTATCCGATTGAATCTGAAATTGGCAAACATAGGTGCCAAGAAATCTCGGGAGTTCGAAAGTGGGCCTCGTGCCATTACTGCTGCCTTTTTTCAGGTTTCACCCCGAAAAATAAAGTTTTTGGGTTTCCGATTTACACAAACTGGTGGGTGGAGACCTCAGATGTTCCGAATACATGACGATGAATTTCAAGGTCACCGACCAAGAGTCGGACTGCACTGCTTTTGTGCATTGACGACCGGTAGTTCATTGAATAAAACCTGCCCCGTATTTTGGTCATTGCTGTCGTTTTTTTTTTATGTATAAATATTAGTCACCATCAATCGCCTGACATTGTTCCAAAGGGGGATATACATGTTGGCGATTTACCCCGCCAGGCAATGTCTAGTTCAATACTAGGTTCAGCCAGCACGACATAACATTTTCCTCCAAACTGAGAGCCCCAGAGTTGAACATATGACATTCATACTAGATATGGAAATCAACCTTAGGTATTATTGGCCAACGCCGATCAGACCCCAATTTGTTGGAATCCCAAATCCGAAGCACCCCGTGACCGTGGAGAGGGAGTTTGGTTTTTTCGAGTGTTTTGACCTCCTCGAAGGTCATATAAAAAAGGGTAAGGGTTGCCTCTCGCCAAAGGTGTGGGCAGAAGTCGTGAGTGACCGAAATCCAAAATGGGCCGACGTCGGCCATCCTGAAAATTGGTTTTTGAATAGTTTAAGGTACACCGTAGCTTAAAAACATATTCCTGGGGTTTTGGGGTAGAAGATTTCATTTTTCCACATCTCTATTATTCTCCACGTCTTCTGATACTCAAATCCAAGATGGCCGCTGATTCACATCTCCCGATCGGTCGATTTTCAAGTTCGTCACTTCGTATTCCTGATAGGCTGAAATGAAAGCTCCCCACTCGCTGGTAACTGGAAATGAGTGAAAAGGAGGTGTTCACAATATGTATTTCCGGAATCTGAAGTCCTCCCCCCCCCCCTCTTCCACTCTTAAAGATGCTCGTCGATTAATAACAACGCACATTTGGTCAATTTCTGAATTTGCTCCGCCATATTGGGCCCGACGGAGAGCTCACTACCTAACTATTCATTGATTCATGTTTCTTTCTTTAGTTTCTGTTGCATAACTGTCAGGAAATGGGATGACACAGCGACATTATACACCTCTCCTGTTCAGTCCTACCAACCATATCGGAAATAAGATCTCTGGATATTGATGCAAAAAAAATATGATACGTTAAACGTATCTCCCTGGAGGTATTATTTAATCCCAATTCTTAGAACGCACGGAAACCATTGTTTTCAACAAGCCACGGCCCTAACCCCGCTCAACCCGTCCGGAGACACACTGCCTTCGAATGGGAAGTGGGAATACACAACTTGCTACACATCACAATTGATACCACAATGTTTTCGCTCCTCATACTAGACTGAACAATGGGAGACTGAATCTATCTATCTATCTATCTCTATCTATCTATCTATCTATCTATCTATCTATCTAATCTATCTATCTACTATCTATCTAGTGTGTCAATAATTGCCTTTTTAGCTCCCAAACGTAGCTCTCTGTGGCGGTTACCCAATCTAGACAAATGCGCATTGATCTCGGAGTGACCTCTTACTATTCAAAGTCCAAGGTCAATATCATTAAAGGACCTAAAGGGCCAGTAATAGGAAAAATGTAATGTATCTCGTCCTAACAAATAAACTTGGATTTCCGCGCTTGTTTACTCATTGAACAAGTTATCATTGACTAGTGGACCCTCGGATGTTCAGTTCAAATTTCCATAAGGGGTTAATAGGCAATTCGGTTCGAATGTAGAAAACCGATGCAAATCACATTTTTTGGCCTTTGGATACTCATGCTCTGAAGGATTTGACCAAAGTTAGACAAATTTCATCGATGGCTGGGTGACCTTGGCACTTGAAGGCCAAGTCAAAACTCCCCCCCCCATTAAAGAGCATTGGCCATTGTGTTTAACCTGCAAAAACGATTTCCGGTTATAACTCAAGTTCGAGTTCCATGATGCCGTGTTGTCAATAGACAAGAGACCTTCGATGTGTTCAAAATGTCAAGGTCATAGGTCACTAAAGGGGCATTATTAGGCAATTCTGTTTCAAATTGTATAATTACATGCAAATTACAACTTTATGGTCCTATTTCATGTACTTTGATGGATGTTGAGCAAAGTAGGACACAATTTTCATTTACCTTTTACTCCTTAGTGGACCATCAACCATTGTGTGAAAAGCTAGTAGTACCTCCCGCTTGTTTTGGAATTTTGGATCAAAAGGTCATTAAAGTGCCTATGGTGAATTGTGAAATAATCTTGCATTTCTTACTCCTAAATAATCATCTTTGATTGATGTTACCCCAAAGTTTGCATTGACCTATGGTGCATGTGCCTTCTCTGCGACATAATATTTGTTACTTTGTGCGGTTTGAGCTACACCTCATTGTGCTCTACTTTGAATCCGACAGATGAGTGGTCATAACTTGCCCAAGGGAAACAATGGTTCTGCACTGAATTGCCTAAAATAATCGAATCGAAGTATCACGAATGCTCTCTAAAAAGATTGAACTCGAATAAAGGTTTACACATGACGATAATTGAATAAAATGCCGAGGCCCCTGTCCAGCTTTCTTAGCAGTAGTCTAATCAGGGCCCTCTTGTTGCGTTGAGGCACAGTCCCTGTTTCAATTGATGTGTTCGCGATGTCAAAAACTCGTACACCTCACTCGGACGTCCTCTGATTAAGCTGTGTGGCATCGCGGATCTAGAGCCGAGAATGTCAATGAAACGCTTTTCGTGGCTTCATCTCTTCTCGACTGATAGGCTCGATTTCCGAAAGGTGTAACAGGGTGGCACGATTGTACACTCGGCATTAAATTGGAACGACTTCGAATTTTTCCAAGCATATATGTGATGTTCCCCTGACTGGAGAATCAGAAAAAATGCCGAACCAGTTGTTGGGCCATCAGTCCCAGACTCGACGTTCGTTAGTATAACAAAGAGATCGGTTTTATCATCTCGGAGTCATCTGATAACCTGTCAAATGTGACACCAATGCCCATGGACCGTTAGTACGGTACTGTTTGCGTTATACTTCACCAGCTGATCTCTTGTACTTGATCGAATGTTTCGTGTCGTACGGATTGTAATCCCTCTTTGCGTTTTGTTATCCGTAGTGGAGTTGTAACAAAAATGTAGTCGGAGGGCAGGCTGTGGTCTATAGTCATAGCATTGTGCAAGTTTACATTCGGTGGAGCGCAAACTAATCACAAGACTAAGTCAAGTATGTCACAATCGTCGAATCTCAAATTTCACTTCCGTGCTAATGTCCATATGTATGTTGAGAGCACAGAGAATAGGAGACGCCTGGGTTTTGTTGTCCGGAACCATCCAATATGAAGCAAATTTGGGTCCTCCGTTTACACCCACTCTTCTTGAAGATTGAGAGCGATAGATGAGTAACAATTCGTGTGGAAATCATTCGACGTTAATGTAATCTAAATGTTTGAAGGATTTATAAGATCCAGAGACTTACCAGTCTTACCCTCTGGTATACTCTGGTTTCCGACGGACACCATTTGCAGTTGTTTTACCCCCTATTTGACAACGAATGAAAGCGCTACCTCGCCCTACTTTCCGGTTTAAACACCCCCTTATTTAATGTGGAGTACTCTAGATGAGTACAATTCGTATATGGTGACATCTCGTATATGCATCATCGTAATATGACCTCATTTCGTATATGACATCATTTGGTAACCTAGTGGGGTTAAGAACTATTTTATTGAGGGTACCCTTTTTGGTGGCGTAGCATTGGTGCCGTGTGATCCCTCATTGAGTGCACTTGCCGAATGTGGTGTGTGAATTTAGTGTGTTAGTGTGTTGCGTTTTTTTTGCGTGTCAGTCGATTTTTTGATTGCCGACGTAGAAATACCTTTTGCACACGCCTGAATTGTCTATAGACTGACCTATCAAACTTTAATGCGGAAAACACATTTTGGAGCAACTTTTATTTTTTTCATCTTCTTCACTATTTTGAATATATTCACTGATAACCATGGTTGTTGATTTTTTGAATTCCTTGACGAATTCGAGGAATCTATGCAGTCCGTGGCAGAGTGTGTGTGTGGTTAGTATTGTGTGACATCTGCTTGTGACACGATAACTCGACCCCATCTAGATGATAACTTCAGACTGGTAATTGGTGTTCCCCATGATGAGTACATGACCCATTGTTTGGGGGGTCAGGTCAGACTTCCACTGAGGTCACTAGAGGTCAAAGGCGAACACTTTGTGAACAACACGATATCAGAATGGTGGTTCCCTGATCGGTCCAAATGTGGTGTTGTCGCTTTCTCATGGGTAGTAAGCAAGGAACCCTATTGCTTTTGGTATAGGTTCCGGGGGTGGAATTTGGAAAGAGAAAATTTGTGACAAGTCAATAATTTGGCCAATTTGGGTTGGAACATTGTAACCGGACCCATGGATGGATGAAGGAGGTATATGGTAGTGTGGTCCCCCATGATGAGTACATATTGAACCCTATGTTTGAGGTCAGGTCAGAGGTCAACAGCTGGTCTAATCTACCAGTGGCCTTGTGTGTGGCTATAGGTTGTAAGGAAGAGTCAAGGAATCACCAAGCCTTTTGGCCTCCTGGTTATATGTGTTTTATGTAAAAGGCACAAATTACACACTTTATTGTGCGATCAGTCAAAAAATAACCAAAACAACGGGTATTTGTATCTTTATTGAGGGAAAAGGTACCAAAGACTCAAAATGAAGAATTCCGCATTTTTTGTGCTGGAAATTGCTTGAAATTCTTATGATTATGAATATTTTGGGGGAAAATGGTTGTTTTCAGACCTATTTTGATTAAATTTTGTCTCATTCCCCCCACCCAACTCGCAATAGTAGCATGTAGAAACGATGAACAAGTTCCACATTTGCGATGAAACCCTGCAACTCCGAAGATTTCTTCCTGTCGTTTAATCGGCATTATTTCAATTTTCTGAACTTATCCAATTTCCATTCGGGGGGTATTTCAATTTTGCAAAAGCAAAATTGCCCAAATATTTATTCTCACAATTTCATTTTTTTTTAACCGCGGATCGACACGCAACGATACACTAAAACAAGGTTGGGATTGTATTCCCCAATAAGTAGGGCATGCGACACCGCACCCGACCGATTCAGCAGACCTTACATATGTCACAGGGGACCCTAGGAAGCATGCGTACACAATGGAAACCACGAGGAAGAAAACACCTGGAGCATAGGGTTGCGTGGTCAATTTGAAACACAGCACGGGCGTGGGTCTGCACTCAAAACATAAACAAACACACAGTTCAGCAGTGTTTCGTCCCTATAGAAACGGGGCATTGTGCCCACGGTAGGAAAAAAACACACTGCAATCAGTGTTCCCCCGGCCAGTAATTGAAAACGACATCAGGAGTCCAATGGTGAATGCACACCATATTCATGGTAAAAAAAATAAACTAGAGAACTCCGGACAAAAGATAACGAAGCGAAATACAAATGTACGGAGCGGAGGAACGCTAAATAAAATTAAATGCACGAGGCCCCTGTCAGCTTCTTTAGCAGTAGCTAATCAGGGCCCGCTTGTGGCGTTGAGCACTAGTCCCTGTTTCATTGATGTGTTTCGCGATGTTCAAAAAACTCGTAACTAACTCTAAAGTTCCAGTCTGATTACTGTGTTTGGCATCGGATTCTAGAGCCGAGAATGTCAAGGACGCGTTGCGTGGCTTCATTCGACTGAAAGGCGAGTTCCGAGAAGTTGTTAACGGGTGGGCACGGATTGTACACCGGCTTAAATGGAACGACTGCGAATTTTCAAGCAGTATATTGATTTCCTGACTGGAGAAATCAGAAAAATGCAGAACAGTTGTTGCCATCAGTCCCAGGACTCGAGCGTTCGTTAGTATAACAAAGCGATCGGCGTTTTTTATCATTCTCGGATGTATCTGATAACCTGTCAAATGGCGACACCAAAATGCACCCATTACGTGAGTACGGTACGTTTAGGTTTATACTTCACCAGCTGATCTCTTGTACTTGATCGAATGTTTCGTGTCGTAGGATTGTATCCTCGTTGCGTTTGTGTGAATGCCCGTAGTGGGTTGATAAAAAGGTAGTCGGAGGGCAGGCTGGGTATATAGGTCATTAGCAATGGTGCAGTTGAACAGTTCGGTTGGAGCGGACTAATCACTAAGTCCAAAAGTAGTAACAGATCGTCGAATCGCAATATTTCACGGTCCGTGCTAATGTCCATAGTATTTGAGAGCACAAGCAATATGGACCCCTGGGGTGTTTCGGAAACCTCCAAAAATCTGAAGCAAATTTGTCCTCCGTTTTAAACCCCCTCTTTATTGAGAGGGGGCGAGCGATAGATGGATACAATTCGTTGGTATAAAAATCATTCGACGTTAGAGTTAGATCGAAATGTTTGAAGGATTATAGATCCAAGAGATTACCAGTCTTACCTCATGGTACTACATGGTTTTCCGACGGACAACATGCAGTTTTACCCATTATTTGACAACGAATGAAAGCGCTTACTCGCCCTATCTTTTCCGTTTTACACCACCCTTCCTTATTTAATGTGGAGGAACACTAGATTATTGAGTACAATTGTATGACATCATTCGATATGAAATCATTCGTATAGGACCTCATTTCGGAGATGACATTCATTTGGACCATAGTGGGGGTTAAGAACTATTTATTGGGGGTGTACCGTTGTGGCGAGCCCTTGGTGGCGTTGTGATCCATCATGAAGTGCACTTGCCGAAGTGTTGTGCCATGTAGTGTGTTAGTGTGTGCGTTTGCGTGTCAGTCAGAATTTTTTGAGTTGCCGAACGTTAGAAAAACTTTGCACACGCCTGAATAGTCTATAGACTGAAACTATCAAACTTACTTTAAGGGGATAAACACATTTTGCGAGCAATTTTATTTTTTTCATATTCTTCACTATTTTTGAATATATCACTGATACATGTGATTGATTTTTGATTCCTTGACGAAGTCGGAGGAGGAATCATGCAGTCGTGCCAGAGTGTGTGTGTGTGTATGTATGTGGTGACATTGGTGTGAACACGATAACTCGACCCCATCTAGATGTTTGATGAAGCTCAACGTTGGTATATGGGTTCCCCCATGATGCGTACACGAACCCTACTTGTTTGGGGTCAGGTCAGGACGTCATATGAGGTCACTAGAGGTCAAAGTTGAAAAACTTTGTGAAAACGTAAGTCCAGAATGGTTTGGTGGTCGGGTCCAAATTTGGTGTTGTGATTGCTTCTCATGGGGAGGACAGGAAACCCTATTGTCTCTTTTGGTATAGGTCGGGGTGAATTTTGGTCACAGTAGAAAATTTGTGAAAAGTCAATTATTGGCAATTTTGGCCTTGTGAAAAAGATAACGCGACCCCACCTAGTTGGATAAAGTGCAACTTGGTTTATGGGTTCCCCATGAGAGTACATGAACCCTTTGTTTTGGTGTGTGGTCAGAGGTCATACAGCTGGTACAATCTCCCATTGTCCTTGTGTGGGTGGCCAGGTTGTCAGGAAGATCAAGGAATCACCAAGCCTTTTGGGCCTCCTGGTAATTGTGTCGTTATGTAAAAAAGCACAAATTACAATTTATTGATTGCGATCAGCCAAAAAGAACCATCCAAAAACGTGTATTTAGAGGGGGGAAACAAGGTACCCCAAAGAATCAAAATGAAGAATTTTCCAGATTTGTGCTGGGAAATTGCTGGGAAATTCTTATGATTATGAAGGATTGTTGGGGAAGGGGGAGGAAATGGTTTGTTTTCAGACATATTTTGATAAAATTCTTCTATTTTCCCAACTCGCAAAAAAGTAGGAATGTAGAGAAGAAAATGACTGAACAGTTCCACATTTGCGATGAAATCCTGCAAACTCCGAAGAATTCTTTCCTGTTAGGGTAATCGTCAAATTATTCAATTTCTGAAATATCCATTTCCATTAGGTTATTTATCCATTCTGCAACAAGCCAAAATTTGCCCAAATATTTAATTCTTCACAAAGTTCCCTTTTTTTTAACCGCGGGATGACCCACCTACACTAAAACAATAGGGTTCGTGTATTCCCAATAAGAGCATGCGCACCGCTCTCCGATTCAGCCAGCTTACATATGTACACAGGGACCTTAGGAAGCATGCGGTCACAGACCCACGAGGAATGCAAAACACCATGGAGCCATAGTGTTTCGGGATCAATTTGAACACAGCACGGGCGTGGGGTGCTGCACTACAAAAATCACACACACACACACGTTTCAGCAGTGTTTCGTACCAAGAAAACGGGCATTTGCCCACGGTTAGGAAACAACATTACTGCAATTCAGTGTTCCACAGACCGGTAATTTGAGAACGAACATCACGGAAGTCCCAATGGTGTAAATGCACACCATTATTCAGGTAAAAAAAAATACAACTCGGAGAACTCCCCGACAAAAGAATAATCGAAGCTGTGAAAACAAAGTCGAGCGGAGGGATGAGGAAGAAACGCAAATAACATAAGCTTCAACTGGAGAGCGTTGTCGAACCAAATCTTATATTTTATTGTATAACACAAAGAGATGCAGTGTATCTTTTTATTTAAAAACTCCAAGGGGCAGCCCCGCTGATTTCCGGCCTCTGCTACGAAGCCTCACTTCGTCGTCAATCACGCGCGGCCCGCGTTGCGCCAAAGGGCAGGAAAACCCGAGGATCAGCCTCGGGTTGGTTTGCAACACACTGTGTCACGACGTGTTGGAGGACTCGAGACCGGTTCGGTTCGAGACCACTTTTGGAGAGGGGACTCGGGTCTCGGACTCGAAATTCCAATGCTCGAACTCGGTCTCGGACTCGGTGCTGGAACTTGGGGACTCCGTCGAGTCCAGGTTTTCAAGACCGCACAATAAATTCCGTGAAAAATCCTCAATATCATGGAACTAGCAATGCAAAATCCTAATGAATGCAGGTATTACAAGTGCACTACAGAGAGAGCGGCTTAAGGCTGTATGCCTTTCCTGACCCGCTATAATAGTCAGAAGCACCAGATGGCCAAGTCTTAAGTTAGTGGTGTCTAAAGGAGAACCATCGACAGTAGCCGAACAATATTTCCCAAGCAAAGCGTTTCATCACATGGGTGCCTGACGCTCTACATTAGATCCGTCATGAGTGGGGACCTAAGTCACCACGAGTGTCCATACATGAATATCGCAATTACACTGGCAGTTTCCAAAGACTACAGGTAATTGTTAGTTTGGTCGTCGTCGTAATGTATAAACTAGAATACGATTAACCGTGTCATTAAGGCGATGGATAGTGGTTCAAGCAGGTTGTCAAAAGTACCGTACTATGCTCGATCTGGTTTCTCAGTACGTCGACAGTTAATCGCACTTCCAACTCAAAAAAAACGTCCTAAATAGTTCGGAATCAAACGTGGCAGCTTGGCTGTAACATCCGGTCCTATATGTCCTTTAGTATCCGTACATCGAGTTCCGGGTCAAGAATTTTCCAAGCAGTATATTATTTCCTGAATGGAGAACATCAGAAAAATGCAGAGAAACAGTTGTTGCATCAGTCCCCAGGCTCGACGGTCGAGTATAACAAAGGAGATCGGGTTGATCATTCGGAGTATCTGAAAAACCTGTCAAATGGGGACACCAATAGCACCATTACCGTGAGTACGGTACTGTTAGCGTCATATGACCAGCTGATTCTGTACTTGATCGAAGGTTTAGTGGGTCGTACGATTGTATCCTCGTTGCGTTTTTGGTTCTGTAATGGCCCGTAGTGGAGTGATAAAAATTGTAGTCGGAGGGCAGGTGTGTCTATAGTCATTAGCAATTGTGCAAGTGACAGTTCGGGGAGCGACGAATCACATCCAAGTATGTAAACAGATCGCGATCCTCAAGATTCACTGTCCGTGCTATTGTGCCATATGTATGTTGAGAAGCACAGAGGAAATATGAGAGCTGGTGTTGTTTCCGGAACCTCCAAAGATGAAGCAAATGTGTCCTCAGGTTTACACCCAATCTTATTTGAAGATGGAGACGATTAGATGAGTACATTTCGTGTGGTAAAATCATTCGCCGTTAGAGTTAGATCGAAATGTTGAAGGTTTATAAGATCCAGAGAACCAGTCTTACTCTAGGTAACTTACTCTGGTTTCGAAGGACAACATTTGCAAGTTTTACCCACTATTTGACAACGAATGAAAACGGCACTCGCCCTATCTTTCCGTTGTACACCCACCCTATTTAAATGTGGATGGCGATAGATGAGTACAATTCGTATATGGTGACATCATTCGTATATGACATTCATGCGTATTATGGACATCATTCCGGATTTTATGAACATCATGTTGGTAACCATAGTGGGGGTTTTAAGAACTATTTATGAGGGTACCGTGGTGGGCGTAGCCATTGGTGCCGTGTGATCCATCAGGAAGTGCACTTGCCGAATTGTGTTGTGCATGTTAGGTGTTAGTGTGTGCGTTTGCGTGTAGTCAGATGTTTTGAGTTGCCGACGTAGAAAATACTTTGCCCACGCCTGGAATAATCTATAGAACTGATACTATCAAACTTAAGGGGGGAAAAACACCCTTTGGAGCAAATGATTTTTTTCAGTATTCTTCACTATTTTTGAATATATCACTGATACCATGGGGATTGATTTTTGATCCTTGCGAAGTCGGAGGAATATATGCAGTGGCCAGGAAGTGTGTGGTGTGTATGTAGGTGGGACATCTGGCTTGTGAACACGATAAACTCGACCCCATCTCGCTGGATCAAATTCATACATTGTGGATATGTGTTCCCATGAGGAGTACATGACCCATTTGGGGTCAGGTCAGACGTCATCTGAGGTCACTAGACGTTCAAAGTCTGAAAACTTGTGAACACTATAAGTCAGAATGGGTGGTCTGATCTGGTTCACATTTGGTGTGTCGCTTTCTCATGGGGAGTACAGGAAACCCCTATTGTCTTTTGGTATAGGTCGGGAGGTGAATTTTGGTCACAAGTAGGAAAAATTTGGAAAAGTCATTTAAATAATTTGGCCAAATTTGGCTGGTGAACAAAAGGCAGATAACTGACCCCCCCCTGGATGGATGGAAGCTAAACTTGGATGTGTGTCCCCATGGATGAGTACAATGAACCCTATTGTTTGAGGTCAGGTCAGAGGTCATACAGCCGGGTCAATACTTCCCATTTGGCCTTGTGTGTGGCTATGAGGTTGGTCATGAAGAGTCCAAGGAATCACCAAGCCTTTGGCCTCATGGTTAATTGTGTTGTAGTCTGGTAAAAAGGCACAAATTACAACTTTAATTGATGCGATCAGCCCAAAAATAACCAAAACGTGTATTTAGAGGGACCGGGTAGGGAACAAGGTACCAAAAAACTAAAATGAAGAATTTTCAGCATTTGTGCTGGAATTGCTTGCAAATTCTGATGATTTGAATATTTTGGGGGGGGAAAGGGGGAGAACATGGTTGTTTTCAGACATATTTCGATAACTTTTGTTCTATTTTCAACTCGCACAATAGTAGCAGTAGAGAAACGACTGAACAGTTCCACATTTGCGATTGAAATCCTCAACTACGAAGATTTGTTCCTGTTAGTTTATCGTCAATTATTTCAATTTTCTGAAATTATCCAATTTCCATTCGGATATGTCGCAAATTCTTGCAACAGCCAAATTGGCCCAAATATTTATTCTTCACAATTTCATTTTTTTTTCAACCGCGGATGACCGCAACCTACACTAAAAACAATAGGGGTTGTGTATTCCCCAAATAAGAGGCATGCCGCACACGCACTCGGATTCAGCCAGCTTACATATGTACACGGACCTAGGACGGCATGCGTAAAAGGACCCCACGAGGAACTTGCATGCAAAAAAACACCATGGAGCCATAGTGTTTCGTGGCCTCAATTGAACACAGAACGGGCGTGGGTGATTGCAATACAACATATCACACACCACAACACGTTCAGCATTGTTCGTCCCTATAGAAACGGGCATTGTGCCCACGG
This sequence comes from Sclerodactyla briareus, assembly GCA_026419785.1. Lineage (NCBI taxonomy): Eukaryota > Metazoa > Echinodermata > Holothuroidea > Dendrochirotida > Sclerodactylidae > Sclerodactyla > Sclerodactyla briareus. The sequence goes on from JAODTK010005653.1 coordinate 53,478, forward strand.
TAGGAAACAACATTAAGGCAATCAGTGTCCCCCGACCGGTTTAATTTGGAAGAAACGACATTCACGGAGTCCAATGTGTAATGCACACCAAGATATTCAGGGAAAACTACAACTCGAGAACTCCCGAACCAAAAGGATAATCGAGCTGAGGAAATACAAATTACGGAGCGGAGGAAACGCTAAATAACATATGCTTCAATGGAGAGCGTTGTCGAACCAAATCTTATATTTTATTGTATAGTTGGACAGACAAAGAGCTGCAAGTGTATCTTATAAAAACTCCAAGGCAGCGCCTGATTTCCGGCTCTGCTCGCAGCCTCACTCTTCTGTCAATCACGCGCGGCCCGCGTTGCGGCCATAGGGCAGGAAGGAACCCAGCAGGATCAGCCTCGGGTGCTGCAAACACTGTTCACGACAGGGTTGGAGGACGCGAGACCGGTTTCGGTTCTCGAGACACTTTTGGGACTCGGTCTCGGACTCGCAAATGCAATGACTCGAACTCGGTCTCGGATTCGGGCTGCTTGGGAATAGGGACTCAGTTCGAGTCCAGTTCAAGACCGCACAATAAATTCCTGTGAAAAATCATAATTCATGGTGAACAGGCAATGCAAATCATAATAATGCAGGTATTACAAGTTCACTACGAGAGAGAGATAACGGCTATATGCCTTTCCTTGACACGCTAATAGTCAGAAAGCCAGATGGCCAAGTAAGTCTTAAGTTAGTGGTGTTCTAAAGGAGAACCATACAGTAGCAGAAAATATTTCCCAAAGCAAAGCGTTCATTCACATGGGTTGCCTGACGCTCATACATTAGATCCGTCAGAGTGCGGACCTAAGTCACCACCAGAGTGCCATACATGATATCCGCATACACTTGGCAGTTTCCAGACTAGAGGTAATTGTAGTTTGTTCGTCGTTTCGTAATGTATAAACTAAGGAATACGTTAAACAGTGTCTTAAGGCAATGGCTACTGTGTTCAGCAGGTTGTCAAGTTAACCCGTACTATGCGCGATCTGAGTTTCTCAGTTACTGTCGACAGTTAATCGCCACTTTCCACAACTCAATAAAAACGTCCTAATACGTCTCGGAATCAACGTGGCATGCTTGGTTGGCTACCATCCGTCATATATGGTTCCTTCTTTTAGTATCCGTACATTCGAGTTCGGGTTCAAGAATTTTCCCAAGCAGTATATTGATTTCCTGACTGGGAAATCAGAACAAAATGCAAGAGAAACAGTTGTGGCCATCAGTCCCCAGGACTCGACGTCGTTAGTCTAACAAAGAGATCGGGTTTATCATCTCGGAGTAATTGAAACCTGTCAAATTGGGACACCAAATGCACCATTACCGGAGTACGGTATGTTAGCGTTATACTTCACCAGCTGATCTCTTGTACTTGATCGAATGTTTCGTGTCGTACGGATTGTATCCTCTTTGGGTTTTCGTTTAATGCCCGCGTGGAGTTGATAAAAAATGTAGGTCGGAGGGCAGGCTGTGGTCATAGTTCATTAGCAATGTGCAAGTTGACAGTTCGGTGGAGCGACTAATCACTAAGTCTTAAATTGTAATAGATCGTGAAATATCAACTATGTCACTGCCGTGCTAATGTCCATAGGTTGGTTGAGAGCACAAGAGACATATGAGACGCCGGGTGTTGTTTCCGGAACCTCCAAATATGAAGCAAATTTGTCCTCCGTTTACACCCACTCTTATTGAGGGGAGAGCATAGATGAGTTACACTTCGTGTGGTTAAAATAATTCGACGTTAGAGTAGATCGAAATGTTTGAGGATTATATAAGCAGAGATTACCAGTCTTACCTCATGTACTACTCTGGTTTTCCGACGGACAAACCATTTTGCAGTTTAGCCACTATTGAAACGAATGAAAATGAAAAGCGCTACATCGCCCTATCCTTCGTTTTTACACCCACCCTATTTAATGTGGGAGCGACGATAGATGAGTACAATTAGTATTATGACATCATTCGTATATGACATCATCGGATATGACCTCATTCGTATTGACATTGGTGATAGTTGGTAACCATAGGTGTGGTTTAAGAAAACTATGTATGCAGGGCGTACCCGTTGGTGGAGCCGAGCCATTGGTGCCGTTGTGATCCATCATTGAAGTGCCACTTGCCGAATGCGTGTGTGTGCATGTTAGGGTGTGTTAGTGTGTGCGTTTGCGTGTCAGTCAGAATTTTTTGAGTTGACGAACGTTATAGAAATACTTTGCACCACGCCTCTGAATTTTTGTTTCTCTGAATAGTCTATAGACTGGAAAACTATCAAATTAAGGGGAAAAAACACATTTTGGAAGAGCAAATTTTATTTTTTCCTATTCTTCATATTTTTTGAATATATCACTGTACATGGTTGATGATTTTTGATCCTTGACGAAGTCGGAGGAAATCTATGCAGTAGTGCCAGAGTTGTGTGGGTGTGTATGTCTGTTGTGTGACATCTGGTTGTGAACGAGACTCGACCCATCTAGATGGATGAAGCTCATACTTGGTTATGTGTCCCCCCATGATTGAGTACATGAACCCTATGTTTTGGGTTCAGGGTCAGAGCGTCTCATCGAGGTCACAAAGAGGTCAAAGTCTGAAAAACTTTGTAACACGATAGTCCAGAATGGTTGGTCTGATCGGGTCCAAATTTGGTGTGTAGCTTTTTACATGGGGAGTACAGGAACCTATTGTCTTTTGGTATAGGTAGGGCGTGAATTTTGGGCACAAGTAGAAATTTGTGAAAAGTCAATAATTGGCCAATTTGGCTTGGAAACAAGATAACTCGACCCACCTGGATGGAGAAAGATCATACTTGGTATGGGTGTCCCCCCATGATGAGTACCATGAAACAAATATTGTTTTGAGGTCAGTCAGGTCCTACAGCTGGTACAATCTCCCATGTGTCCTTGTGTGTGGATTAAGGTTTTCAGGAGAGTCAAGGGAATCACCAAGCCTTTTGGCCTCCTGGTTAATTGTGTAGTTATGTAAAAAGGCCACAAATTACAAACTTTATTGATGCGATCAGCAAAAATAAACAAAAACGTTGTATTTTAGAGGGAACAACGGTACAAAGATCAAAATGAAGATTTTCCAGCATTGTGCTGGAAATTGCTTGAACTTTCTTTAGAGTAATGAATATTTTGGGGGAAATGGTTGTTTTCAGACATATTTTGATAAAATTCTGTCTTATTTCCAACTCGCAAAATAGTTAGCATGTAGAAACGACTGAAAACAGTTCCACATTTGCCGATTGAAATCCTGCAACTCCGAGATTTTTCCTGTAGTTTTATCGTCAATTATTTCAATTTTCTTGAAATATCCAATTTCATTCGGCTATTTCAATTCTTGCAACAAGCCAAAATTTGCCCAAATATTTATGCTTCACAATTTCATTTTTTTTTAACGCGGGATGACCCGCCACCTACCTAAAAACAATAGGGTTCGGTATCCCAAAAAGAGGCCATGCGCACACGCACTCATGTCAGCCAGCTTACAGATGTACACAGGACCCTAGGACGCATGGTACACAGACCCCACGAGGAATGCAAACACCATGGAGCCATAGTTGGTTTCGGGGCTCAATTTGACACAGCACGGGCGTGGGTGGCCTGCACACAAATATCACACACACACACGTTCAGACAGTTGTTTCGTTCCCTATAGAAACGGGCATTGTGCCACGGTAGGAAACAACATTATTGCAATCAGTGTTCCCCCGACCGGAATTTGAGAACGACATCCGGAAGTCCAATGGTGTAATGCACACCTATATAAGGTAAAAAATACAACTCGAGAACTCCCGACAAAAGAATTAATCGAGGCTGAAATACAAATTTACGGAGGGGAAAAAGCTAAATAACATAAGCTTCAACTGGAGAGCGTGTCGACCAAATCTTATATTTTATTGTATAACACAAAAGAGATGCAAGTGTATCGTTAAAAACTCCAAGGCAGCCCGCGATGATTCCGGCCGGCTATGCTCGAGCCTCCACTTCTTCTGTCAATCACGCGCGGCCCGCGTGCGCCAATAGGGAGGAACCCGCAGGATCAGCCCTCGGGTTGCAACACACGTTTCTTGTCACGACCAGTGTTGGAGGACTCGAGACCGGTTCGGTCTCGAGACACTTTGGAGGACTGGTCCGACTCGAAATCAATGACTCGAACTCGGTCTCGGGACGGAGGCTTGACTCGGGGACTCCGTCGAGTCCAGGTTCAAGACCGCAATAAATTCTGTGAAAAATCCTCAATATCATTGTGTGAACTAGCAATGCAAAATCCTAATAATGCAGCCGGCGATTACAAGTTCAATACAGAGAGAGCGGATACGGCTTGTATGCCTTCCTTGACACGCTAATAGTCAGAAAGCCAGATGGCAGTCTAAGTTAGTGGTCTTGTTCTAAAGGCAGAACCATCGACAGTAGCAGAACAATATTTTCCAATCAAAGGCGTTGCATTCAAATGGGGGGACTGACGCTCATACATTATATCCGTCAGAGTGGGGACCTAAGTCACCACAGAGTGTCCATACATGAATATCGCAAATCACTGGCAGTTTCCAGGACAACACGGTAATTGTTAGTTTGTTGGTCGTTCGTAATGTATTAAACTAGAATACGATTAACCGTGTCCTAAGGCAATGGCTACTGTGTTCAGCAGGTTGTCAAAAGTTACCCGTATATGCTCGATCTGAGTTTCTAAGTTTACTGTCGACAGTTATAATCGCACTTCCACACTCAATAAAACGTCCTAAATCGTCTCGGGGGGGAAGCAAGTGGCATTGCTTGCTACATTACGTTCAATATATGGTTCCTTTTATATCCGTAACATTCGAGAGTTACGGGTTAAAGTCTGGGTGATATCTTGAACTTGCGAAATATGGCTCTCAGCCGTCATGTGGTTTTGGATCGACCGTCGATAGCACTAGAGAATAAAACCGCAAGCCGTTACATATGAGCAAAGTTATGGTCGCTCGCATTCGTGTGGTCAGCACCAACGACTTGGTGATAGAGGCGGTAAGACATTAAACATTATTAGTCATTTCCATCAACTTTGCTTGCGTGAAGTTGTAAGTATAAACACATTGTATATTCTACCATTTTTGCTTGCGAGTCCTATCTGCCATTTTTTGTTAGATTCATCATATTACTAAAACCCTAACATCAAACAACGGACATTCCCCCAAATTTATTGCAGGAGGAGTATACCAGTTTTGCCTTTTGTTGCATTCGATACATACGGCCAACGATATTGCGGCTGCGATATATTTAGGTTCAATATGGGGCGTGTGTTTTTTTGGAGGAGGATTATGTATCCCTATGATTGTGCGGCCCATTACATTTTTCATACTACAAATTTCTACTAACACACCTTTATTAGTCTGGACATGTGTTTCCGGTTACCCTAATGTTCGGCCTCACTAATTGACCAACACCGAGATTCTAGTAGTTCTGACCATCAACAAACGTATAGGCGATTGCAAGTCTTATATACAAACATTACAGTCTTTTACCGAATATAGCTATTAATTTTCCATATTTCAACCAGGTTCGATGCAATAAATCTATTGAGCAGAATGTGGGAGAAGAGTAGATATTTTAAGAAAACATCAGTGGAGTTTTAGAGAGAAAAAATGGAGAGGCCACCAAATATAATGCGGTTGATAATTTCTGTTAATTTATCTAAAAAGTAACGGATTTCAAAAGTTTACACATGTTTGCCAGTAAAAGTTGTTTCCGAAATATCCATTCCCTTGAGCTGAAATGGTAGTAATCGGGATACATAACATTTGCTGATGAGATATGAATAGAGTTTATCTATATTTTCGTTTTACTCTCGAGCTTATATCTCACCTTCCCCATTTGGAAAATTTGTGAATTTGTGAAATGAGATTTGGCCAAACAAAAGTAGTTTGTCGCATTAAACGACATTTTCATTTCAGTTAGTCATTTATTTCACAAAATAGCACCCTCCATACATATTACAATATATTGATTGTTCGTGGAGGACGGTCTATAAAAGCAAAAGCTTGTACAGGTAGACCCCCTATTATAATGCACGTAATAAGATGTAAAAATATAAAGAAACAACCCCCCTCCCCTTTTGATAATTGACTACAATAACACGCAATACGGCAGTAACCTCAGGAAAACATGCTGACAAGGATGCTCAGACAGAAATAGCATGTAGTTTATATGCCTTTATAAAGCTGGGTATTATGGTTTTTCCTTTAGGAGTTAATGCAAGGGCATTCCACATTCGCTCCACAGAACCTAATAGGACCATGGAAGTGATACTGTTTGGCTGTTGGTAATTCAATGTTGTTAGCACCTCTGGTCGAATAATGGATTATGAAACTGAACAACGAACGAAATTACAAGGAAGTCTGGAATAAACCATTTAAACATGAACATACCAAGCGTATGTAAGTGTAAATTCGATTAATTTCTGAGAATTTTCAGTTGATTTAAATAGGGACAAGAAGTATATCATAAAACCCCGCTCCGTGATAATACGAACTGCTTTCTTCGCAAACGATGAATTTCTATCAATATGAGTGGAGTGAGCATTCCCCAGATAATATACAATACGATAACTGGGAATAAATCAAAGCATTGTACAGTGTACAGGAAGCACATTCTGAGGGACTATTGTTTTAAGATTATATAAAATGCCCATGGTTTAGCTACTTGGTACACGATGGCATTTTATGTGGACTTTCCAGTTCAAATTGGAATCAAACAGAGTCCAAGAAATGTTACTGACTCATCCTGAGAAATATCTGTTCCATCAATGTAAATTTAATGTTAGGGGTTGTGCGGTACTGGAAAGGATGGAAAAAGAACGAAAGTGTTTTACTCGTTTCAATGACAGCCTATTGGCCTTAACCAGTCGGACATTTCTGACTTCATGGTGTAATATCTGCAGTATATGAAGGATTATCCGATTCGATTTAAACAGAATGTAGTATTCATCTGCAAAGCAGACTTTCATTTTTTATTGATGAGAGTGGCAGACATATTAATGTATATCAAAAATAAGGGTGGACCCAAGACCGAACCTTGCGGAACGCCACGAGTAATGCCCTTGTAAGGAGATGTACTTCCATTTATATATACAAATTGCTTCCGATCAGTGGTTTGTTGGTAACTATGAAATCCAATCTGTAGGCTATACCCGGATACCATAGTGATGAAGCTACTCAATAAAATATCCGATTAACAGCTGTCTCGGAACGGCTTTTGCAAAATCTAGGAATAACCAAACCGATACTGCTTATTATTAAAACCTTGTGATATAGTCGGTCAAGTCAATGGCAGGCATATAGGTAGTATAATTCTAGAAAACCAAACTGAGATGGGGAACTTTATCATGCTTTCAATGAAACGCATAAGACGATTATAGAATATTTCTCAAGAATTTCTACATAAGATCCGAGTAGAAAATTAGGATAGTCAGTCTGCACGGTATCACCCGGAGAAAATAAAAGCCTGATAAAGTTCCTCCCAAAAGGGTAACGTTCTAGCCAAGGTGAGGGACAGTAATTAAGAACAAAACTCAATGACCTATATTTTACGTTGCACGAAGTACTCACTCCCATGGAACTAACTGAAGCTTAGTATTAGCCGGGACGGCAAGTAGGGAGCCAGATTAAAATATTTAATATAGCTACATAATATTTACAGAGCAGTAGGAAAGTCAAGCCTAAGAATGCTTGATAATGGACGGATGTTTCGTTGTGTTTTCATTTGCTTCAACAATTTAATAGAAAATAATTTCGCAATTCCAATTTTAAAACTTTGTTGACATTTGCGTGAACATGAACTTACGATATCCATATACATATATTATTTTAACAACAGTCTCAGAATTGAGGTGAGCGGTGAACACCAGATTCTATCTTCACTCAAAAATACGATTGTGAACTCCGACTGCGGCCCTCCCGTGCATGGGACTATAAGCATTGAGTGGTTAATAACCGTGCATGATACGGTGGAAGTACCATGATTAATATCCTATTGGGCAATAGGCAAGAATGAAAGAAACCATGCTTAATTTTTTCTTCGGAATCGTCATCATATAGAATTGGCGTTTAGCAATGTTTCAGTAAATGAAGAATACCAACAGTGCGATTAATATCGCTCACTGAAATCATATAATTCGTAAGTTTTAGAGCAATAGGGCCTCGGGGAAGATTGGCTACATGCTAACCATGTAACTCATTTGAAAGTTAAAAAAAAACATGAAAAAAATTAAAATATAAAACGTGGCGCAGTCTTTTGAATGCTCGCGTGGAAAATTATAATAAGTTCTGTCCTAATAGCTACCCCGTCTCTATCCTTTTTCAAATATTCGGAAAACCCCACCCCTCCCGCCCCAGGATCCACTTAAGACTACGTTCACAAAAAAAACTAGGTGAGTTATCATTATCGTAATAAACTAGGTTTGGGTAGGTCTAGTCTCTAATCGAAGTTAAAGCAGAGAGGATTTACTGTTAATTGGGTACTGTTATTCAAAGCATAGCATTTTCAACCGAGAATCCTATCGAATTCACCATTGCTAGTAGCTACAGGGGGCAAACCGGATTCTAAACGAGGACGTTCTCGTGGTTGGATACAAAAAGGTACTCGTAAGATGGAAGGGAAGGGTATAATTTTCACATGAATACACCTGGCGGACAATTATGGAACAAGAGAGATTGTTATCAACCATAATTAATGGAGCTTTGAAGTGAAGCTCTTGTGAAGGAACAATTATTCCTAACTTTATGAGATATTGATAACAAACTATCTTTAGGTAACTTTCTGAATACCCTTTTATATTTGTTTCCAAGCAAGTTAGATCCAGTATGAAATCTCGAAATTTAATAACATAACTCTCAGCACATAAATTATGTCTAATGTAAAAATATAAACGATATAGAAATACCTCGACTAACGGACAGAGGCATATATGCAGTTATGGTTATAAAATAGCCACGGAATCACTATTGCTCCTAACGAGGCATGACGTCTGGCCAGACTTGGTGAACACTGGAAAAGTGTCATTTTCCTTTTATATGGACGTCACGAAGAATTCCCATTCCCGCGGATATCGAAGTTAAATTGTAAGGACCTATTATAACGTCGGTTCACTGAAACTAATCATATGCCATCTGTCATTGGCCATCCTGTACAGAATTTCTTGAACATTGAAAAAGGGAAGAAGGGGGGGGAGGGGTGGGGGGGTGTTGCTCAGCCTCAGCAAAATCTATGGTCCCATTGTAAATACGACGTTACGTGCGTTTTGTTTACAACATTTGGCCTGGAATGTAGACGATCTTTGCACTTTGAGGCGTTGCCGAAACATTCGTATTCGAACATTCGACCAAAAGTACAGGTTACATCGTAGAATTCGGGATAGTATATTTACCGTAATGGTTATGCTACGGAATTTCAATTATTATTGTTACCTGAAGTTAGTATTCTCCCACATGTTCCGATCTCGCATTCCACCTATAAATATGATTCTACCGTCTATATATGCCTGATTTTTACCCAGATTCGGATAAGATAGGGTTTATCTGAAATAGTATTCCATTATGTCTGCTTATATTGAGTACTAAGATAGGGTAAGTGAAATATTTGACGATGGCCCAAAATTTACTGCTTCAATTTATAGGCAAGTGGGTTCGAACTACCCACGCAAGATACGTCAAAAATGCTTAGTCTGAAATTTGTGTTTTTCTTTTGTGTATGGTTTATTAAACAATTATGTGTCAGCATGTTCATAGTTTTGTAGTGCCTTTAAAAGCGAATTGGGGAAGGGTTTTATTGCCGAATAAACAAATCTACCGGTTTTTATTCCCTAATCGTCCCCTGTGCGGACCCTGATGGGATCTCCCTTTTTTCAACCTCATTTCCAGAATACCCTGTACGCCGATGCAGGTTCTCTCGAGGGTTCAAATCAAAGTAAGCTACTTTCAGTATCGAACTTTTCTGTTCGTTGACTCTGCACACTTCACTAAGAAATAGGTGTTCTTAGGGAGATAGATTCGACTAGGAAATCACTCAAACTATATAGTCCTTTGTTGAGACCGAACTTGTTTGTAAGAATTGGGTGTCGAAACATTCCGGGTAGTCCTAATCTGGTTAATAAGGCACAGACGATAGCATGTATAGTTTCTCACAAGTTTCCGAAACAAATTGAGCACTCATGGTATTTAACTGCTTATAAAAACGAATCATGGGCATCGGGCGAATCTCAAAGAATGAACGACCGAGGTCGATACAGTTTTAATTTTTAACAAATGTAGGAGTAAATTACAGGAATATGATATGGTTCCATGTATGTTAATTACGTTCATAGGCGGCCTAACCTAACAGAAACTTGGTTAATTGGAAAATAAGAGAGACAACCACATCATTGATACGACATTCTAAATTATTATCTTAAATATGTAGATAGATGTAGATAGATTGCAGTTTTTTCTATCTAATTGCACTTTCATTTGTGGCTTCCATAGCCTTTTTAACAGTTATTCCAGACTGCACGTATTCGAATTACAAATTATGATAATCACGAAGTGAATTCCGATATCCTAAATTAATTTTAGTTATCTACAATTATGGAATAAATGTTTTTTAAACACTGTTCCCATAGCCGTTTTATGGTTTGCATTTAATTTAGATTGAAATATCCCGAATTCAATTCCTCTGATAAACCCTGAATTTAATTTCTGATATCACGAATTCAATTGCTGATACCCGAATTCAATTTGGTGATATCAGAAAGAAAGTGTCATTCCGGATATCAGATATCTAAAGATTAATGTAAAAATAGTTCTATTATTCTTATAGATATTTCTTCTACCAACAATCTGGAGTCATCCTAGGGACTGTCAGGAGGTGCTACGGGGATGTCTCTCATCAAATTACAGTGGTGTATACGTCATCAAACGAGAAGGGTATCCCGAACAATTCGAAGTTTACTGTGACGACGGCGCTGGCCCGGCGGATGGACCGGTATGTGCATCAGCTATATATTCCACACAACCATCAGCTATAGCCCATAAAAATGACAGTTCAGAGTTATAAGAACGATATATAATAATATGGTAATTATATGATTTTACGGACCACTGCCTTAGAGACCGGATACGCGCTGATGGACCCCTGGCGAATGATTGTCTCACAGCTAACTGAAACCAATTGCTTATACGGTTTGAAATTGGTTCCCAGCCGGTACCCCACTTGAACTTCGAAAGAATAAACGCATCCCCTCCTGGACGAATTAATTAGGTTTTCAAAGAGTACTGGTATTGAGAGAACAATGAACAGTTTACGTCATACATGAACATCCGCTTCTCTATACCCAATGCGGGACTACTGCAACAGTTAACTGAACTTTTCTATTATCTCATATGTCTAGCTTGTTTTTTGTTGATGAAATTAGTCAACATTTCGTTGATAAATTTTGAGAACACCCCGGTGTTTCACAATAGTGTCACTTATTATAACGTACTGACTGTTTTCAAATTTTGAGTTTTTGTGTATTGGTGTATCTCATTCCCGTCCATGTATTTACTGACCATATGTCTATTATTGTTCAATTTCCGAATAATTCGTATTTACTCAGAGTTGAACGCATCTAACGAATGAAATGCCAAATCGTTCATATTTTTCTAAGAACCCCCTCTATAACTTGGAAAGAAGATCTTTGCCTTAGCCAGCATGGTTCTTCTTCTCCATGATTGCAGGTTTTTTCCAGCGACGACCGGGCGGCCGCTTAGAGTTCAATAGGCTGTGGGAGGATTACAAGAATGGAATTCGGATTCCTGTCAAACGAATTCTGGCTGGCAATCGAAAGGCTGTCTTATTAACCAACCAAGGAAACTACACTCCTTGTAAACCTGCAGTTTTCTCGAATGGTTTCGTCAGTCCTCCCTATCATCCAACAGCTTCCCATAAAAATGATGAAGTGGGACGAATACAGGCCTCATATGCTGCTCTAGAACATAACGAATCTACGGGTAGTGAGTTTGACTTTGAATAGGCTATTGCAATGCTATTTCCCCGGTGCGCTAATTTTTTCTTAATTCTTGGGCTGCGTTTAATCTATAAAGTTGGTTCTGCGTGTGCATTTGGGTCTCGTATCTGTATGGACTCACAATTTGAAAACTGCCCTTCAGTATAGCTACGATGTATGTCCGATTGTCACGGGATGGGTTTCCAGTAAGCCGTTTCAATAGATGTCTCCGGCGATGTGTTCGAGAAAAGTGGGCTAATATCAGTTTTGCATACAATCTCAGTTTTTAACTTGGCACCTTAGGAATCCTCAGGAATACTAATATCTTCTTAGGAATCCTCTCATATCTTGCCATGTATATCCTTACTCCCTTGGCTCCAATATATCCTACATTCAGTTGGAATTTGAACCTCTCATTTGTTTTACCAATTGTTTCCCCTAGTTCTTAGTTTGATCGTTTTTCTCTATGTTCAACCTCTTGGCACACACAATCTATCATGGCGAATGGTTGTCTTATTTCTTTTAGTTTGATAATTGTACTACTTTTTAGAATTGTTATATTCATACTGGTCTTATAAATATCAAAAGACAAATCATATTACAGCAGTGATATAACAAGCATCGAAGTTCTCTCTGAGGCGGACTTAGCCGTTATCTGAAACCTAGCTCAATCTCAAAATTCAGATAGTTTTTCTTTTTAAATACACTGAAATGTACGAGCTTCCCCGACTACTGCATCGGTTCTGACGCCTGTTTTTCCACATCCCTTGAATCTCTTTCTACTCGTGTGGTCTTCAACTTCTCTGTCTTTCATAATTAGACGCAAAACCTCCTGAATCAGGACGAAAATAGTGTTCACTTTGTTTTGCTCAATAGACCGTACTCGATTAATTGTTTTCTGTGTTGTCATACCAACACTTTCCTGTTCTGTAGTTAATCTTCTTATGACTTTGGCAACACGTTTTAAGAGTACTCACAGTGGTTTTGAACAACCAGTGATTGATGTATTTCAGTGGACAAATTTCCCGACGCGATTACCTTAGCTCCTTCTAGTAAAAAACTCTGTGTACCAGATAATTCTATCTTGGCAATTCTCGACCCCCTAGCCACCTCCGTGGTTTCCACATTAATGTTTTAATCTGCAGATGGATTGGGTACCGCCCTGTCCCATCAACATGGTCTATGTAATTGCAGTTGCGGGATCGTGCGGAAGACCAAACCAATCTATCCCATTGTCCGACGACTGTCCAGCTTGGAACCGAAGGTGGTTGCTGTCCAGTGTGTTTTTGATGGACTGAGATGACTGCGTTCCTGCTAATGGAATGCCCCATGTTCTGGTCGGAAGGTCAATCAGGTCCGTTCCGGTAAGTAAGAACCGACATTATAAACCGCTATTTCTTGGGCTTAGTATTTGTTCATTGTGAGGATTTAGCCGTATGCCTTCATTATTGATGGTCTGATTGTGGGTAACGATCTTAACAAACAAAGGCTTCATATATAAGGAGTCGCTAGTGATCGGATAGCACCAATTTCGAAACTACTTCAACGAAAACCATTTAAAACACAAGAAGACAATATTAATCAGTCTTTTCCATCCATTATGTTATAGTAATAGGGAGTCGGGAACACTCCTGTTCTATAACTAAACCAATGTCGGTTGCTATATGCAGTAAGCGGTGCAGTTACGGAGGACATATATTCAGGTTTCTTCTTTGATTCATTCATGTCCTTCTAGATGACTAACATACGTTAATGATGACTGCACCGAGCAGCGATCCTGTACTAACAACAAGCTAGTTCCCGGAGGGCCATCCAATGCTACTCAACGCTCGATGTGATGTACAGACGGGTCGCAGTGTTACTGTAATGATGGGTTCAGTGGAGATGGACCAAGTTGTGAGCCGATCTACACTGACGGTTACGATGCCTATACAGCTGGCGTCCCGGGACGGAGTCGACCTTATCAGCCGACTAACTGGCCTGGCGAAGCTTTAACGTCCTCATGTGTACTGATCACTAAGGGCGGTGGCTGGACAGTAAAGTCTACCGTACTGTGTGTTCATGATTAACTCAAAGGAACATATCATCCATTGTGTGCCAGGCTTACTGTTTCTAATAATCTGGACCATGCATACTTATACTGGTCTAGTGACTGGTTAGATTATTTTCTCCACAATTCAAAGTGAATCACCAGCTGATGGTACACTGCGAAGACGATTTGTCAAATTGAACCGAACACCATCAAACTGTCTCGTGGGCCACGAACGGCGATCTAGCCCATAACTTCTTTAAAAATAATCCACAGAAAATGAATAGCTCAATGGTTATGGGTTATACAGTCATTTTCCAGCATTAATTACCCGAAGCTCTTGTAACTGTGTTATTTTTTATTTAGGGGACAATACGAAGGGTGGCCGAGGTCGTATTGTTGCATTTAAACCGCTGAGACGTCATCGTGGAGGGCTTACAACCCCGAGCCGAAGGCGAAGGGTGTTGCCTCTACGTGACTTCTTCAGGGTCTTAAATGCAACAAAAGAACCGAGACACCCTCGTTTTTATCCCCATTCATAATCACAACTCGACAAAGTATAGAAACCTCGAAAAATTACGTTCAAGTCAATTTCTGTTATTCATAAACTTCTCCTAAACTCGGTCAGTGACATCAATAATGGCGAATTGCATAATCAGAGTAACCTAAACGAATCAGAGACTAGAGTGTCTCGGCCTAGTTACACATCATACAGCGGTGATTCCATCTGCGCAGTTTCTGCACTGTTTATGCTTGCGCTCAACTAAGAACTGAACTATTGTACTGGACTCGGAAGACAACTTGAACCCGACGTGGCGCTTCAATCTCACTTTATAAGATACCGATCAATTTACACCAAAATTGTGTGTGGACTCTCTTCAGTTGGTATCCAGACATAACAGGTAACCTCTGCCTGCTAAAGTGATGTATTTTTCATGATTTTCAAGTTACGCACTTCGAAACCGACGAGCTTTGTACTTGTGTAGCTTAACTGTTTGTAACGTTGAGAGCAACTGCATCACCTACTCCAAGGTCAGTGACCCCGCAAACATTTAACCGTATTTCGAAGGCTACTTGAGACAATTTGAGTGATTTGGCGTGGCCCCAAACTATTGTTGATTATCCGGAATAATAATTTTACCATCTACTAGGTTAGTGCGTAGTATGCTTGTTGTTAGGCCAAAATTTCGAGAGATTGACGTTGCATAGCCTCGTATTCTGTGAGCCGGCTCTGGGTTGTGTACGGGTATATGCGGGCACTGTACAATACCAACGAGTAATAGTTGGCTATCATTTTGTTTACCCGTGAGTGTTTACACGTAGTGTGCGCGCCGCGCTATGTAGACTGTTATGTATCATAGGAATTAATGATACTGTGGACTACACAATGTATCACCATAGCAACGATCCAAAACAAAGGCTAAAATGTTTTCAAGTTCACTTCGTGTGCTGGCTGCAATGAACTAGGCTTGCCCAACAGCTGAAAACAATCAGATTCCAGATAATCATAATTCTCCCAATTTTCTCTATGCAAGAGAGAGAGGGTTCGAATGGCATTTCAAACATGGTCTCGAATGAACTTTTTGACCAATCAGAATGCAGGAAGGAAAAACCAAATTAAAGGTTTTCAAGAATTTTGGTTAAAGTGAACCATGTGTTTACTATGGCCTTTTCCTGCTTCGGTATTTCCACAGGTATGTCAACGTCCGGCAATGGTACGGGACCACCAGGACAAACTTCTCCAGCAACTGGGCGAGGACTTACCGAGAAGGATTAGGGTCTTTGAGTGGAGGACTTTTGGGCTGGGTAATGAGAAAATTCACTACATGGCGCAACAGAAAAAGACACCACATTACGAGTGGACATATTAGATTCTGCAATTCAAGCAACTATACGTAGAACATTCATCGTTCAGTATCGGAACGAGCAGATTTTACGTCTGTATTCAGCGGCTACAGTGCAATACAGGTAATAGGTTCATGATTTCTGATGCCCGATGATGTATATGTTTTCATCGTAATTCGCTGCACGGTGAAGATTTCCCCCCGTTAAATTCGAAGTAAATCCTGACAAATATGTATTGTGTGTTAATAATAATAATAATAATATAATAATAATAATAATAATAAATAATAATAAAATATATAATAATAAAATGCTGATGATGATGGTGATGTGATGATGATGATGATAATAAATAATAATAATAATAATAATAATAATAATAATAATAAGTAATATAATAATAATAATAATAATAATAATAATATGGAAAAATTATTATCATATATAAGATGGAATATTTCATAAGGTTGCAGATGAAGATATATAGAGAAAGGATCCCACGAGTGAGAAGTCGGATAATTTAAAGGTTTGATAGGTGGAAATCTTCTGTTCCTAATATCAGTAGAGTCGTAACAAATCGATTATTACCCTTTCTTTTTTTTTTTTTTTGTTTCTCGGGTTTTACAGTTATGATTATTTGACTTATGACACCCGGAAGGCTCAGCACGTACGACAGCGACAACAACGATGCGTGTGGATCCTTCGACTGCGCAGAGGAACACAGAGGGCGATGGGTGGTACTCGGATTTTGGTGGGTGAAACACTTGGCTAGTATGTCATAGATTCACCAATGGGAACGAGTACTCGATATCAACTGATGCCGATTATCGAACGGTGATAACTGGGACGACGGAAAGAGCATCCCCTGGTATGCTGATACCACAATAACTGCAACACCAACTTTGTGAGATGAAAATACGGCCGACCAGCTGATTCCCACATTCGGTCGGTTGTGACTACCTGTTGATGTACTCATTCAATTATTTGTGATACCAACAAGAATTACCTTTATACCCCAGACAACACATGACTGGAATATTACCCTGTGATCAGGTTTTCACAAGGGCCTGGCACTGACTCGCTTGAACTTTGATGGTTAATTGACATCACATTATCATATTTCATAGGAACGACATGGCTTGCACTCGGTATATCACAATAATGTACAGATTCAATACATTCTAAATTTGCATAGACTAAATGTTGTTCGAAAATAAAAGATCCATGCGTACGGTGTGTCCAAACCGGAGACCGCCAGACGAAGGCCTCAGACCGAAGACTATATAATAGAGTTATTATATATACCACATGACAGCATTTACACGTAGAACTACACGTAATATTACATGGCTCAATTCCCAGATCATTTCAAGTGAACACTACGGACCTTAAGTGAAGCTTTATCCTATATAGTAACAAAATATTGAGATTTCTGAGTGGAGCATTGAGACAAACGGGAACCCCGTAGGCAGTGCGTAGCCGTATCAAACAAGGAGGACATCGCCGTCCTGGGGAGGACTAAGGGATGTCGGTGTCTGCCTCCCATGTGGGACTTTTGGCTTTCGGAGATTGTGCTAGATTGCAAAATGGTTGCTATATTTGATGCTAGATTTGAACGGATATATATCCATGGATTCCTACTTTTTGGGTAAAGTTCAAGTAATTTGTTCATCTTGATTGAAATCTTCCCTGTGATTTTTTCCTTTTAATTTTGTGGGAACTCCACCTGGTGCCGGGGGCTGCGTTTTGTACACGGGTACACACCCTCACCACACACCTCCCCGCCTACGCCCTCAGTCGTTTTGGTCCCGCGGAAGAAATTTGACGTGTCGCGCGCAGCATATACCGAACCGGGATGATAGGCAAAATCGATGGGGTACTCACAGTTGTACAATCATTGTTTTCAATGGTGGCCGGGGAGGGTAGGTTACGTTCGCATATCCACACCACTCCCCCAGGGGCGATCTTTATAACTAGGGGGAACTATAGGTAAGCACCATCTAGGCGGTGGTGCCACCAGCGGTTGGCGCGGAGGCGCACAAGAAATTTTGTTTTACAGAACCTCGCAGATTGCAAAAAACGGCACTTCCAGGCCGGATTGGCAGTAAGCATATCACCTAAATTGACAATAAATTTTCGAAATTTGAATTTAGAAACGTTCTTGAAGGAACTTCGATGTAATTCCTTACAATTCGGGCCACCATCGTTGACGCGTAACGTTGCAATACTAACGTATGGCAGTGAGAACTATACTAAAATGACAATAAATTTTCCGAAAACCTACCATACTCTATTTCTTAGAGGTCTTCCGCTGCCCATAAGAGGACCCTTCCAATTGGTTGAGGTTTGCTCGCATCTTGAACATTTGTTCGAACATCACTGTCGTGAAAATGTGTACACTTCTCGGCCATTGATTGAAATCGATTAGTCATCTGAAATTGGGTCGTTTTTTTCAGATGTGTTTTTCTCAATTTTGTTCATGTCTCATATCGATTTGCCCCACCTCTGCGCCTATATATTGCCATACCTTCCTTACTAAACCTCCTACTTATGTGCACTATCCCCCCCCTGTTATTTTTTATTGCGTATATAGCTCTCATCTTGATCAAGAGCCAGCCATAAGGCGGCAAGCCAGTTTTTGTATAAACATAAGGATTCGACGTTACCCTAAACTAAAGTGTCGAAAATGGCGTTGCGATTCAGCATTGGTTGGGGGGGGGGGGGGCAACATGAATCGTGTCGCAAACAAATTCTCCTTGTGGCCTTATGTTCACCGCACTTGTTAGATGACACGTAGGGAGAGAAATGCCGATCTGACAAAGTTTATTCTGCTAGCCATACTGTAATTATACATCTAAAGAAAAAGACATACAGGAATTTGTTTTCCTTTGGCCTTCCATCACGATAAAAATTTTAAAGCATCTGCTTATAAATTGTGGTAGCTTCGTGGTATTGCCATACGTACCTTTGATCGTAGGTTTCATTTCCACCTGTCTACACCGTTTTTTTTTTTTTGGGGGTGGGGCATTTGATATCATGTCACCCCCACAAATATTGGATACCCTTGCATCCCGCCCTCTCCCCCCCCCCCCCCCCGTGAGTCACCGCCCATTCTCCCTCGCTTAGCCTTAGTCTCGCTAAGGCTCGCTGCGTATTTTAAATTGTCAAAGTACCTAAATTTTAGCATGATATATATGAAATCAGGCAACAAAGTTGTTTTTAAGCCCAGTGTTTAAGATGATCAGTCCATCTCGATATGAGGCACATATTCCTGTGACTCACTCGCATTCTCCTTTCCACATTGAGGGTATTTTTGATTTTCATTCCAACTTGTGTATATCATCCTATCCGACATCAGACGAAGGAAAACCTTCACCACAATTGGGGGAAAAAGGGTGTTGCGGGATGAACAGGGCGGCCATGGCCCCCTCGTGCCCCACTGTCTACGCATTAATGTCAGAATAGATGAGCCCAACCTACTACTACCTACGTTACCCCAAAACCGAGTGCGTTTAAAACTCTATCAATTAAAGGTTTGTGGATCCTGTCAGTTTACGCCTAGCTCGCATAGTAACTTACGCTCTCTGGAGCGAGCTGGTGAGGATCGACCAGAAAGACGCTCGTGACGCCACGCTACCGGCGACACCGAGGAATCATTGCGCCCCACCATGTGTAGTTGAACCAAAATCAACACGGATAATTCTGGTACGGACGGTTCTATAATATCTGTAATGTTTATACTTCTACTAAAACCACAAAGAATACAGACAAGTCCTAATTGAAAAATGAAATAAATCAATAAAAAATCGGGGGACTCAAGCAAGGAATCTAATTCCCGGAAATGGTCTATTACTACGGTTGTATTAAACAAGCTACCGGGGACGATTTTCTCAAAACTTGCAGGAAAGTCCTTGTTTGAGAGATTCGCTAAAGGAAAATCTTAAAACGAAGTTGGAAAACGAAGACTTCGGCCTATAATATTAATTAATCTTATCATATAATAATGATCTTGTCAGTCTCTTCACGCGTCGCCTAGTTCAGCAATAGGGGGGTTCCATAGATGCGTTGCGGTCCGGTCCGCGTGTGAAAAATCGGCCAATTACGTGAAACTGAGCGGGGGGCAGTATCAGAATATGTCTATTAGTTTGCAATATGATATCAGTTCAAACAGCGGCGCAAAAATTTAATAAATGAAGGCAAACAACAGTGATCGGCGAAATTAGCACATGTAACCATGCGTATACGGATGCGTATCAATGCGATGAATTCTATGAAGAATCTTCCCTAAAAAGCAATCAACGGGTAAATGTAACCGGACTGTGCATTGTTATGGTCTTCTGAATGACTCAAAGTGTTTTCTCTTCTGAAACAAACGTAGTTTCGTAAATATGTGATTTTCACATTCCAGCCCGGAACGCCTAAGCTATAGGGGATCACAGCCTAATTCGAAGGAAGCTTTACGCTCCTGCCGTCACGTTACCGGACGGCGATCACAGAATCATATGCCGCTCACTTGTGAGTATTGCAATGACCATAACCTGCGAGGAGCATATATAATTTGTGCTGCTCGATTCACACAATACTAAAATCCAAACGTGATTATAGGCCTGGCTGGCAACATGATCGCACTGTAAATACACCTAAATTGCAGGACCATGTCCCGAATACCTCCGTTTTTTAGGTCACTCGAACAATGTAACATGGAAACGAAACAGTAACTTACGGGGAAACGTGCCATAATATAATAAAACTAGCTCCATGTTCTCCGCATGCCTTTCTGAGAAACATGTAAAAAGATGGAAAATAATACTTCACTTGATGCATACAGGTTTATAGGTATCGTAGGGTTTTCATGTTGTGTGAAACCACAATAAATACAGAGTGATACAATGTAATCGCCCTACTGTTTCGATACAACGGTTTGCATCCAACAAACTACTAGGACTTTATTACACTTGATGCATACATTTTATAGGATCCGTAGGGTTTTCATGTTTTGTGGAACCCCAATAAATCCAGATAAACACTGTATCGCCCTAACTGTTTCGATACAACGTTGCATCCACAACTACTAGACAATTATTACATCTTACCGTAAAGTCTTCGTTTTCTGTCTTCGCTCAGCGATTCGCTAAATAGGAAAATCCCAAAAGAAGACGGAACACAAGACCTGCCTAGATCTACGAGAATGACATATATTGGATGATAACCATACATCGGAAGGAATTAGGATCACTAAGACATTCAAAAAACAACGTTAACTCTTTTTGCCTCACTTGTGCATTTGGTCAGACTGAAGTTTTGTGGATCTCTTCAGTCTCCTTCACGCGTCTTCCATGTTCACGCATAGCTCAGAGTGTTTACGCTTTTGGAAGCGTGACCGTTGAGGGTCTTTCCGTCGAGATGCTCGGGACGTCACGTTACCGGTAAAAAGCCGATTACGAGGATACATATGACGCCCCCGCCGTGCGTATAGCTCGAACCATGCAACCATCGGGGCATACATACTTTGTGCACTCGATCCCACATTATGTTATCATATAGCGCCCATGTTCCTCCACATTTCATTTCTAAAAAAATGCTGAAACCGAAATAATACTTTACTTGGTGTATCCTTTTTATAGGTCTTCGTAATGGTCTGTTTCCTGGACTCACAATAATACCGAATCTTTTCCCTCAATGAGAAATCTGTTGTTCAGCAGAAATGTAATCGCCTTAATTTTTTATTACGGTTGTATCCAGCCAAGCTATCAGACGATTAATATCAATCAACTTACAGGAAAGTCTCCGTTTTCTGTCTTGTGTTCAAGATGCGCACTATAGGGAAAATCTCTAAAACGAAGACGAAAACTGATGACCTCTACCTATTCCACGAGGATACCTATAATTGATAGATACTATATATATCTATATCTATTATAGATTACTTCCTCATATATCGAAAGAGGATCAGCCGAGACCCTCAAAAGCCATTAACCCTATTGCATCACGTATTAGTGGTGTTATTCGAGTTTATAACACCCAAGGACAACAGCTGAATGTTCCATGGATATTAGCTGGGGAAAAACTCAATTTCGTCAGTCAAAACCCGAAGTTCATACTGACTTTCCGTTACGAGTTACATCCTTTGGGTTTCACATTTGTATTGCGCAGAGGAAAAACATCCCATCAGCAATATAATGATGTCATACTGCCAACTCTGAAAACAATCTTTGTTTGCCATTGAATTCAATCACATTTTTTCACTTCGAAAAGCCTTTTAGTCTATGGGAGCAATCGCTATAGTGGGTTGGTAGTGTTGATGGTTACTTTGGTAGAGAAAGACAACATACTTCTGCTAAATGTTGACTTATTCACTAATGAACATGAAATACATACATAACTCCCCGGGTTGTCCAATTGTGACGTCATGCGTTATTGCGAAATTGAATTCTCCCCAATTTCTCTGCATAAGTGGACCAAACTTTGAAGCCATAACCTTCAGCATAAAGAATCGTATTGAAAGGGGTTTGCCTGGCCAAATTGTGAGGAACATACTCGTGTGCACTGCTCAATTAACAATGAGTATGGTAAATTGGGTTCAAACTGATCGTAGCCTGGCGATCAACATGCCCGTATGCTGTAAACGAAAGTAAATTGTCGGTAGCCGTGTTCAAAATAAATATAATACTTTAATTCCCGATAATTCGGGAGTGTACTTATAACATCCGTACGTGGCAACATGGCGCCTTTCGCCTTATCAAATTGAAGGTTGCTTTGTGGAACTTGCCCGTCTCCGCACGTGTTTGCCAGTTCACGCACAGCTCGACGAGTGCTCACGCTCTCAAGTAGGCGTAATCTGTTGAGGATCGTTTAGGGGGACTCTCGTGACGTCAAGCTTGCATCTCGCAGATCCAGAGTGGACTTCGCTATCGTCCACCGGATGTATATAATTCCGTTCGTAAGTGAGGAAATTCATTTTTTAATGCGGTAGCGGACCACTGGGTTTGGTGCGTAGCGTTACAGAAGAAATTTTGGGTTGTTATTTCTACTAGATCGCTGGCAATTGGTACTTGCCGGGCTTAATTGCAGAATTTTGATATGCAAATTGAGCACTCTGCAGATATACGCAGATACTTAGCAACACCACTTCTAACGGCCTCTTATAATATATTTTTTTGAAAGATTGTCAGCAAGTGATACAAACCAACCCGTAACCACACCCACAGCAAGTTCACAAAAACAAAACAAAAACAGATGGAGCTAGAATTCACCCACTTCATTTTAGCTATTATGTTAATTTATGTACACACCCGTCCCGGAATGTGGGGTGTGGGGATGATTTCGCCGAAATTTGACAGCTCTAAATCGCTTGACACGGAATGGTTCGGGAACTTTAAGAGAAATGGTCCCTCAGATTGCAAAAACCATGGCTGTAGTCGAGACCGGATAGGCCGAGACCGGACCCAGCCCACATTCTTGGGTCTATACACATGTATGTATGGCGTTCTCTGTCCTCGAAGTCGAGACGCGACCAGCAATTCGAGATAATTCGGACCGAGACCGGTCTCGACACACTACAACACTGCTGGCAGAGCAAACGTACTCAGTTTCCAAGTACTTTCGGTACTGAAGTTGCATCCAGCGGCTGCTAATTTTTATCAAATTGGCAGCGTAACATGGGGGGGGGGGGGGGGAGGGTGTTCCATTTATTTATGTGGGGGGAGGGGGTCAGATTTTATTTTTATAGGGCCGTCAAGTTGCTATCTGAGCGGGGAGCCACATTGTTGGCGCCATGTTCTAACTGCAATTTGGGGGCATAAGGAGCCCAGATGCCAGGAAATGGCGCTTGCTTCCGGTCTTCCGACTATCTTCTTACCGAGCTACTGCAGGGCGGCGTAATGGGTCAATACTTAGTACAGCAGTGGATCGGTTATGATCCCCTTCATCGAGATTAGGCAAAATCAAGAATGCGCTTTACGGTCCGAGCAATTGACATGCTGGACGTAGAGGATCCGTGCGTTTTTAGATTCACGACGATGAAAACGTCCTGGGCGAATCATCTCTAGCTCGTAATAGTAGCCTCATTCATCGGTCACCGGTCTTAGCAGCAGACTTATCCGGGATCTACCAATGGTAGCGCAGATGGTGTACGCAGAGATGAAAAGATATCCATGCAGACTTTTGCTTTCTTCTTTTATTTACTCCGCGGAAAAACTGACTCAATAATATAAATTGTTAATATTAAATTATCGATAATTCCTTAACATTCAGTAACTATCTCTATTCGATACACACGACTCTTTAGTTGGGACTTTAATCAGGATATCTAAATTTAACAAGGCCTATAATTTAATTGTATGTAATATATAGGAAAAATACCTCTTTCAGGTCTCTCTTTCTTGGTGCCTCGAATCCCAAGTCAACAGGTAGTCAGGCTGAACTGCTGTGCCCTCGAAGAAAATCATTCAAAGCAGATTGGTTGCACCGAACACGTCGTAAACGGACGTGCACACTCTCAGGCTTGTATATATATTGCGGCCGACCATTCGCCTATTGAAAACCAATGAGTGCGAACTCCCCTGAATCTAGAGCATTATTGTAGGATGATACCACGAAACGAGAGACCATGTAACCCTGAATATGCCTATTCGAGCTCCGACCCATTACAAACATACAGAGCAACACGTGCGAGAATATCCTGGCAAGTATTATGGCCGTCTTGATACATCAATAGTTCCAAGTACCAGAACGTTTTCTTAACGGAAACTTTTGTTTGGGTTGACCCCAATTGTTGCTGCATTTGTTTGCTTGCAAATGCAATCTCCCCCACTCTTCTTCCAGTTTCCTCGGGTTTCTGTCGCCTTTGAACAAGGTGAACCGCCAAATGACCATGTTCGTTTGAATCTGTTACGAGGTCTCACTAAATGACAGAATACTGGCTTTACGAATTCTGATGAGTAATCTGGTATTCGCATACAGTTCATTCATCTTGTCCCGAAGTTCGGACATTCTCCCGAACACTTAAGCAGATAGGGTCGATTCTTGCGTGTGTTACCTCTGCGTCTCACCGTACCCGACCAGCCTGTCCCTGTCTTACCGCGTTGCATTTTCTTCGGCAGTTCTCTGTTCAACGTCAGACGAGTACGGGTGCATTGTTGGTACCATTGCGCGAAGTTCGGCCGGGCCTACATCGTACGAATTATTCAAAACGAAGACCTTAGTACTGGATTACTAAAGCTGGATTAACGAAAATATTGACAAAACCGATTCCCATACATCTTGGTACTTGTTTTAGTAACATAACTGACACACAAAACCACGAGAAAAAAATACAGTGACAAAAGACCGGAGACAGATTGCAGGATGTTCGCCACTAGTGAAGCGCCATCAACTCTGAAATAGCGAAAAAAATATCGAAAGGTTTGATTTTCCAAGAATGATGAGCTAAACTTCAACAGAGTTACAGCGCGGCTGCAGACTTTAGTAACATCAAACACCAAAGGTTGGACAAATCCGATGGCTAAAATTGGAAATGAAATACAAGAATTAGTTCAATTTATCAGATATTTGGTTCACTAATACATCAGAATAATCATAACGTTACTTTCTGGTAGTCTTGAGATTAGCGCCCAATTTCCAGAGAAGAAGTGTTCAGTTGTGCAAGATGTTAACGTTCGCATTTAGCAGGGAAATCTAACCTTCATGGTATTTCAAAGAATGATTGCATGTCATTGTGGTGTCTGTGTAATCCCCTCGATAAATTTCTCCATTTACCTTTCCTCGGTGCCTGCGTTACTTTTAATATCGATCCATGACGCCTTTAACGCGTACGCGGAAAGGCTCGTTGAAGCCGCACCCGATTCGCGCCCTCCGACCATGTGTTGCCCGCCTACCCCCAGGCTTGCTGCGCATGTATAGATTCCTCGACACTGAGGTCAAGGAAGAGAAAACTTGACATAAAATGAGTGCATGTTGCACTTATATAAAGAACACTTCGGTCACCGGAAGACATGACTTAGTATAGGCTGGGATATTTGAGAGAGCGGAAACGAGTTTTTCACTGACACCTTTACATTTTACCAGTGCCGTGAATATGTTGTCAATGAATAATGACTGTCTCTACAATTATGAAGTAGGCCTACTCGGAGAAGACGTCTTTCTCCCGGTTTGATTCTATTCGTTTTATTCGATTTGATAATGATTACCAAACCTACCAGAGTCACTGGTGTTTTGACAACATTTATACGGATGTACGGTAACCGATTTAAAAGCAGTGTCTTCATGTCGTGAATCTCACCATTATCCTATATTCTGTGTTTTTCAATACGTAGTAACCCGCAAGAGTGACGCGAAAATATTTACATGGGAATTTCGGAGCATTTGAACTATGAATTGCATACGTTGACTAGCTCGTCATCAATAAATCCGTCTCTAGGACGTACCGGATTGGCTTGAATTATTCATCAAACCTCAGTCATGCTACACTAATAGAAATGAGCGATCATAGGTTTGGAGAAATCACGGTGTATTACCCCGGCTATATGACTTTCAGCTGGGTAATAAAGATATGCTATACACCAATGTCATCAGTTCCGTGCGGAAGCTTTTAGGCTCTGTTATATAAGGATGCAAATGCTAACCGCTATTATAATAAGGCTAATACTGATTAGGATCATACCCTAATTGCTAATTCCAAAAACGATTCCGTAAGATATGGCAAGGGCTATTACCAAATTCCCCATAGAAACCCGATTGGTAAACCCTTTCAGTGATGAAGAATAACCTGACATCCTATGAAAGTGGAATCCTCATGAATTTTATGGAAATTTTTCCTTGTTTGCAAACAGCTGAAGAGTCGCCATTTATTTTTCACTCCTCCCGCATGAAGAATGTGCCGGTGTGTTTTCCAAAATGGTGAATGCGCTTACATTGCCACATTTGCTCACCTTTTTTGGAGGGGTATTAACGAACTCATTTTGTAGGGTAATGTCGGATTGTGTTGACGAGGTGAGGAACTTTTCTTTTTCTTACCCTCTGATTATTCATTTGAAAGAGGAAATTGGGGAAATGGTATGGTTGGTTGGGACTATGAGGGCGACATCTAGCAGGGAATGGAGTGTTCTCTACAGAAACATACTCTTGCGATAGTAGTGTTTAGGTCTGTCAGTGTGCAATTGACTATTAGTTTGGTACACAAGACGAATTCTGTTCGTTTCAAAGAAATACCATCGAAGGTCATGAGGTCATTAGGTTCAAATGGAAACAAAAGGTCACCGCGGTCAAACTAGGTCTTCAGATGTATTAGGCACATACGACAAAGA
This sequence comes from Sclerodactyla briareus, assembly GCA_026419785.1. Lineage (NCBI taxonomy): Eukaryota > Metazoa > Echinodermata > Holothuroidea > Dendrochirotida > Sclerodactylidae > Sclerodactyla > Sclerodactyla briareus. The sequence continues at coordinate 80,676 of JAODTK010005653.1, forward strand.
TCCTCCATTACGCGACACCCCTATAGGTCTGCCCCGCAATGGGGCGAACCTACCTACCTGCTATGAACTAATTGATATATTCTTGCGTTTTTTTAGATATCGTCCCAAATGTGCGCGATCACATAACTTTATTGGGTCTTCTGGCAGGATTAGACAAAAATTGTGCTCCTGAATACTTTCGAATTCAGACCCGCTCGTTCTTGTCCTTCAATCTCTAAATGTTTGAGTTTTCTGGTCTTTATAATGTGTCCGTAAAATTTTTTTCCAAGCGTAGAGCATATTATAACCAGAGGCAGTTGCAGGCGACGGTTGATGGCTCCGCTGGACGTGTTGATAAATTACCTCCGGGCATGATACTAGGCAATAACTGGCCTTCTCTTTAGATTTTCCAAAACTTAAATACAATTTATCACACTAACTTATTAGGAAAACATCTTCCTCTGATGTTGTCGGGTTGTTACACAGAGCTGGTTTTCTCACATATTCGAGAGCTCTTAACAACTATGTCCTTTCTGGTTGGCTCATCAGACTTACAAGCTACTATATTAGTGTGCCATAGGGTTCTATTTTAGACCACTACTGTTTATCGTTGCCATATTCATCCCAGGGAATCCAATTCATATCGCATTGGTCCGCATCTACTTCAGCGCCGGTGTCATAGCAACGTGTTGCTATGGTAACACTTGTTTATTTAAGACTATCCCTGAAGAGTCCCTAATAATTTAAAGCAGAATCCTTACTTCTAACGATCGTCGTAATAAACATCACCAACTAGTGCACAAGACACGTGAAGTGTGTGCGTGTAGGGTGTGGTAGTGTGCGTGTGTGCGTGCATTTGTGTTTGTGTGTGTGACGCGTGTGTGTTCTGTGTTCGCATGTCCGTCAGATTCTCTTATTTTTTGGTAGTTGCTGTAACTTGTTTACATTTGACACGTGCCTGAATCGTTACAAACATACATTTTCTCTCAATATCAGGCATCGATATCAAAATCTCATTAGGGGAAAAACACAATTTGGGCATTTTTCATTGATACAATTAATCATTTTCAGGATGATTTCTGATTCCATGGCTGCATGATTTTTTTTCAATTTTTGTAACAAGCTAAAAAGGTGAAAAAATGTTTTTCCGACAATCATTGAAAAAATCACCCAAAATGTTTCTTTCTGAGGGGGGGGGGGAGGGGACTATGGGGGGGGGACTAAAAATATTTATAGACTATTTTTTTTTATACCCCTATCTATAGATTTGGATGTACTGAATGGTTTAAATTTCGTAACAGCACAAAAGTATCAAATCATAGGGTTTCACAACCATTGTACTGGAACTTTCCCAGAGTTATTACGAAGAAATATAGAAGTCTTTTTTGACAAATTTCAATGTCCCCGATAACTAGATACATAGATATAGGAATGAATGTTAAATAGTTTCAAATTTTTAGGTGTGCCGATGAAATCCTGCCACCCGGGATTGCCTCTTTCCTATTTGCAGATAAACTGGTAGATGATAAATGTTGGTTAAGTCCTTGTTTTTACTGCAATTCATTTTCCGGATTTTAAATCGGCTTTGGAATTGACACAACTTTCATTGAATATATGAAACGGAATTTCATTGATATAGTGAACACAACTTTCATGTAGGTATACACCATTTCTTGGAATACAATTGCTGACAACTCAACATGATGGGAACACATTAGAAAACAGTGACATAATTTCGAAAATTCAATGTTGCATGAAAGACTACAACTAGTCGACCGCCTTCTTCAACTTCTGTGCTGCGTTAGGGTCCGCCACATTGATACAATTATACGTGTGTGCGAATCACACCTGAAAAACATTCAAAGCTACTTATATGAGTCGCAGCAACGTGTTTGACGTTACAATTTCTATCGCTGAAATAATATAATCAGTTTTTGAACACGTCATCTTCTATTCGACAGATCTCTACTTCTCTATATATATGCCTATATGACAACCACTGGGATCTTTTCTGCCAAAATATTTCAATATGCTAGAGGTCTTCGATGGTTTTCTAACCGAAGTAATTCAGATTTCCACGCCTTTGACACGGGTTAATTGATACTCGAACCATTCTCATTCTTCCACTCGCTAATTCATATTGGTTCGCACCTACGACCAGGATAACGAATGGATGGAACAGCGTAACACTGCGAGGATAGTGGTTCTAATTTGTGTTATGATTCTAGTTTGCTATCGAGCTTCAGATGAGATTAATCGTTACTTGTTCGTTGCGGAAGTTCTTGAGTTGGCAGTTTTCACATTGAACTCAACGGAAACCGCTTCACTAGGACTAGTCCGCGACAGAGCATATTCTGGAGTTTATCTTGTGGATTTGACTGCGGCTTACAGTACCGAGATTAGGATCCGAACCAGTCCGACGAACGACGGGTTTCACTGACCACATCACTCGGTATCTGTTGACCAGAAAGTATGATAGACGTTGGAGTTTGTCTGAGTGTTTAATTTAACAATATGGAGGGTTTCTCGAGCTTTCCGAATGTTCGTGTGACCCCATCCACTCCCCGACTCATTCACCCACTCACTCACTCATGGGAGCATGACCACACCTATAGCGCATCCAATAACATCTTCGAACTCCCGACCTCCTCTGACAGGGGACCAGCCATGCTATTACACATCATCATGAAAAACCTTGTTATAACTCAGTAAGCCAACTAGTTTTCTGTGGTTCCCGCAAATTTACGCCGCTCATGATCGACAGGGCTATCATTAGGCGCCACAAAAAACCGCGTTTTAAATCGACAGGACTCTTGGTCGGGATCGTCTGCCGAGAGGCTGCATGTGGCCCAACGAAACGGTTGGGCCCGAAACAGGCAACTAACCCCCTCGATGTCTCCTCGAGACCCACTCGTTAACGAAAACCGGCTAAGTGAGGTAGTCAGAAAGAATCCGCCACGTACCCAGACTGAAGCCAATGGACTAAACGTCGAGCTCCTCAATGGGTCCTTTTCTAGGTGGTCGTGTTCAATGCGCCCGTTGTTGTTTCTCCACGGCTCTTTATTTTGCTCAATGTTTCTCGCATCACTTACCCATACAGCCTATACATGTACAGTCCATGATCTGTGTGGTTTAGACTAGATGTTTATAGGACCCCGTATTGCGGTAGATCACACACCTGCATCCTTCTGGGTATTTAGCCATACTTATTTATTATTCTCATAAGGATGCATGAGTTATAAATCTAATATTAGCGAACAAAATAGCCCGAACTTTTTTTTACATTAGTTTAGGCTTAAATTTTGGACACAAACACATCCCTCATTACGACTTTGTTCTACTCAAATCCCGATTTTCCCATCGCATTGTCAGCGATATCACTATACCAAGACCAAAATACACAATGGAACAAAATTGTAATATATTTTCCACTCCCTCAGAAAATTAATGGAAAAAAAACATTGTGGCACTAAATCCACGGAAAGAGCCGATTTTGCTTTCTATTGAATCACATGAACCAATTTCTTCTGTTGCAGACCGGGCCATTTTCTGTTAGCAAAGATTCAACATCGATCTTTTAGCATATCAATACCACCGCATTTGAACTACAGATTGTAATATATTTCACTCCACTCAGAAATGAAAAAAAAAACATTGCCCACCTATAAATATCAGTCTGTTTGGAGACTTGGAGGCCCCACAAAAGTGTCCATATCTCCATATCGGAAACACTTGGCAGTTCTCCAGACTACAGGCAATTGTTAATTGTTCTCGATTGTAATGTGTAAACTAAGACTACGATTAACCGTGGCTCACGGCCAGGGCCACTGCTTCAACAGTTGTAAAAAGTACCCGATTGTGCCGACCTGTGTTGATAAACAATTCCTTAGTTACTGTCGAACCGTTATCGCTCAATATCAATCCTTGAAACAAACTAAATGGCGTCCCAAAATCAACTTGCATGCTTGACTGCATCTTTCATATATGTTTCCTTTATTATCCGTACATTCAGTTTACAGGTTCCCCCCCCCCCCAGGTCCCCCTAAAAGTGATTCATGAACGTAAACAATTGGCTCCCCAGCCGCATTGTGTTTTTGATTTCGGCCTTCGAAGCGACTAAGAAGAATAATATGCGCCTAATATAAGCACGTTTTGTTTATGTTGCTCTCATTCGTGTGGCTCAGCACCAACGACTTGGGCACAGAGGCGGTAAGTATCAATCATTATTCTTTCATTCCAACTTCTTGATGCGGGTTACGTGAAGTCTTTCCTGTCATTTTCTTGAATTATCATTCATCAGTATCACTCAAATTCTATTTAAGCAACAACGTTCGCTCAAATTTAATACGTTGGAGCGTATTTCTTATACCAAGAGAATATTAGTTTTTTGTGCCATTCTCTACATGACAACGATATTGCAACGGCGATATATTTAGGTCAATTGTTGCGTGTGTGTTTTCTTTGTCTAGATTTTGTTATTTCAATATTGTACGCCTAATCATTTTGTCTGACTACAAATTTCTGCTAATTTTACCTTCCTTATAGAAGTTTCTTTTTTGCTTTTTGTTCAAAGGAAATCTTTACAAAATGATCAGGCCTACGGTTATTTGGTTTAACAGGATGTGATGTGTTTGGAATAGTCTGACGTTAATATATATTCCGACATGTGTGGTTAATTCGACATACCATTATTTACCTAGCCAGTTAGCACCATCAATACGTAAAGACTAACTTTAACAACTTAACTTGTCCACTATTCAACTAGATCGATGCAATGAATGCGATGGGAGCAGAATTTGAAGAAGAGGAGATTACAAAAAAAAAAAAAGAGTTTTCATGGTATTTAAAAAAAAAAAAAATGGAGGAACCAAATGATACGGCTGATAATTCTGTTAATTTTCATTCAAAATAATACAAAATTCACAAAGTTTTATGAGAAAATGCCAGGTGTAAAAGTCAGTTCATGCAATTACCATTGTACAAAATGTTGAAAATAACAGATCGTCTTCTGCGATTCTTCTCATAAAAAATATCAAACGACATATCATTCTCTTTGAGATGTAATCTAAGTCAACTCTCATCTACCTAGCTCTATCTCCCCTTCCCCATTTGCAATTTGTGTATCTGTGAGTTATTCTGGAAGGCTATCCGTCAAACCGGAGGTTAAACGTTAGCTATGGAATCGGAAAAAATATGCCATACAAAGTTAATCGCTTAAAAGACCTTTCTCTATAAGATCGACGCGCAGAATTGACAGAACAAAGGTAACGTAGGCCAAGCGATGAAAGAGCAATGACTTAGAGTTCGCAAATTCAATTTTTTTAAAAGTCTGCTGAAACCCGCGTGATCATTGACTTGAAGATCATCCATACAGGATATGAACAATTTACTTAAAAGCTACATGTAGGCCTATAAAAAATCATCTTCTGGTGTGCCAAAATAGTACAAATAAAATTATCGTATTTTTGGCAAATCATAGGCATATGAAATTCAATATCCCAATCTCCGCCAAACTGTTAGGTGAAGCTATATCCTCGTTTCAATACTAGCCATAATTCCGACTTTTATAACTCCCAATTGAGATTGAATTAGCCCAGTAGTATTAGCTATACTGGCCCTGCTCTATGTAATACTCTTCCGAATAACCTAAAAAAAACACCTTCTTTGCTCCGCTTTGAGCAAAATTTAAAAGTAGGCCTATACTTGAATCAGGCGCCAAGGTACACGTATTTTCTTCAACTCCTGTTAGCATATTAGCAGGAGGATAAGCATGTCAACGTTGTGTTCATTGTTATTGCCGTTTCGTCTGTGTTTCCTCCGGGTTTGCGTTCTACAGCTTTTTTTGGTAGCTTTATCGAAACTCCCACCCTATTACTATTGATGCCTGCTTTTGTACGAACAATTGTTCAATGTTGTACAATGTAAACTATGCCTATTACTTATGTCTTTGCTAGCAGGGTTGAAATAAGGGTTTCAATATCAAAATCAATATCAGCTTAAGCTGAGCCTTGGAAGTAAACCCGGAAATTCCGTTCATGTTATAACTCTTTTCATGCCTCCTTGGTGAAGCGTCCTTGGAAGAATATGACTATCAAGAGTGCCCCTCAGATATTCTTTTTTTTCTCCAAATTGGCGTTCACCCGGGTAGAACCGGTCAGACAGTTGTAGACACAAGGAAAAGTTGACGTCTGGTGCAGTATGAAAATAATCTCAACATAACTGCGAACACAAGCATATATGAAACGTTGTTGTTTTGGCATCAACACCCTAGTTTTGGGCAGTCTCAAAATTGAGGTGAAACCAGATTGGAATTCTATCTTCAGTCCTAAAAATTACATTTATAAACTCTGAATGTGGCGTGCGTGCCAAAGTAGCCGCGGGTTAATACCCATTATCCGTGCATGTAAAAAACACACAAAACATTGGAAATATTCTTATTTGAGCAATGCGCGAGACATCAGGACTCATGCAATATTTCTTCAAAGTCGAGTTCGTCATATAAAATTGGTTTTCATGTTCATTAATGGAAACCGACGTGCCGTTAACACCACTCACGCAAGATCAGAAGTTTTGAGTAATAAATGTGGTGTGCAAGTCGTAATTTGCTCCCCTTGCAAAATACGTTTTACAAACGTTTGTGATGCGTAATACGTTTTACAACTAAATGTGTGACATTGTCGCATACACAATTTGTGTAGTGTCCAGTCCTCGACTAAATTTGCAGGGAGAGATGTATTTTTAATTGTGGATGCTGTTAATTCAAAAGCCTTTCACCCAAGAATCCTATCGGTTCTTCACCATTGCTAGTAGCGTAACAGGGGGGAAAACGGAATGTCGTAACAAAGACGTTTCTCGTTGATTATTACAAAAAGTTGCTTTCAGATGGAGGAAGGCCTGGTCAATTTCTCATGAATACACCTGTCGACAATTATGGAATGATTCGCTCGAACAAGAGAGATTCAGATTGTTAATCGAACATAATAATGAGAGCTTTGAGTGTAGTTCTGTTGGGAATGATGATTCCACTTCCATGAGAAATTGATAATTTTAGGTAACTTTCTGAATATCTCTTTTATATTTTGGTCCAATTCAAGATCCAGTATCGAAGTCATGAAATTTAATAAACATACTCTTCCCCTTTCTTCCATATTAGTTGCAATATACACAGAACTAGTAGTGGTCGATACTGTTCCGCCAATGTCCATACTCGCTTAAGCAATATTATAATAGTTTACGTGTCCATTGAATTATTTATTCCTCAAGTTATATCAATTTTCCGAGTGCGACAATCAATTAAACCAATAAATTTTCAACTATGTGTTCTACGAAGACTCTCAAAACTCTCTAATTTGTATTGCAATTTTAAAACAATTTCGATCTCCCCAGAGCTGCTCGTTATATCTCTATAATGGACATATTTTATCTACATTATTAACAATTACACATAATTACTCTCAATATTCAATATAAAAGCTATATAGGAATACCTCGACCTAACGACTGGGGCAAGATTATTGCAGTTATTTGTTTTGAAATAAACCACGGAATCACAATTGCCCCTAACTAGGGCAAATGGCGTCTTCGACCACACCTGCGTGAAAACTGGAAAGTGTCGTTTCCTTTTTGTATGGCGTCGCGAAGAAAAACCATCCCGGGGTATATCGAAATTATTATTGTATTGACCTATTATAAGGGGTATACTGCACCCAATAATAGTCAACTTGTCATTGTAACTTGTCATTGCATCCTTACAGAATTTCTTCAAAATTGTAACTGGAGGTAAGGGGTTGTTGCTTAGCCTCAAGCAGTCAAGCAAAATCTACTGTCCATGTGAATACGACAATACGTGCAGTTTTGTTACAGCAATTTTGGCGGGGATTGTATAGACGATAAGGCATCTTAAAGCATGCGAACATTTCGTATTCGAACATTCGATGTGGGAAAAACCAGGCACATCCTGGAAACTTCGGGATATTATATTTACGTCATGGCTATTGCATGGAACTTCAATCCTGCATTCCACTATATCCGCTTCTTACGTCTATATATGCTTGATGTGTACCCAAATTCAGATGTGACCCCAATAGAGATTAGTGTTTTTTCGAACTATACCTTCAGCGTTTTTATTGCATAATACAGACATGAGGGGAATGTGAAATTTCACCGATGGCCAAAAATGTACCTTGATCCAATTATAAGAAAGTTCAGGTTTAGAACTTACCCACGTTCAAAAATTCTTAACGCTGTTTCAACTAGTGTACGTACCATTAGTTTTCCACAAAGGAAACCAGTAATAGTAGCGTAATCACCAAATTGAGGTGAAACATTGTCTTCCGGATATACACAGTTTGCATACATTTCGCAAATGAATGTCAAACACACTTGTTTAGTTCCTGAAAATGTGTGTATAATTTAATCAAGTATTTAGGGCTCAACATGTTTATACCTTCTACGGTGTTTCAAAGAAACGGGTCTTGTCTAGAAAATGTTTACTTTTATTCCCCCCCCCCCCTCCAAAAAAAATTTAGGTTTATTTTTCTTTAATCGTTCCTGTGCGACTCTCATGGGATCTCCCTTTTTTCAACCTCATTTTCAGAATACTCTGTACGCCGATGCAGGTTCTCTCGAGGAATCAAATCAACGTAAGCTTTTACCAATTACCGATAGCAAACTTTTCTGTTTGTTGAAACCCCACATATTCATCAAAGAATATGGTGTTCATAGGGATACACGACTAGGAAAACCCTCGAAGCCATATTTTTCCCTTGTTGAGGCCGACCTTCGTGTGTAAGAATCTAGCTTGTCGACATCTAAGTAGTGCTAATATGGTTAATATAACCTTTTCAAAGGAGGCACAGTTGATCGCATGTACAGTTCCTCAGAAGTTTCTAAATAAATTGCGCAAACATGGTATTTATACTGCTGTGAAAATCAATTATGGGCAAATTGTTTCATCGGCGAATCTCAAAGAAATCACGACCGAGGTCGATACCAGTTCAATTTTAACAAATGTATAGAATAATTACAGGATCGAATATGGTACATGTATGTTATTTACGTTCATGAGCGACATAACCAGAAACTTGGATAATTGGAAAACAAGAGAGCCACCCAGTTGAGCTATTTCAATTTTATCAGTGATACGATATTCTAAGATTCTAAATTTATCCTTACAAAAATGTTTAGATTTTCAATTGTAATTTTACTTCATTTGTGCTAATTGTTGTTGACCCCCATTTCTGACATTTATGACGCTGCTCCAAATAATAACCTTAACGGTTGTTCTTTATAGCACCTTCCCATCGAAGATCAAGCGCTTTACACAACCGTTTGCAACAGTCCAAATGCGTGTCCTGGTGACTTCATCAGTAATCTAATTATTTCAGGCTCTAAAGCGTATATTGTCTATACTTCATCTATATTCTGCCGTTTTAACTGTTATTCCCGATTGCAATATCTCAAAGTAATTTTCCATATCTTAAATTCATTTCTAAATATTTCTAATTAAATTTGGGATATCACAATCTATTTCGGGATATCTTTTTTTTTATCTCCTAAAATAATTCCATGATACAGAAAATCCAATTTGATATCCAAAATATTGTTGCTTTTCTTCTCCGATATCAACAAATGTTTTTCTGATATCCAGAATTCAATTTGTGATATCCAGAATTCAATTTGTGATATCCAGAATTCAATTTGTGATATCCAAAATTCAATTTGTGATATCCAGAATTCAATTTGTGATATCCAGAATTCAATTTGTGATATCCAGAATTCAATTCGTGATATCCACAATTCACTTTCTGATATCAAAAATTCAATGTTCGATATCCGAATGTTATTCGTGATATCCAAAATGATTTTTTTTATATCCAATTCGAATTTTTTGATACCAAAAATTCAATTTGTGATATCCAAAATTAAATTCGTGATATCCAAAATTCACATTCATTAGGTCACCGGCAGTCGTATTTAATGCAGTTGTAACTTATTCACCGGCATGCACCGACGCGCTATACCAATCAGAATGCACCTGTGTTGTTCCCATTTCCCGCACGCCATGTGACGCGTGTTGTTTTGATGTCACGGCACATGTGTACTAGCGACGTTCATTCCGATAGCTCGCCTTCAATTTCCGATATCCCGAATCAATTCTGATATCCTTAATTAATTGAATTTTTTATATCCTCAATTTAATTTCCGATATCCTAAATTAATTCCATATATCTGCAATTCTGGAATGAATGTTGAAACAGTTCGATAGCATTTAACATTCATTCTAGAAATGTGATATCCTGAATTTAATTTCTGATATCACGAATTGAATTTCTGATATCCATAATTGAATTTCTGATATCCTGAATTGAATTTCTGATATCACGAATTGAATTTCTGATATCACGAATACAATTTCTGATATCACGAGTTCAATTTCTGATATCAAGAGTTACAGTTCGAATATAGAAAATGCCATTCTGGTACAGATATCTACGGATGATGGTAAAATACGTTCTACTTACTCTTATAGATTATTTCTTCGACCAACAATCTGAGATCCTGAGACTGTCAGGAGGGCTACGGGGATGTCTTCTCGTCAATTCCAGTGGGTCTACGTCATCAAACCAGAAGGATCCCGACCATTCGAAGTTTACATTTGACGACGGCGCGGCTCCGGCGGATGGACGGTAGTGAAATCAGCTGTATTCCCCGCAAAGAATAAGAGCAATTATATAAAGAAGCATAAAACAATTATATTAAAATAATATGATAGGCTATGATTCTAACGACACCGCGTTAGGACACGGGTATGCGCTGATTGACTTCTACACGTATGAATTTTTTCACTAGCTTAATTGAACCAAATTGCTATTTTATCTATGAAATATAAGTTCGCAGCAGCGTACCCCATAACCTTCAAAGAATATACACTTTCAACATTGGAGCGAAAGTAGAAGGTTTCGAAAGTACGGGTAGTTTGAGTAGTATGTAATTGAGTCCCGGAAATGGCTTCCAGTTAGCCGTTTAGTACATCTGTCCAGCGATGTGTTCGAGGAGAATTGGCACATCAGGTTTCATATCATGTCAGAATTCTAGATTGGCCACCTGGTAATCTCATGAATAATCATATATTCTTAGGAATCCTTAGATATCTTGACAAAATATAGATTAAACTTTAAAAAGAACTACTTCAATCTACTCTGCTGCCAATATACATCAATTTGGAAAATTGGAACCCCTCTTATTGTTGTACCAATCGTTTCCCCCATAGTTTTAACGTTTTCTCTATGTTGTAATCTCCCCCTAAAACATTCTATCTATCATAGCTGTATGGTGTTCTTCTTTTCTTTTAGTTTTTATAATTGTACTCCTTTTTATAAATTTATGACGATATTTAGGATACTAGTTTTTATAAATGATTAAAATATATAACAGATCACATTGCAGCCAGTGGTATAAAAGCTCTGAAGGAGTTATCCGCTAGCGACATGACAACAAGTGATCTAACCCTAGCTCAATCTCAAAATTAAGAAATATTTGTCAAAATACGCTGTGAAGGTGGTTACGACAGCTACTGTCCTATGCCATTGTAGCGGTTTCGACGCCTATTCTGTTTTCATATACCGTGAATCATTCATTTCTACTCGAGTGTCTCAATTCTCTGTTTTCATAAAAGACGGCAAAACAGGACGAGAAATGTGTGTACTTGTTTGTTCATATACGACCGGTACTAGTTCCATGGTTTTCCTGGGTTTATTATGCCAAACACTGTCCTGTACTGTAGTGATCTCCTTGTGATTTGGCAAGACAGTTTTCGGGTACTCACAGATGTATTTGAACACCTAGTGATGATGCTATTTCAGTGGACAATGTTTTTACGGATACCGAGTTACCTTAGCTTTTTCTACTGACACAGGATCTGTACGGTTATAATTCTGTCCTGCATTCTCGCACCTCATATACACCTCTGTGGTCTTCCACATGAATGGTTTATCTGCAGAGGGAGTGGTACCGTCCTGTCCCATCAACATGGTTTATGGAAATTGCGTTGCCGGGGTCGTGCGAGAGAGCCAAACCAATCTACCCCATTGTCTCGAGAATGTCAGCTTGGAACTGAAGGGTGCTTCTAGTCCAGCTGGGTTTTTGATGGACAGGAGATGACGCCGTTTCCTGCCAATGAATGCCAATGTTTCGTGGTCGGAAGGAAATCAATCAGTACGTTCCAGTAAGTAAGAAACCGGTGACATATTAAATCTCTAATTCTTTTTTATGAGTATTTTGTTCATGTGGAGAATCAGCCGTTAGACTTATATCATATGATGAGAGTACGGATATGTGGGTGAACGATCGAAACAAACAAAGGCTATATATATATAAGGGTCATTAGTGATCGGATAGCACCGAATTTTCGAAACCACTTGGACGAAGACATTTTTAAAGCACCAAAGATGACTATATTGATATTCCTTCCTATCCATTACGCTTATAGTGCTAGGGAGCGGGAACACTCCGTTCTTTAACCAACCTATTTCACTTGCATATAAGCAGTAACGGTATACGAGAGGACATATATTCAGGGTTTCTCTTTTTGATGATTCATGTCTTTTAGAACGACTAACATACGTAATGATGACTGCACCGAGCAGCGATCCTGTACTAACAACAAGCTAAGTTTCCTGTCCGGAGGGCCATACGGCTTGTGACTCTACGCTCGATGTGATGTACAGAAAGGGTACGCAAGTTGTTACTGTAATGATGGGTTCCCGTGGGATGCACGAAGTTTTGTGACCGATCTACACTGACTGCTACTAGGCTATACAGCTGGGGAACGTCGAGACGGGTTCTACCTCATCAAGCCGAATAACTGGCCTGGGGAAGCTTTCAACGTCTCATGTGTAATGAGCAGTAACGGCGGTGGATGGACAAGTAAGTCTATCATCTAAAACTGTGTGGTCTTGACTTACCGCGAAGAAACTAGTGGTTGTTACTGGGGCCCGTCTCACTGCTTTTCAAATGATATGGGAACCTGTGTAATATACTGGTCTGGTATAGTTAAGAATCTATTTCCTCCACAATTCGAAGTGAATTAACGCTGATGTACACTCCTGAAACGAATCGAGTCAAATATCCGAACATCCGAACTTCTTTGGGTAACTGTTTATGTCTTTTGGAGAAGTGAACCATTTGTTGAAATACTGCTCGCTCGTTTGCTTCGTTTTATTCTCACAGGGTTATTTCAACCGTCGCAATGGTACAGACAGCCAGACAACTTCTTACAAAACAAATGGGCGACTAACGAGAAGGGTGCGGTTCTTTGAGTGGAGACTTTTGGCTGGGTTAATGAGAACATTCACTACCTGACGCAAACAAGAAGGATACAAAACACGAGTGGACATGTTGGAGTCAGCAAATTCAGACTATACGTGAACATTCGTCGTTCCGTATCGGAAACGAGCAGATTCTACGTCTGTCAGTCAGCGGATACATGCAATACAGTAATTGGTCAATGATTTCTGAATGCCTCGAGATGTATGTATGTATTCATCGTGATATTGCAACCCTTTAACATGTAATAGGCACGGGTGGAGAAGTTTCCCCACGCCGTGCGCTCGTTGAACTCGGAGGTCAAACATTACAAAATTGTAGGTGTTCAGTATGGTGTAATTAATAATAACAATAAATATAATAATAATAATAATAATAAAGATATAATAATAATAATATAATATAATAATAATAAAATAATTAATATCATCATCATCATCATCATCAACATCATCATTCATCACCATCATCATGGGCAGAATATTCTTATTATTATTTTATTATTATATATTATTATTATTATTAGTATTATTTTATTATTATTATTATTATAACATACTCATCATCAGATACATGTGTCACGGCATGTTTGCGGAGGGTCAAGCGCTCTAGGTTTAGTCCAATTTGGGTTTGTCCTCCCTATCGTTCAAGAACAGTTTGATTTATTTTCGAGAATGCGGGCGAATTTTCAGGCATCTGGGTTGGGTACTTGTGGGATGCTGTGCATGGTTTCAGAGTTCTTCATGAGGATTTTGTCCTCCCGGACCCCTTTTCAACTGAACTGAACTAAGTAAACTCGAACATATCGATATTTAGTTCCTCTTCTACATAAACCAACAGGTGTATCATATATTTGGTCAGCGTTTATTCATACAGTGGGCTGCCGGAAGCTATTGGCACTTCTGAGGGTCATATACATAGGTGATGTGACAAAAAGTGAAGGGGAATGCGCCCAAAAAAAAAAAAAAAGACGTCACGGTAACTGCATACACATTGAGCAGACAATTTTATGACCAGAGGTCCGTGCCCAACGGGGCTGTATATATTAAAATAAAACATTACAATATCTAAACGAAAATAGCACCTCTCTGACATCCAGATTTTGTTATCGCAAGGAAAATGAGCGTGACGCGTATGATTAATATGTTTTTACACCTCAGTATTCAGGAAAATATAACCACCATCCATCATTCGTGCCTACCTGCGTACCGAAATTGAGCAGTATATGGTTCGACCAAATCGAATTGTGGTCTCTGCCAGGTTACCCAGAAATTAGAAGTTTAGACGAGAAAACAACTTGCCAAACCAATCACCCTAATGAATCGAACAGAATATGTATATGATAAACCTACCATGCTCCATCAGGGGAAATGAAACGATCTTTGTTGGATAAAAGCGCTCAGTCGGAGGTTGGACCACTTACCAAATGACAAGTGTAGGCAAATTGCACTGTTCCCTTGACAATCTGTAGCACCATAAGTACTGCCATTGTCCCCTCTGAAATATGTAGTGACGATATGAGAGAAAAAAAAACTTGCCAAACAAGATAAAACCATGAATCGAACGAATATGTTTATGAAAAATCCTACAGTGAGTCATCAGTGTGAGTGAAAACGATATTTGTGGGATTAAAAGCGATTCAGTCTGAGTGTGGAATAAATTACAAATGACAAAGGTAATCACAATTGCACTGTCCCCTCTTAAATATGTAGTGCCTATATATACGTCAACGTCCCCTCTGAATTAACTAGTAAGTGCCTATTATGGTCCGACTATAAGGAATTTGATCCAGTACATGATGAACCGGTTAAACCTTCAAAAATACAGCAAAAAAATAGATAAGGATACAACTGAAGGAGTGATAATAGGCTTGCGATAATATGCTTTGAAAATCTCTCTTGGTGAGAGTATGTAATCTTCTTTATCAGAGTGGGATGATTGACAATATTCCTAAGGTACAATGAAGAGGAAAATGCTGGGGATTGATATCAAGATAATAGAATATTCTCTTGGCGACAGATCATGACGTGAGCAGTCGGTTAATTGAAGGTTTTATATGTGGATTTTCTGTTCCTATTATCAGTTAGAGTCTCCAAACCTTGGGGCGAATAGTAACATTTTTCTGGTTTCTCAGGTCATAGTCATCATTCTTTGGATTCTAACAACGGGAAGCTTTCAGCAAGTACGACCGCGACAACGATGCGTGTGGATCCTTCGACTGCGCAGAGGAGCACCAGAGGGGGGCTGGTGGTACTCGAATCCTTGGTGCAGTTAGTACGTATGGCTACCACTGTTATTACTTCACTTATTACTTCACCAATGGGAACAAGTACTCGCTCTGTTTCTTATACCAACATCAACGGTGAATACGCAGGCACGAACGGAAAGAACATCTTCTGTATTCTAGTAGTCACAATGACTGCAAACCCACCAATTTTGCCGAGATGAAAATACGAACCGACCGTGATTTCCACCTTCGGTTTTCCTTTCATGGGGCTGTCTTTTGATACGCTATCCTGTTTGAAAACAGTCCTCAACTGTACAGTGTCGACACAAGCCAGGACAAACGAGAGCCGCATTTAATACGAAAACAGGATTTTACATGGTCCGTCTGGAGCTGATGGACCTTTGGTAGTTTAATTGACATTTAAATTATCATATTCGATATGAACGGGAGGGCTTGCACTTGACATTTAAAAGATGCAACAGAATCTGAGATCCAGTCATTTTGAAATTGAGGGTGTGCATGTTGTTATTCTCTTGAAGCTGCCTGTGCTTGCTCGAGTCTGATTCCAAGCTGGGACAGCTCGAAATTTGTATTGATAGGAATTTTTAGTCATTACCGTGGAGACTCATTATTATTCGCTAGAGAGCATACAAAGTAGCTGATTAGCCAGAAGGGGCCTCGCAGCAGTGCGTGTGGCCACGGACGTAGAGACAAACTCACAAAGGTAAGTGACGAAAATAGGCCTTACTCAACTTAGTGGGGCGAAAAAAACTCTCCCTTCCGGACAGAAGCACTAAAAGTGGACTGGATATACTTCGAAGGTCCCCCTTTGAGAATATCGATAGCCACGGCAAGGAAATGGCTCGCCGCCACAATCTCTGAATATTAACAGAACCAAGTACCGTGAAACTTCAGCTATTAATAGGGCCCAGCTCTGGACACCATTCAATCAGTGTGGCGTTCCATAGGATCGATATCCATTATACATAACATAACAAAGAATCCGCCGTGTGGTTACGGATCCTTTTTAGAGTATTAGAGTAGGATGAATCAGTAAATTGACATACCAAATAGTAATTTTAAAACATACAAGATGGAAACCTTGCAGTAGTGCGAGTTGCCACAACGTGGCAGGCAAAGGTGCGTGACGGAGATATAGCGAAGATATTAAAACTTGAGTGAATACGCTGGGAGAGTGAGCAAGTAGGCCTAGGTCCGTAGAGTAGGCTGAGGAACAAGGATATATTCATAATTCTGCGTACCGCCGTTAGTATGTCTTCCATGTAAATACTGCCCCCCGTTAAGTCACCCCCTTAGCGCCTCTTACAACAGATACGGAATGTGTGTATGCATAGATACAAAGCCCGACATGAAAGAGGTGCGATTGGTTACTGGGGAATCAAGTGAGAGAGAAGGTTTCAACGGGAAATGGAACATTACGGTGCATCAGAATGGTCTCAAAAGGCACGAAGCATTAACATCCATCTCCAGTAATTCGTCATGACGGGGATGAAATACATACTTATGATCGCGGCATTAACCTAACCGATCATTAAATCAATATATTGCCCTTTTAATGCCACAAATGAAGATTCTTGGATGTCGCCCTCATTGGGGGGTCCTCGGTCAATAAATATCCCCACTCGCGAATCTGATGGTTTGCCTTCGTCGTAAAAGAAGATGCTCGGTTAGCGCAATTCGTCTTTAACGCTCTATCCGATTGATCTGAAATTGGCACACATGTTTGCCCCTGAGTAAATCTCGATGAGTTCGAAAGTGGGCCTCGTGCCATGACTGATTGCCCTTTATTTTGAGGTTGCACCCGAGAAAATAACGTTGTCCGGATTTACACAAGAACTTGGGGGTGAGACCTCAGACTAGTTCCGAAATACATGACGATGATTTTCAAGGTCACCCAGCCAGAAGTCGGAACTCCACTGCATGTGTGGCATTGAAGAACATGGTAGTTCATTTGAATAAAACCTGCCCCTATTTTGGTCATGGATGGCGTTCTGTTGATATATAAATCTTAGTTAACCATCATCGCCTCATTGTCAAAAAGGGGGATATATATAGTTAGCGATTTACCGCCAGGCGATGTCTAGTTCGTACTAGGTTCAGCCAGCACGAATACATTTTCCTCCAAACTGGAGCCCCAGAGTATTGAACATATAACATTATAATAGATATGGAAATCAAATTTAAGGATTATTGGGCCAACGCCGATCAGACTATTAGTTGGATATCTGGGGAAATCCCGTGACCGTGGAGAGCGGAGGTTGGTTTTTCGATGTTTTGACCCCCTCGAAGGTCTATGAAATAGGGCTAGGGTGCCTCCGCCAAGTGTGGGCGGAAGTCGTGAGTGACCGAAATCCAAAATGGCCGCCGTCGGCCATCGTGAAAATGGTTTTTGGACTAGTTTAAGGTACACTGTAGATGAAACAAATTCCTGGGGTTTTGGGGGGAGGAAGATTTCATTTTGCACACCAGTTCTATGATTCCAAGTCTTCTGATATCTCAAATCCAAGATGGCCGCTGATTCACAGCTCCCGATTGGTCGATTTTCAAGTTCGTCACTTCGTATTCCTGATAAGCTGAAATGGAAGCTCCCCACTCGCTGAGTTGATGGGGTATACTGGAAATGAGTGAAAGGGAGGTTGTTCACCATAGCAATTCCGGATGCGGAAGTCCCCCCCCCCCCACCCCTCCACTCTGTAAAGATGCTCGTCGATTAAATAACAACGCACATTGGTAATTTCTGAATTGCCCCGCCCAATTGGGTCAATGAGAGCTCACTACCTAACGATTCATTTATCCAATGTTTATTTTATTTGTGGAATAACTGTCAGGGAAAATGGATGACAGGCGGACATATACACCTCCCCTGTTCAGCCCTGTCAACCATATCGGAAATAAGATCTCTGGAATATTGATGCAAAAAAAATATATACGGTACGTATCTTCCTGGAAGTATTATTTAATCACAATTCTTAGAACGAACGGAAAACAGATGTTTCAACAAGCCACGGGCCCCTCACCTCCCTCAACCCTTCCGGCAGACACACGGCTTCGATGAGAGTGGTAATACACAACTGCTAAAATCACAATTGATAACATCAATGTTTCGCTACTCATGACGAGACGAACAATGGGAGGGACTGGACATATCTAATCTATCTATCTATCTATCTATCTATCTATCTATCTATCTATCTATCTATCTATCTAGTGTTTTAACAATTGCCTGTTTGACCCCAAATATTAGACTCTTTGATGGATGTTGACCAATTTTAGACAAAATGTTCAATGATCTCGGAGTGACCTTTCACTTTTCAAAGTCCAAGGTCAAAGTCATTAAAGGAGCCTAATGGGCCAGTATATGAAAAAAATGCAAAATGTATCTCCTCCTACAAATAAAGTTGGATTTTCGCGATGTTCACTGCAGTTGTTATCATGACGAGTTGGTTACCCTCGGGATGTCATGCATTTTTTTTCAGGTTCAGATGTCAATAAAGGGGTGTAATAGCAATTCGGTCGACTTGTAGGAATAATATGCCAAACTCACATGTTTTGGGCCTTTGAATACTCATGCTCTGATGGATGTTGACCAAAGTTAGCATAATGTTCATCGATGGCTGGGTGACCTTTGACCACTTGAACCCAAGGTCAAAAGTTCATTAAAGGGAGCAAAATGGGCCATTGTTGTTAAAAACTGCGAACACGTATTTCCTGTTACAAATCAAGTTGAGAGTTCCATTGATGCTCGCTGTGTCATAGACTAGTAGTACCTTCGATGTGTTCCAAAATTTCAGGTCAGAGACAATAAAGGGCAATATAGGCAATTCTGTTCAATTGATAATCACTGCAAATCAAACATTATGGGCCTCAAAATAGTGATGTGCTTGGATGGATGTTGAGCAAAGTAGGACACAATGTTCATTTACCTGTTTCGACTCCTTGGTGACCATCAACCACTTGAAAGTCAAGGTCATGGTCATTAAAAAGTAGCCCTAATTGCCAGTGTGTGCACAATTGCAAGATGTATCTCTTCCTACAAATCAAATTGATTGTTTTCGTTGCTTGGTCAGTGATTTTATAATTGACTAGTAGTACCGTCGGTGTACGAATTTCACGTCGAGGTCATTCATAGTAAGTTTAAAAGGCAATTCTGTTCGAATTATACAATCATGTACGAATTGAATCCATCCACATTTTTGTCTTTTGAGCTCCCAATGTTCCCTCTTTACGAAGGTTGGTAAAAAATTTGAACACAATTATCAATGAATTGCTGGTGCATCCTGACCATCGTAAGGGCAAGCTCAATTGTCATTATAAGGGGACGGGCCAACAGACCTTTGTGTGGAAAACCTAACGAGTGCCACTTTTCAAATCAATTGGATTTTCACCACGTTGTTCAGTGTTATTTTAATTGCTAGTGTACCTTCAGCTTGTTTTTGAATTTTGGATCAGAGGTCATTAAAGTTCCTAATGGTTAAAATTGTGTTAGTATTTGCAATTTTTCACGCATAAAGGATCATGCTTTGATGAATGTTGACCAAAGTTTGCATTGACCTAGTTGTGCTGAGAGTCTGCGACATATTATTTTTTACATTTGGTGCGGTTTGAGCAAACCAAACATCATTGGTGCTCTAATGTGAATCCGCAGATGAAGTCGTCATATCTTGCACAATGGAAACAATGTGCATGTACTCGAATTGCGTAAATAAATCGAACGAATTTGTATTAGCACATGCCTCTTAAAAAAAATGAACTCGAATGAAAGCATGACACATGGCCGGATATGGAATAAATGGCCGAGGCCCCAGTCCAGCTTTCTTTAGCAGTGGTCTAATTAGGGCCCTGCTTGTGGGCGTTGCGGCACAGCACTTTCCAATGATGTGTTCGAGATGTTCAAAAACTCGTAAAAACTCACTCTGACCAAAGCCAGTCTGATGAGCTGTGATGCTTCGGGTCCAGAGCTGAGAATTTGGGCTTTTGCAAAGGACATGTGTCCGTGGCTTCATCTGACTGATAGGCGCGAATTCCGAGAAGGTGTAACAGGACGTGGCACAATTGTACACGCGGCTTGGAACGACTTCGAATGTTCCAAGCAGGCATATTGATTTTTGATGGGAGAAATCAGAAAAAATGCAGAACCAGTTGTTGGTCATCAGTCCCCCAGGACTCGACGTTCGTTAGTATAGCCAAAGAGGATCGGGTTTTGGCCGTGTTTGATTTCTTCTTAAACTGGAGCTATCTGAAACCTGTTAACTGGGACACCAAATGCACCATCCCGTGGTACTGTTAGCCTCATACTTCACCAGTGATATCTCTTGTACTTGATTCAATGTTTCGTATCGTAAAACGGATTGATTCTCTGCACGTTTTCGTGTGGAGCCCGAAGTGAATTGATTAAAAATGTAGTCGGAGGGCACTCAGGGAAGGCTGTGGGGTATAGTTCTCAACAATTGTGCAGTTGACATGTTTTGGCGGAGCGAGTATCACTCTTGACACTGACGTAAATTGGATCCTCTAACACGTTTTCCAACAAGGTCTTACTGGATAACAGATCGTCGAATTTCAATAATTCCTGTTCGTGCATTCATTGTGTCATCTAGTGTTGAGATTCACAGGAACTAATGAGACGCCCGGGTGCTGTTTCCAGATATGACGAAAATTCTAGGAGCGAGTCCTCCGTTTTACATCCACCCCTATTTGAGGTAAGAGGCGATAGATGAGAACAATTCGGGTAATACATCGTTGACTTAGAGTTTAGATCGACAAGTTTGAGTATATTGAGGCTCCAATTTCATTAGTTTTACACGCTGGTTGTTCCGACGGACACCCCGTTTGCATTTTTACCTCAGATTGACAACGAATGAAAATGCGCAAAGCGCTACCCTGTCCCCTTTCCGATTCACACCCACCCTTACTGTAACGTGGAGGGCATCGAAGAGTCAATTCGTATATGGGTCATCATTTGGTAACCATAGTGGGGTCAGACTATTCACTGATGGGTAACCCGTTGATGGGGGACCCATTAAGGCCTGCGTGATCCGAATTGACGCTGCACTCGCGAAAGTGTCCGTTTGTGTTGTGTGTGTGTGTGTTTTTTTTAACCCCGCGTAGACCCGCAACCTACCCAAACGAATATGGTTCTTGTATCCCCCCCACAAGGGCATGCAACACGCGCACTCCGATTCACAGCCAGCTCACCCATTTACACTGGACCTACTGGCATCGTACATGGACCCTACTTCATGTGCACACTATGGAGTCAATATACACTCGGGAGGTTGTATTTCTAGCGTGGTGTTCGTGGCGGCATTTGAAACCTGTTAGTGAACACAAGATGGCAGTGAATGCCTGTCCCTAAACACCACTGACCACGGGCGTAAATCGCTGGGGGAGTGCGGGGGATGTATTCCCCCCCCCCCCACTTTGAGTAGGGGGGTGGGGGGATGGTGGCCTGTACAAACATCCCCCCAGTTTTGTCAGTCCCAAATAATGAATTTTTGACAATGAGATTCATTCATCATAATGACCAATTCCTCCACTTTTTAAAAATTTTTATAAGTTGAGGCACCAACTTAAGAGGCTGAGCTCAGTAACTGTCATTTACCCAACAGCCCAAAAACTGTCATTTACCTGACCGTCCTAAACTAAAACTAACTAAGACCCTATCGGATTCGGGGGGGCTGTTTCCCTGAGCGCGAGCGGCTGCCGGTTGCCATGTTCCGCTCCTGCCCCCTGATAACTTTGAAACAAACGAGACAAGAAGTGTGATTCACCGCTAATTTTCGCTGGCCTCCGTTTATACCTAGTTCGTAATTGCTCTTTCGCTCCTTTAAATATGGACCTTATTGTAGCGGTCCTTAGGCCGGTTCCATCGATGCAGATGCTTCCGGCTCGATGTGAAAAACGCATATATACGGAAATGAATTTTCGTTTTCATGAAGAGAAACACTATATGTGCCTGTATGCAATAAGACCATCAAAAAAGTCCGCAGCCCATGCATATTGCCATGCTTGGCGTTTGAGAATATCTTCCACAGACTTCATTCGCAAGTGAGACGCATCCGCATGCGCGTTGTACATGTGTTTTTCCTCCTCGCTTATTCGGTGGGGGTTTGCCTTGATTAATTTTTAGCTTTTGTAGAACCAATATCTTAATCTTGCAACGAATAGAACATTCCAAACACTAGCCCCCGCTTAGTGCACGTAAATTGGCGATTTTCACAAACGCATACTCATTTCTATGGAATCCGCCTACTGACGGGCAGTGTACGGCAGTGTAACGGAACTCCTTCATGGCTAACTTGCCGAAACATTTATCTCGGGCTCGGAAACGAGACGAAATGTGTTTTGGAACGATTTCAAAACCGTAGCTCCATCACACGCCCATGCGCAAATTAACTTGATCGTCCTATCACTGATTGATATATTTGTCCGTGACTGATGGGTGAGTTCCGGCCTTCATTCAACATAACAGGTTATGATGTCTTACCATTTACTGGTTCTTGCGGTCATTTTAACTGATCAAATGAGTTGTATAGCTTTTCAAAGATGCAACAATTCCTTTTAACAATACGCACAAATCGTAGATAATATATATTCTTGAAGGCTGAGTAAACACCAGCTGAAAGAAAACCCTCAAATGCCGTTTCTGGGCGTCTGGGGGTTGTGAAAGCAAAAATTCCCGTGTACGCTCCGCGCCATCCTGGGGGCTGCTCCGCTTAATAGTCTCAAAGTCAAATCATCCGCCCCCCCCCCACTTCCAAAACAAAAATCTACGCCCTGCAAGTTACCCACCGATACATGTTCATCTTCTTTCGTCCCATAGAAACGATCATTTTATGGACATTATTCGCGCCAAATGTGGTCACATTTCGCGTGGCGTACACCCACAATGCTCCATGTTTTATAGCTAGTCTATTTTTTACCCACGGTTTAAGAAACAACATTACTGCAATCAGATCATGTTTCCCTGACTGTTAATTTGAGAACAGCATTACGGAAGTTCAAAGTGTAATGTAACACCATATATCCAGTCAGTAATACAACTCGATTCTCCAGACAAAAACATAATCGGAGCTGAAAAAACAAAAAAAAAAACTTTATTCGGGAGCAAGGAAACGCTAATTGACGTAAGGCTGCACCGGGAAGGTTTTTCGAGCAAAACCTTAATGTTTTATTGAATAACTAAAGAGATGCAGTACAATCTGAACATTCCTTCGTAGATAAAGGGTGTGTCGGGTTTTATTGCGTTATTTTTGCATGACATCCAACGTTAGTAGGCGCTTCGGGTATAGTAACACATCCGTGGTTTGCGCACACAGCACATCACAATCATACCTTAACGCTTCACAGGGAAATTCTCAGTTTCCTTTCGTTCACTCGTCCCGGCTTGCCTCGCGCCCTTACTGCTTCTGGTGTACCACGTGGCGCGAGTGGTGCGCCCTATAGGACATGAATCAGCCCGGCGTACATATTGTGTCACTGGGCATAATTCTCTGTTGAAGTCATAAAAATCAAACAGGAATAATAAAAGGAGTGGTAGTGTTACCAATTTCATATTAAAGAAACCCGTCGTCTACGATAGACATGACTTAGGTAGGGTGAATTACTTTGGAGGAGAGTGGTGGAAAGCTTTTTCATGGGAATTACATGAATGGTAGACAATACAACAACTAATTCTTGGGTTCGTAACCACCCGCCGAGAGTTATGTGAATAATGTTTCGTTCATGAAGTGAAAGAAAGACCGTTTTTTAACAGTATGTAGGCCACTCGGAAAACTGCACAGTCTCCCCGGGTAAATTTTCAACATGGTATGCCTAAATAATGTAACGAAAAAATGTACTTTCATGCCGTAGTTTACAGCTGCTATTAAAATGTCCGCTTTTTTCCACTGTATCTCTACTCGACAAACTACAAGAGTCAACTGGTGTTATTGACAACATTTATACTAACAGACAGTATGTTGATTCGAAAGGATTTTTCGCTGTTTATATATATGACCACTACCCTATATTCTGTGTTTTCAATAACATACAGAAAAAATGTGTAACGTTGACTAGCCTCGTCATAAATGGATTTAATCCTGAAGGGCGTAGGTATCCCGATTCGCTGAATCTTGAATTCAGTCAATGCTGCACAAATAGGAAATGGAACCGATTAGAAGTTATGAAAACTTGACACTTTGGGTAACCAGGTCGCGGGTATAGTGAGTTTTTGTTATGTATACACCAGATATCAAAGCATATGCACTAATATCACCGTGTCCATGAGTTTAAAGGATAATAAAACCCCTAACGTCTAAAATTATAAGAACTAAAAGAAAGGTTAGCACTATACCCAAACCGAGAATCCAAAACGATCCCATCAGATGTTGAAATCTATTGCAAATCCTCCCTAACCAAAAAAAAAAAAAAAAAAACGAATTGTGATGTACACACTGATGAATTCAAAAATAACCTGACATCATATATAGCATCTAAAGTTGCTAAATTCATATAATATTTATCTTCCCGTGCTAAACAGTTGTCGTGAAATAACTCAACGCGCGGTTCCCCACTCTCATCTATCTCGTACCGCAACATCAAGTCACCATGTATTATTCTCTACTTAGGAAGAAAAGGTGCGGACCATGCTATTGAATAATCAAAACTGGAAAAGTCCTGGCTATGATGATGAAACCAACAACCCTCTTAATAATATAGTGGGGATTCAATTGTGAAGCCTCTATTCCGTTGATCAGTCTCTTGTTTCCAGAGGGTTTTTCGATTACAGAAACGCTCTCGCTCTTGCCTTCATCCTTTAATTTATTTGAGCGTCTGGCCTTTGATAGGTGTATACATTGTCTCGAAGCATTATTCACTACAAAACCCGGATTAATGCGACCCGTCGTGGAAATTAACCTTATGTATAAGGGGAATCTTTCAGGGCATATAATAGCAAATACAGCTGCTCGTTTGTTGATCCTTCCAAAAACTTTCGAATACCATTGCTCACAAGCAACTTATCAAGACATTTCATTTGCTTATGGTGCGGTGTGTTACACAAAGCTGACTGTTCACGCTATTCGAAGATCGTCACATACTTAGTATTGGTTGGAGCTCATCCACAATTCTGGCAATTACACTTGATAGCCTTATTGTTCCACAGGGTTCGATTTTGGGGGCTACTTCCCTTCATCCTTTGTGCATATTCACCAGAGAACAACCTTTATATCTCACTGGTCCGACGGACCAGCTTTGTAGTCTTAATTGTTGGCCATTCCACATATTTGAGAGGCTGGTTGTTGCAGAAACGGTTCCTATGAGCATATTGTGGTGATTAGGACTATCTATGATGGGTATCATATGGTGGCTGCGGGGTGATGGTGTTCAGCAATGGGTGTACTCTAAAATGTGTGCGTTAAGTGTATGCTGCCGCGCCCGTTCGTGTGTTTCACACAAGTAAGTCACAAAACACAATTTTTCCACCTGAATTCCTGCATAATGATCAAAATTGTCAAATTGGGACCCAGTTTTCATTGTACAATGGTCACTATTTCCCAAGGATATTTGCTGATTGCAATGGCTGATATGATTTCAGAGTTTGTAACAAAATAAAAGTGTATGAAGGTCAATTTTCCCATGCAAACAGTTGATAATTACCAGAGTGGATTCCTATGGGAGAAAACTTACTTCTGGCTAATTTTCGGACTTCTGGGAATGTCCTTCGTTATTTCGACATATTTAGATTCTGGAAGGCCTGGATGGTTTGAAAGTATCGATTCATAGCGTTTCACAGCAATGATGCGGCCGTTTCAGGAAATCATTCCGAACAGGAGTGCTTATGGAGCCATATTTTGAATATTGTTCACTAAGTTTGCAACTTTCAACGATATTTGAAATAGAATGACTGCAATAGTTTTTTCAAATTTTCAAGGAGGCCGATATATCCTGTGACTCCACTGCTGTGGTTTTATCAAATGACCAGAACTTTGGCCTAATTTAAAATTTGTCCGTTGACTGTACGAAGTCTAAAATAATGAGAATATTTTGACAATAGAACTGATAACACAAGCGGTATCACTGTCATTTTGTATGGGCATCGCATTGAAGCCAATCTCATCCATAAATACTTTGAAAACAATCGATTAAAACCTAACTTAAAATGAGTGGAGCACTTTGAAACGTCAGTGAATAATCGAAAACAAATCAATAGAATGTCAATGTGTCATGATAGACTCACATTTACCTCTCTTTCTTCCCCTCCGTTGTGATTGCGTTGTTTC
Organism: Sclerodactyla briareus; assembly: GCA_026419785.1. NCBI lineage: Eukaryota > Metazoa > Echinodermata > Holothuroidea > Dendrochirotida > Sclerodactylidae > Sclerodactyla > Sclerodactyla briareus. The sequence continues at coordinate 107,490 of JAODTK010005653.1, forward strand.
TCGCATTTGAATTATCAGTAAAACTTGTTTACACAGTGTCACAGCACACTTACTCCCCCACTCACTCACTCACTCACATCACTCACTCCTTTCCCGCTAGACTCACCTCCCACTCCTCACTCACTCATGGAGCGTATGTGAACGCACCAATAACGGCATCCACCAACATTTTCCCGCCGTACTAGGGGCAGGGGACCAGCCTGGGGAGGATCCCCCGAAAAAAAAATGCAGGGGTTCCTGGCAAATCCCTCAGTCACGAGTTACAAGCAATGGTTATTTGAGGGGTGGGCCGCAAGCCCCGGTCCCGCACCGGACAGGAAATCGAGACATGATTATCTGCGGAGGGCGCGCCATGTGCCCATAGAAACGGCAGTTGACCTCCACGAATCACACAACTAACATCGATTTCTGTCCCCTCCATAACCGACCGTCCTGCTAGTGGTGGGCATCCATTCATGGCTCAGATTATAGGAACTGGAAGTACAATCGAACTGAAAGATGGCGCTTTGCTCTAACCTTGTTCCCTCCGTCTAAGGGAATCTTTTTTTTTAAGGCCTCCGTTTGTTGTCCTCCATTGGTCCTTTATTTAGCTCAATGGTTCCTCTCATCAGTTCTATGCCCATACAGCTATATATCTATGCATATGGTTCCCGATCTGTGTCGCTCTGTGGAATACGTTTTTGTGTGTTGTAGTAAGTTTTCGCGGGGCAGTGATCTGCATAATCTTGACGTATACGAGTCCGACCAACCAATGCAACATATCATGACTCACCACAGTCATTTTAACTGGCAGAAGACTGTGGTGCAACCTCACACACCCCACTGGCGTCTTAGTGTAACGTTATTGACGCTTTCCTCAAACAACCGGATTTGATACCTTCCAAGACGGTTCTATGTATTTGAACATTTGTGTGTGGTTGTTTGCAGAGCCGCTAAAGGCGAAACCGTTCAAACCTAAGGCTACTGCTAAGGTACAACCATGGATCTTCTGCTGCTACGACATTTAGTAGACTCTGAATGCCTTCCTTCGATTTAATGTCAAAATATTAGTGACACAATTGTGTCAGCAAGGCCATATATTGGGTGGTTTTGGGGGGACGGTTCATTTTTTTGTTTGTCACAGCACCTGAACAAAGCGCTATTAAAGTGGTAGTAGGATAATTAGTGGGGGGGGGGCGTCGGCGACCACTGCATAAATTAGACTAGGCCCTAGGAAGTACCGGACCCGTAATTACTGATTACACCATCTCATGATATCTTTTCTGGTATATAACCATTACTTTAACAGTCAAAGAGGCATGATGGGTAAATTGCTATAACTTTGAACTGTCATGAGAGGAGTCATTGAAATTTTTTTATTACAATATATTAGCACACGAAACCGCTGTTATTTTTATTTGTATTAGGAGGCCTGTCACAACACATTACTATATAGTTTTTAATACATGCTAGGCAATCATTATATCAAGACCAAAGAGAACAACTTGAACTACGAATCGTTATTTCACTTTCAACCATCAGACTGAATGAAACACATTGTGCGTGCACCAATTCACAGGCAGACCAATTTCACATTTTTAAGTGGAATCACAAGAACATGTTATTTCTGTGTTAAGACCTGGGTCGTTTTGTTTAATACATGGCGAATCATAACACATTCAATCTCCGGCAGCATTCGTATGTCTGATAACTCATCCCACCTATATGGATTGAATTCAATACTTGGTATGTTGATTTCCCTATGCCTCATGCATACAAATCTCCGATGTTTTCACAGGTTACAGTCAACGGGCCAACGCACCGAAGCACTGAGTAGAGTCCAACCACTCGGGAATATGGTCCAGGATGATGTGGTTCCGAGCAAGAATATTGCTCCTCAAGAATAGCCGCGAAATATTCGTTTCAAGAATTTATCTTTTTCTTAAGGCTATACTCCAGGTCGAAGAACGGATATGTTCATATTTGGTATATGTTTGCATGCATTTTATTAAAGTGTTGTTCACACCCTTTAAATTAAAAGACCAGACTCGATGAATAAGCTTTTACTTTACCTAGTTGGCTACTTAAAATGATACATGGCCCCTATGCTTGTGGTTCGGGTCGAAAGGTAGGGATGTCCAGGTCAGGAAACCAGCATGTAAAAAAAAAAACTCGTTAATTCAACAATACTTGGCTTATTCAGAATCAGGGTAACTCAAGGAATCAATATGCTGACAGGTTTCCTGTTTCTCTCATCGCTTGAACAAAACGGTAAACAAGTTTGAGATATTGATTAATTAATCAATCCCATACAGTGATGAATTCTCTTGACATCGCTCCAACCTTTTACATTAGTACCAGACTACTGGACAAGGCCGACATAGCCGAACACTAATCTCAAAGCAAAGGGTTTTATTACAACCTTTACTGGATGCCTGACGTCGACCTATTAATATCTGTCAGTGGTGGGGATCTAAGTCACCACGGAGTGTCCATACATGAATATCGCAATACACTTGGCAGTTTCAAGACTAAGTAATTGTTGTTCAACAATCCGTTCGTATGTATAAAACTAAGACTTTCGCTTAACCGTGCATTAGGCGATGGCTACTGTTTCAGTCAGGTTGTCAAAATTCCCGACTATGCTCGATCTGAGTTGCTTACAGATTTCTCAGTTACTGTCGAACATTTGATCGCATTCCCATTCCTAAAAAACAATGTTCCAAATACGTCTCAAACTCAACGTGGCATGCTTTGGCTACATCCGCTTCAGATTAAAAAATGTCCTTTAGTAGCCGTACCTTCAAGTTTCTCAGGTTCCCGTCGCGGGTGAAAGCGTGACAATGAAATTTAGGGCTCCCATGAAACCGTCATTGTGTTTTTTTTAGATTCGGCAGTTGAAGCAACCAGAAGGATACAATGCCGCCATTACATATAAGTAACAGTTCTGTTTTTGTGTTCGCATTCGTGTGGTTCAGCATCCAACGCACGTGGGAGAGAGGCGGGAATCATAACATTATTTTTTTTCATTCAACCAACTTTGCTTGCGTGAAGGTTGTAAGTATTAACATTTTTCTATACTACAATTTTTCTGTGCAGTCCTGTTCCTGCCATTTTTTAGTTATCATTTATCATTCTCACTAAAACCACTAACATCGAACGAACGATATTCCTCAAATTTAGTACTGGACAGAGGAGCAGCTATTTCTTAATCAATTGGAAAGTATATACCAGTTTTATTTTGTGCCTCCTATACATCACAACGCTATTGCAGCGGAGGCGATATATATTACCTTTATTATTGTGCGGTCTATATAATCTTTGTCATACTACAATTTCTACTAATTACTCTACCTTCCGCTATAGGATTTTGGCCTTTTTCACACGAGAAAATCTTTCCAAAATTTTCAGGCCTACATTTTATTTCAATTTACAATACCAACTATGCCCTAGTTGTCTGACACTATTATTATATTCTCACATGTGTTACGTATACCTGTAATGTTCGCCTCATTTGACCACCGAGATTTTCCAGTAGTTATCTCACATCACAACGTATAGCTATTTCAAGTGATCGTTTTTTTCAAAAACCTTGACCTTCTTTCCCATATATGCTATTATTTCGGTTGTGTTCTTAGAGAAAAAAAAATAAGAGAAACCAATTTATAATGCGGTTGATAATTCTATCAATTTTATCCAAAATGTAACCGGGAATTCCAAATTTTTACAATTGTGCTAGTAAATTTTTCTCGAAATATCCTTTCCCCTTGAGCTGAATTGTAGTCACTAACATTTGCCTATTCATGTAATTGAGTTATATAAATATTTCTTACTTATCTTCATAGCTCATATCTCCCCTTCCCTAATTGGATTGTGGAATTTGGCACCAAAGTTTGTCGCATTAAAACTACTTCCTATATAATGACCACAAGCAACAGTCTGCTTGCACGGCATCACCGGAGAAACAAAATGAGCAAAATAAAGTGCCTTCCAAAAAGGTAACGTTCTAGCCCTAGTGGAGAACCGTAATTTGACAAATCATATTCACTCTTTATCACATTGCAATAAGTACAGACGAGCCCTCCAATCACTCCCATGTAATATGACTAAAGCTTGGTATTTAGCCTATTACGGCGGGTAGGGAGCCAAATTCAAAATATATACATAGCAGACTCTAATAATTTACCAGAGCATCAGGGAGAGTCAAGCCTCAGCATTGCTGATAATCAAACTGATGTTTGTTTTTTGTCCCCTATTTGCTCCAACAATTTTTCACAAGAATATTTCGCAATTCCGATTTTAAAACTTTGCTGACATTCGCGTGAACATTGAATTACGATATCCATATACAGTAAGAACATTTTTTTTCCTTAAACTACATGTTAGGCATATTCGACAAACAATATATCGCTATGCCGAAATAGAACACATTTATATTCCGGTCATATAATAATCTCCGCTCAGTCAATCCTTCCTGGAAAAGTACTGCACTTGCGAATATCCTAAAATAGCCCAATTATGTTTTTTTTAACCTTCGCAAATTGCGCTTAGCTGAGTAGAACAGTGTCAAACAGTCTAACACTGATGAATCATTTGACGCCTGCGCAGTAGAAATAATCTAACTTAACCCGAACAAACATACATACCCCCCCCCCCTTTTTTGTTGTTGAACAGTCTAAATTGATGGAACCGAGTGAACTCTTCTTCTCCAATATTCCACATTTATAAACCTCTCAATGCCGCGTGCCTGTAAATTAACGATTTCGTTGTCCTAACCCCATGATCCGTGAAAAAAAAATATTACAAAATAATATATTACTTTAGCAATTCGGCGAACAATCGGACTCATGCTAATATTTTCCTCGAAGTCGTCGTTATAAATAAAACTAGTGTTTAGGCCATGTTCTTAAACGGTGGCCGATTAATACCTCTCATCAAGATAATACTGCAGTTTTAGTAAAAATCTGGCGCAATCGGTAATTGCTCGCCTTGTAAACAATTATATGTTTCTTCAATTGCTGCCCGCCTCCTATGTCGTATTTTCGTTTCATTCCATTTCGGAACACTCCACCCATTCCAGCCTCTTACTTCTCTCCCTCAAAACGTATCGGACTAGAAAACCTGAAAAGTGTGTGATTATTGTCGTGAAGTCGTTCTAATTACTTTTGTTAAGGTCAGTTTCTTATAAAATTTTTCGGACACCGATTTACTTCCATTTGTGATACTGTTATTCCAAACTTTTCACCGAGAATCGTTATCTGTCCTCCGTCACAATTCCATTATCAACAGGGGGCAAACTTGATTCTTAAGGAGGACGTTCCTCGTGGTTGGGTACATAAAAGTTACCTTTCAAGATGGAGGGGAGGCTAAATAATTTTCACATGAATACACCTGGCGGATAATTATGGAATGATTTCTCTTCAAGAGAGTTGGTAATCACACATAATAATTGAGCTTTGAGTGGGGGAACAATGAATTCACTTTTATGAGATATGAATGATTTTAGGTCCCTTTCTGAATAACCTCCGTCATATATTCTTTCTTCAATTCTTTCATATTAGTTGCAAATACACACTAATACGTGGTCAATACTGTTTCCGCCAATGCCCATACTCGCTCAGGCAATATTAGAAAATAGTTCACGTTGTCAATTGAACTATTTCTCAAGTTTATATATATCATTTTTGTTCGAGTGCGAAAATCATTGAACTAAGACCTCTCAAATATTTCTCTACCAAACTCTCAAAACTCTCTAAATTTTGTTGTAATTTCAATACAAACCTATTCCGATCTAACACAGAGCTTTTTTTTATATCTCTATAATGACATATTGTTCTACATATGGAATTGATTCTACACTACTAATGTCCTGTATTCACATATCAATCTATATAGAAATACACCTCGACCCACCGACTTTGGGCATATATTGCAGTTATTAGTTTCCGTAACTAAACCACGGAATCTATGGCTCCTAACGATGCAGACCGTCTCACACCCCCTTGGGGAGAGCGACAGAGCGCGTTTTCCCTTTTGTATGACGTCCACGGAGAACCAAACTCCCGAGTAATAATCAAAATTTATTGTTTGCATTGACCAATACGCCATCCGGAGTTACAGTTTAATGATATATAATAATATTGTGTCGAAGGTCATGAGAGAAAATGTCAGTTTCGACGTTGAACGTACGGGGTGCAGAACGATCTTTTCGAAACACAAACCTGCCCGAAAATTGAAACTTTCCACACCCCCCCCCCCCCCCCCATACTTATCACATACATTCGAAAACATAAGGAACAATGGTTGGGTTTCCGATAGTGGTGACATCTTAAATAGTCCGTAACGAATATTGCTATGGGGGAAAACCTCGTCTATTCTCCTAACTGTTCATTGTGAACAATGCGGCACATACAACACGAATGCTCATTAAAACGCGGGTATACTGCACTCTATAATAGTGCCATCTTGTCACTGCATCCTCACAGAATTCTTCAACATGTACAGGGGAGAAGGATGTGCTTAGCCTCTAGCACATCTACTGTCCTCTGTAAACAACGACAATACTGCATTTTTTTGTTACAACCATTTGGCGGGGATTGTAACGATAATGCCATCTTTTAAAGCCATGTGAATTTGTATCGACGAACATTCGATGACAACCTTCTGAAAAAAAATTCGTATTATGTTTACGTCAGTGTTATTTGCTAATTGAACTTCAATTATTGTTTACCTGAAGTTGGGCTTCCCACCGAGTTTTCTGACCCCTACATCCACTATCTCGTTTCCTTACGTCTATATATGCTCCATGTTTACACATTCAGACGAGATAGTGTTTTATCTGAACTAGTATTCCTGCCATCTGCCATTTTGAACAATTAAGACCTGGGGTACTTAAATATTGAGCGATTACCCAACATTCCTGCTTCAAATCTTACGCTGTTTTTCAATAGTGTACTAACCAGAAGTTTTCGCTAAGGAAACCAGTAATAGTAGCGTAATCCCGATTGAAGTGAAACATGGTCTCCGGAAATCGACATGTTGTTTGCACACTTTCGCAAATTAAATGACAACACTCCATGTTTAAGTTTCCTGGGCAGTGTTTTATTATGAATCGATCATGTTTTAGGCAACATGTTTCGAGTTTAACCGAACTTCAAAGAAGCGGATCATTCCTGGAGAAGGGTTTTCGGAAAGAAAAATATTATATATATAAATTACGAAACATTTCTTTGGTGTTTTATTTTGAATCTTTTCTCTTTCCCAACCTCATTTCCAGAATACCATACTCCGAGCGGTTTCTCTCGAGGACTCAAATCAAAGTAGCCCCTTTACCAATTACCGATAGCAAACTTTTCTGTTTGTTAAAACCCCACATTTTCACTGAGTAATATGTTTGTGCTTAGAGATATATCGCTAGGAAATCCCTCAAACTATATTATCCCCTCGTTGAGAACCGACCTTCGTGTGTAAGAATCCGGCTTGTCGAACATCTAGGAGTGTCTATATGGTTCATAACTTTTCAAGTATTGCAGTCGACAAACATTACACGTTCTCAGAATTTTTAAATAAATTGCGCAAACGTGGTATTATACGCTATAGTAAAACGAATTATGGGGCAAATTTGTTCATCGGCGAATCTCGGCGAACTTAACGATCGAGGTCGAGTACAAGTTCAATTTTACAAATGTATAGAAAAATCACAGATCGAATATGCTACGTGTATTTTAATTACGTTCATAGGCACATACATAGACTTGGGGTTATTGGAAAAACAAAGAGAGCACGCAGTGAGCTGTTTCAATTTCATCATTGATACGTGAAAGAAAAACAACATTCTAAATTAATTACTTAACAAAACATGCAAAGTACCACAGCGCTTTAACAGCTGTTTTGCATGCAACAGTCTGTCCTGATGTAAAAAAAAAAACATTGGCGTTGACCTTCACCAGTTTATAATAATTCAGATCTAAGCGTGATTGTCCTAAACTTTGTCTAATTCCTTGCCATATCCTCACCGTCCGTTAGGAAAGCCATTTTAACTGTTATTCCAGAATTGCAGCTATCTTGTCCCGTCAACGTATTTCGTATCTTAAATTTATCCTAGATATTTCTGATAATTTGATATAACAATCCATTTCGGGATATCATTTTTTTTATATCCTATCAAATTACATGTCATCAGAAAGTACATTCTGATATTCCAAAAATATTATACTACAAATGTTTTTCTTATATCCATAATTCAATTTGTGATATCCAGAATCCAATTTGTGATATAGCCAAAATTCCATTTTGTGATATCAAGAGTTCAATTCTGATATGAGAATTAAATTATTTTAGGTTTTTGGTACTCAAATTCATTCGTGATATCCACCATTCAATTTCTGATACAAGAAATCGTTTCGATATCCGAAATGTCATTCGTCATATCTAAAATGAAATGTTCATATCCCCATTGGAATTTTTGATATCCCAATTAACTTTGGTGATATTAGAAATTTAATTCGTGATATCAGAAATTAAATTCGTGATAGCCCAGTATTCACATTCATTAGGTCACCGCGCAGTCCGTATTTACATGCAGTCTGTATTGTTGAGTCTCACTTCTGTTATTTGTAATTTGTCTTTTGTATGTGCTTGAGTACCGAATAAACAAACAAAACAAAACATGCAGTCTAACTTATTCACCGGCATGCCGACCCGCATATACCAAGTAACGGCACCGATGCTTGTGATATCACGGATTGAATTTCTGATATCCATGATTGAATTTCCGATATCCTGAATTGAGTTTCTGATATCACGAATTCAATTTCTGATATCACGAGTTCAATTTCTGATATCTAGAATTCTATGCCGAATATCAAAAATTGCATTCTGTATCAAATAACTTTATTTTTTGTATTCTTATTCTTATTCTTACAGATTATTTCTTCTACCAACAATCTGAGTATCCTAGAGACTGTCAGGAGGTGCTACGGGGATGTCTCTCAGCAAATTCTAGTGGTGTCTACGTCATCAAACCAGAAGGGTATCCCGAACCATTCGAAGTTTACTGTGACAATGGAGCTGGCTCCGGCGGATATGGATGGACGGTATGTACATCAGCTATATCCCCCCGAACATAGGAGGTCAAGTTGATAGTTGAAATCAATGATATTAAAATCGTATGATAATGATATGATTCTAATTGACACCGCGTTAGAGACACATGTACGCGCTGATGGACTCCTACACGAATGAACATGTACACCAGCTTACTGAAACCAAATTTGTGACACTATTAAAATATGTGTTCACAGCCGGTACGCCTTAACCTTCAAAGAATAAACTATTCAACACACCTGGAGCGAATAATTTAGGTTTCCGAAAAATACTGGTAGTTTGAGTGAAAAATTGCAACAGTGACATCATACATGAAATTAGCTTGTCTTTAGACTCAATGCGGAATTTAAAACCGTTAACTGACCTTTATAATAGTCGGATTAGTCGTTGAAGAATTTTAAGAACATACAGGTGGTTCACAAAAAGTATAAAATGATTATCGACCGTTTAAACGTTTGGAGGTTTTGTTTATTGGTGTATATCAGCCATGTCAATGACATTTACTGACCATATGTCTATTATTGTTCCGATTTCGGAATTGCACTATTTAGAGTTGAACGCATCTAATTGAATGATATGCGAATCATTCATACTTTTTGGGAAGAAGAAAAGAAAAAAAACCATCTAGGAACTTGGAAATGCGGTGTTTTGTGGTTTTATTAGCCATCAGGGTCTTCGTTCTATTATTGAAGGTTTCCAGCGAGGACGGGCGGTCGATTAGAGTTCAATAGACTTTGGGAGGATAACAAGAGGAGTGATTTGGTTCTGTCAAAGAATCGGGTTGGCAACGAAAGGCTGTCTTATTAACCAACCAAGGAAACGCGAGCTCCGTGTTGAACACTGCAGGTCCAATGGTTCATCAGTTTCTCTATCATACAACAGCTTCCGCATCAGTGATGAGTAGGGCAAATACAGGCTGTATCCTAGGAAATGCGAATTAAGGAGGGAAGTTTTAACTTGGAATAGGCTATTGGCAATGCTTTTCTCGGAGGGGATACTATAGTCCTATTCTGTTTTCGTATGGGGCTTATATCAATCGTTTCACCTAGTTCTAGTAATAGTAAGTACACAGTTTCATAGTTTCTCTATGTGCAACTCTTGAACATTCTATCGATAATGGTGAATGGTTTGTGTTCTTCATTTTCAGTAGTTATTGATATTATACACATTTTTATAATATGGCTTATTTAAATGTTATATGAATGATGAACAAAGTGAACAAATAACAGTTGCCGAAAGTTGTATAACAAGCTTTATAACTTATCCGCCGAAGCGACATAGGCCAAAAGTGATTCTAAACCACTTCATCTCAAATGTAGAAATATTTTCAACAGACGTGACCTGAAAGGTGGTACGGAAGCTTCCGCGTGCCATTGTAGCAATTCGAGCCTATTGTGTGTCATATACCGTGAATCTTCATCTACTCGAGTGTCTTCGCTTCTCTCTTTCATAATTAGACGGCAAAATTCCTGATTTAGGACGAGAAATAGGGTTCAACTTTGTTCGTTCACTTATAGACCGGTACTAGATCCATTGTTTTCCTTGTTATATGCCAAACACTTCCTGTACTGTAGGTGAGCTCATTGTGATTTGGCATTAAGTTTCCGGTACTCCCGTTTGATTTAAACAACCTAGTGGATGATGATATTCAGTGGAAAATTACGGATAAGATTACCTTGCTTCTCTAGGGACAGCTCTGTACGGTATAATTCTTTCCTGCATGCTCGCACCCCGTGAACACCGTGGTTTCCCGTGATGTTTATCCGCAGATGGAGTGGTTATCGTCCTGTCCCCTCAACATGCGCTTTGACATTGCAGTTGCAGGATCGTGCGGGAGCAAACAATCTACCCATTGTCGCGAAGACTGTCATCTCGGAACGAAGGGTTGTTTCTGTCCAGCGGGTTTTGATGGACGGAGATTGACTGCGTGCCGCCAATGAATGCCCTGTTTTGGTCGGAAATCAATCAGGTGTTCCGGTAAGTGAGGAACCGACATTACTGAACCTCTATTTCTCGGTTGTCAGTATTTTGTTCATTGTGGAAAATTCAGCTGTAGGCCTTTAGATCTGATGGAGCACGGATTTGGGGTAAACGATCGAAACAAACCAACGCTTCATATATAAGAAATCACGAAGTGATCGGATAGCACCGGATATTCGAAACTACTTTGACGAAGACCATGAAGCAGGAAGTTGACAATATTAATTTTCCTTCCATTCATTATGTTACAGCGACAGGGAGTGGGAACACTCCGTCCGAGAATAAAAAACTCTGTCAGTGCAGACAGCAGTTAACGGTTCTGTATATGAGAGAACATTATTCAGGGTTCATCTGTGATTCATGCATGTTTCTAGAACGACCATAAGATCCGTTACTGATGGATGCAACGACAGAAGCGATCCTGTTGTAATAACAACAGCTAGTTCCGGAGAGGACCATACCGCTGTGATTCTAACGCTCGATGTGATGTTCAGGACGGGGGGGGTACGGACCCCAGTGTTACGGTAACGATGGGGTTCCGTTGGAGATGGGACAAAGTTGTGAGCCGATCTACACGGACTGTTACGATGCCTATACAACTGGGGAACGTCGGGACGGAGTCTACCTCATCAAGCCGACTAACTGGCCTGGGGAAACGTTCAACGTCTCATGTGTAATGAGCAGTAACGGCGGTGGATGGACAGTTAAGTCTACCATACTGTGTGTCATGAGTTAACGCAAAGAAACACAGCATTGTTGTAGGCCAGTGTTAACTGCTTCCTAAATTGATTATGGAAACCCTGTATATCCACTGGTCTGGTGAATGATTATATTTATTCCCTACCACCAATGTTTAATTATCGGCTGAAGGTACACTCTCAAAACGATCTCGTCAAATTATAAACCAACACTTATAAAAACATTGAAACTGTTGAATGGGCCACGAACCGAATCTAGCAAAACTATTTCTCTTGAAAAAATATTGTTTCCACAGAAAATGAATAGACCTAACGAATTGTTGATTGTAGTATTCTTGTCATACCAACTTGACAAATTTATTGCGTTCAAAAATGTATGATTATTCTTAAATGAAATTGTTGCATTTTTATTTCAGCATTAAATACTCGAATTTCGTAACTGTTTATTTTTTGGTAGTTTGAGTGATCCTCAAAGGGGGTGTGTACTACCGATTCGTCGTTGCTTCGGTTCTATTCTATAGGTATTTCAACGCCGCACTGGTAAGACCGCCAGACAAACTTCAACAGCAACTGGCGACTTACCGAGAAGGATTCGGGTCTTTGAGTGGAGGGACTTTGCTTGGTAATGAAAAAAAAAAAATTCACTACCTGACGCAACAGAAAGAATACAAACTACGAGTGGACATGTTAGATTCTGCAAAATTCAGCTTGCATTGTACGAGGAATGGTCGTCGATCAGTATCGAAAACGAACAGGGATTATTACCGTCTGTCAGTAGCGGCTACAGTGAGGGGCAATACAGGTAATTGGTTAATGATTCCTGAATGCTCGATTGTGTTATATGTATTCCAGCGGTCAATTTCGCAAGCCTTTATATGCTTTGGCACGGGAGCGGGGTTTCATCGCCAACGGCACTCGTTCGATCGGGAGGCAAACCGGGAGTATGTACTATAATAATAATAATAATAAAATAATAAATAATAATAATAATTAATAATAATAATAATAATTAATAACAACACAACAACAACAACAACAACAACAACAACAACAACAATAATAATAATAATATAATAATAATAAATAACAATAATAATAATGAAAATTATTATTATTAATATCAATATTATATTTTTGTTATTATTATTAGATTTTTTATTATTATTATTATTATTATTATTATTATATTATTATATTATTATTATTATTATTATTATTATTATTATGATTAGTTTATTATAACCATAAATACACTAAACTTAACTATGAGGAAGAAGGTCCCGTTCAGATAGGTGATGAAGAAAAAGTTGAAGAGAAATGACTGAGTGCTCGAATGGTTAAACGAATGTCCACAGTTATGATTCCTATACACTAACTGCGCACCAATGGGGGATTTCTAAGATTTTGAGTGTTCATTTTCTGTCTCAAAGGTCTTGTGTGCATGATGTCGTATAGATCAAATCATGGACACAGACCAGAGACGAATAAATATGTGCATGGATGCGAACCTTACAATGTCGTAAATGAGACTAGCTTCTCTCTAAACATGTCGGATTTTTTAGTTACGACAGGAGATTGAAGTTGATCGGTGTATCATAATATGTTGATTAGGCAATATAGTAGGAAAAGTCAATTCAGAAATATAACCACCATCAATCCTGCTGTGGAAAAAATATCGCAATGGTTCACTTAGCCTGTGCCGAGCCCCAAGCGGGACTATGGTTATGAATACAGCCATACAAAGTTTGATAAAAAAAAAGTTAAAAAGTGTGGTCAGCACTATAGTTACCCCAGACACAGAAATAGACATGTTAGGTCAAAATAAAAACACTGTGCCAAACGAAAAACGGTATGTTCATTAGGAGACCCTAGAGTTCAGACGGATTCACAGTCTGAATGTAACACTTTCCTTGGGGTTAAAAAACGATCAGTTGAGTGTCGGCCCAAATTCATATGTGGCGAGTGTAAGCACATTGTTACTGTCTCCTGAAAATATTGGAGCCTTATTTATGTGGTCAATATGGAAAAGTTTGGTGAAATTGGTGACACCTTAAAATACAGAGAAAAATAAATAGGCGAATGAAAGCAGGAAATAGGAAATAATGTGATGTAATGCTAAAAACTACTCTATTGCCTGAAAATGTACAATATTTCTGTCAGCAGTGGAAAATTTTGAAATATTTGGAGGATAAAAAGGACATGCGACAAAAATTATGATCGGGTGTCAGTTCCGCGTAAAAATTATTTTTTAGCGAAACAGATGATGACTGAGAAATGGGTTCTGATAATCGCTTGATTTATCCATGGAACCGATTATGCCTTATTCCACTGTTTTTCCAGGCAATTATTTGTATTATAACAACGGGAAGTCTTTCAGCACGTACGACAGCGACAACGATGGCGTTGGATCCTTCGACTGCGCCAGAGGAAAACAGAGGGGGCTGGTGGTACCGGATATTGTGCGGTTATACATACGGCTATTTAAGTGTTTATTACTTCACCAATGGAAAAAAATTACTCACTATGTACTTATACCAACATCAACGGTGACTACGCAGGGACAAACGGAAAGAACATCTTCTGGTATTCTAATAGTCACAATGACTGCAACCACAACTTGCCGAGATGATAAATACGACACCGACCAGTGATCCCTACATTCGGTTCATTTAATAAATGATTTCTTGGTTAATGCGTTCATGACTACCGTTAATGCAGGTCAATTAACTTGAGGTTCTGACTGGAAGTTCTGACTCGATTGAACTTCGATAGTTTTGTCGACATTTAAGGATCATATTGCGATATTGAACGAAAATGGCTTGAATTTGATGATATATTCTGAAAAAGATGTAAAGATTCAAATACATTTTTAATTGGGGTTGACCTAAAATGTTCGTTATTTTCAACGAAAGCTTGGAAATTTGTGTTTCATGACAGAATTTGAGGTCATATCTGAAGCCTTCAGTGAATATTTTGCTGAAATATAGATAGATAGATCGATAGATAGATAGATAGATAGATAGATAGATAGATAGATAAATAGATAGATAGATAGATAGATAGTAGATAGATAGATAGCAGATAGATAGATAGATAGATAGCTAGGAGAGATAGATAGATAAACACCATTTGCAAAGCCTCAGCTCTATCAGGTGGCCAGAAAGGCACAAATTGCACAGATGGGCTCTAAAAGTACGACGAAACAAATTACCACCATATTTTTCTACTCTGGTATGGAACTGGAGGCTATTTGTGAAGAACAGATTCTGTTTAGAAGGTCGACGCTTGAATTGGATTATGTGGTACCACTAGACGAGTATTGAACAAGGAGTGCATTCCAAAGCTTCGGACCACACAAAATTAAAGACCTGGAGCCAAACTTAGAGGGGACACAGGCTAAACAAGGAGCAGAATATCTCGATGGAGACAGTTATAAGCTCACTTAAGTACTTAGGGGCAGTAATCATAATACAGTTATGAACAGAATGAATATTTTGAAGTAAATGCCGACTCTGACCGCGATCCAGTACAGGTCATCTGAATATGTCAGACTCCCCTTCACTCCTGTTACGACCATAAATCATTCTAGGCAGCACTATATATACATAGTATTCAAAGTAACTGAATTCAGTGAAGTTACATATCAAATAGTCATTTCAAATAAATAAGAGTCACGCAGTAGTCCGCGTTGCCACGACGCAGCCGGCGAGGTACTTGACGGAGCTATCCTATTCACCTTGGAAGCGTTAATCACTTGATCCTAGATCTGGGTGGCGGCCTACAAACTAACGACCTATCATATTCTACGTACCTGCGTGTTGTATCTCCCAACTTTTTCAATCGGTAAAGTGCAAATCCCTCAACTGATAGGGGAATGATAAATGCACAGTAACATCAACCCCCCTCCCCCACACACAAACATAAACACACAGCGCACACAACATACCCACACAACGCACGCACACACACACCATACAAACACAAACACCACACGCACCCCTATAAACACACACACCCACACGCGACACACACGCACAACCGCACACACGTACAACAGCACACACTTATGCACACGCACAAACACACACATACACACCCACACATAAACACAACAACCACACTTTACACACGCAAATATACCCAACATACCCCCACATATATATAATCATACTTCATACACACATGTCATACCACATATTACATACATACAACATTCATACCATACATACATACATACCTACATCACATACATACATACATACATATACCATCACATACTAACGCCTCTAGAGAGTACGTGGGACTCAACTCGGTGACGGAATTACCCTCCTCATGACGGCACAGCCTCACAGGACGTCTGAAACTAAGTTAAAAGATAAAACTACTAATCACGTGACATTGAGATCATGTGTCCCCGGCATTCATATAATCTCGCGTTCTGCTATCATATTCTTAAATATATTTCACTACCATATCAAAAAAAAATATGACTTAATACGATATACGAACAGCTTGGTTTAAAACTGTTCTCCCACCTCTCAAAATCTTTGGGCAGAAATCGTCATCTCCCTGTCTTCACACCAATGTCCCTCCCACAGGTCATATTTGTTTTTTGCAATGGGAATCTGCTGTCATTACGAGTGGCATTCCCAACTGCTATAATGGAATGATATCCCACAAACTGGATAATAGCAGTGCGGGCCACTCCTATCTGCTGTCCTTGACGTTATCTTCTCTACCCGTCGCTACTCCCTTGACGCAAACTGTTTATGTTTTGGAATCGATGTGTCATGGGCGCATATTGTTTTGCGGGGGTGTGGACATATTCATACCTCCACGTTTCACTATACTGTTATGTAACTTCACTTATGGTGTGATCTCTAAGGGTTCAATGAAGCAAATTAAGGTTATCAAGACTGTCGACTATTGCACAGACGATATCGAGGCAGGGGTGGTACTAATTCCATTCTGCTCACATGATCGCCATTTTAGGCCTCAGCTCGAGGGGATCAGTGAACTCGCAAACATTGACTAGCATTAACATCAAAGACGAAAAGAAAAAGAGCAATGCCTGCTCGATTGGGACGGCTATAACAGCCTATACTCAGCGCAGTTCCAAAGCACACCATCAAAACAAGTTAATGAAAAAATATATTCACCTAAGGCAATCACTTGCCCTCACTATGAAGTATGAAGAACAGCGTAGAGGATGGCGACACGCCTAATGACAGATATATAGCGACAGCCTTTCAGACGCAGAAGAGCCAGAAGGCTTCCGATCCTTGACTATCTGACCTGATCAAGCTAAGCAATTGTCAAGATTTACAAATAGGGTTTTCATTTAGGTACTCATCATGGAGATCTCACATACCAAGTAAGAACTACATACATGCAGATGAGGTCTGGTTAACAACCTGAAGTTAGTCCCAAATATCAATTTTTAACATATCCCCATTTCCTCCCAAGTGGCTCAAGTCACACCAAAAATGGTTTTGTTTTTTTTTCCACATAAGCAAGCGCATACACGTTTCCAACCTAATCGGACCAGGCACTCTACTTTGAATTCTGTTGACGCTAAGATCCTTTGACCTGATCCTAAACATGGGATCCTGTATTCATTATGGGGAACCCATATTCCAAGTATTGCTTCATCGATCCACGCGTTGGGTGAGTTATCGTGTTACGAGCCAAATTGTCAAGCCATCAATTTTCTTACAATTTCCTATTTTTTCCTCCTTCCTCCTCAATTTGACTTCCCGACCTTACTCCAAAAAATGGACAGGGTTCCTGTACTCTCTCATAAGAAAATACCAATTTCACAACCTGATCGGACCAGGCATTCTGGACTTATCGTGTAATAAGATTTTACAGACTTTGAACTCTCTTGACCCAGCTGACAGTGACAAGACTGGGAAACAATAGGTAGGATCTATACTCTATGGGGAACCCACATACCAAGTATGAACTTGATCCATCTAAGTGAGGGTGAGGTATCGTGTTGTAACGAGCCGAAAATCTGCAAAAATCTGCCATTTTCTCGCAAATCTCGCCAAATCTGACACTGATTCGCACAAAAAACACTAGGGTTCATGTACTCACATAAGAAAGCTGCATTACAATTTCAACCTGACGGACATGCATTCGGACTTATTGTGTTAACAAGAGTTTTAGGACTTTGACCTCTCGTGACCAGTTGACCTTCGCTCTGACCCCAGAACAATTAGGGATCATGTATCATTATGGGGAACCTATATAACAAGTCATGATTTAACCCAGTTCTGGTCAGATTACATAGATTCTATGACTTCAATAAAAAATTAAAAAATGGAACTCTTAGGGTGATTAGAGAATATTCTCCCATTAACATCCGTTCTGAGGCTCTTCAGCTGAAGCCGTTACCCAATTTTTAGTTGTTGTACAATGAATTACTCAGTTTATTTGCGCGATGTACCTCCGCACTTATTTGTTAGTGAATTGTATTATAGGATAGTCCTGTTTGTCGAATCACTTTTTCGTTTCAAATCACTTTTTGGTAATTGCCTCTTGCGTTCTCCTGTCTTTTGCTGTTATAGCTTTTATCTTTAACAGATTTACTGTTTTATAGGTTCTGACTGCACAGTTGTTTTTATTGTAATATAATGTTTAGGCACTTGCTCCTACCACTTCTGTACAGCACCCGAGATCCTTTGATATTTTGAATAGGCGCTTTATTAAATTCAGTAATCGATAATAATCTATAATCATGATACTAAATAAATAATATAGTAGAATAATAGTTGGCATTAATCGACCAGGATCGCGCCTAAACAGAGAATTTCCACAGGTTCTGACCACAGCTCACCAACTCAGTATCGCTAATTCGATCAGAATCGTTTTTGCCTATCTCTACTGCACTATATGGCCAAAGTACTGGTACCAGCGGAGCAACTCCGCGCTCTTCGAGGAATTGGTGGGTCCCAAGCGCGAGTTATACAAAAATAGAAGCTAAATTCGGATATACCATCACGGCATTCATGCTATACCAGTCCATGCTCCAATCAACGTAAACCGGAAGAGGTTCCCCTCGCAACCGAACAAAAAAACACAATCACAGTGGAATGGTGGCAGTATTAATCACAAACTTTCGTGAAAGGCGACTCGAGTGAAGTCACTGTGTGGCACGTCTGTTGGTGCGCCATTATGTGATCAAACAAACATAGAAAAAAATTGTGTTTACAAATTCATCCGGTCCAATTCGGAAAGAACTCATATACTGCTTCAAGTGATGCCCTAAATTTGAAGATCGGAGGCATTATGATGTTGTTCGCTGGCTGAACCGAACTAACTATGGCCTATACAGTTCCTATGTGTATACATATAAACAACGATTAGCTTCTGACTTGGACTAAATTTTGGAACATATTATTCAAAAGTGATATATCCAGTGGTGTTAGCCATATCCTCAAATAGGTCGATAATGCCAACTGAGCCAATTAATAACTGGATAGGACTGATCATAGTCATATTATCAAATAAGAGACTGGTGTGACTCATGTGTGTCATGCGTCAATGAGACAAACACTATAAAAACAGGTGTCATCAGGTTTTTGTCGATCCCGGCTCTCAAATCGTACTGTGAAAAATTAACATTTAACCACATTATCGTTCGATTATCACTACTGTGATTTACTTATACCATTTATTGTTGAATTTATCAATTGTTTATTCATCAATGGAAATGGACATAAAAATATCAAAAGATCTTTCTTGATTTGATTCCATTGGACCCAGGCTATAGATGACAAGTAACCGAATGACTATCTTTCAATTCCCGATGATTTTGTAATTCTGATTCAATATGACTAGCAAACTCAATGAATATAACAGTAACTGCATAGTGCCAATAAATGATATTGACCCATCATTTCGCAGTATTTACCAAGAGATTCAAATTATATAAACGGATATTTTCTATAAACTATCAGAGACAGTTGGTATATTGACTTCACAATATGAACAGGGGTGCCAACGTACGTTGAATAACTTTTGTAGACACGTTTCTGAACTCTAGCAGGAGTTTATTATCGGATTTTCTCCTATTGCCGTTTATCCTCGGGTGTTCTGAATCCCTTGTCAAAGCCCCAATGGCGTATACGCTAGGGCGGGGTGGGGGTGTTGGGGGGGGGGGGGGAGAACTAGGGCAGTTTTCCCACTTCACGACTTTGACGGTGGGATTTGCGGCTATTCATTCAGGAAGATGCATCTATTCTCTTAGTTTGCCCCTCTATTCCAGAAGTCGAAAGTATCTTGTGCGAGTGTGAACTGGGAGGAGGGGGAAGGGGAATTGTGACATATTCATCATCAGTATTCTTAAATAAATATCGCGCTGCGCGCGAATAAGGCATATTTTTTTGTCCGCGGGATCGTCATAAGTTATGTCATAAGTTATTAACTGCGATTGGAATTTAAAACTGTCCAAACCTTTCGGTTGTAAAATCCAGGACGCGCCAATCCGTATATGTTTGAAAAATGCAGTGCACTTAGTGTAGTTGGCGTTGGGTTTATTGGCGGAGTGATTGCATATGGCTGTGGTTACTGCCACTCCCATGGTTATTGGAAAAAAAAAAACAAAAAAAAACTTCGTATATGTCTGAAAAATGCAGTGCACTTAGTGTAGTTGGCGTTGGGTTTATTGGCGGAGTGATTGCATATGGCTGTGGTTACTGCCACTCCCATGGTTTATTGGAAGTCCTGAAGGGTATATGTTTTATTGGGGGAGTGATTGCATATTACTGTGGTTACTTCCACGGTTGTTTGGAAGCCCTAAAGGGTATATGTGTTTACTTGTGAAATTCGTAGTGCCTTCAATATGATTTAGGAAGGTTACAATTCAGTTCAGCATAAAGTTCAGAAGAATTGAATGAGCAAATATATAACTTTTAACCAGAAAGCCAAAAGACTTAGTGATCCTTGACTCTTTCTGACAACCTATAGCTAGACACAATGGGAGATCGCACCAGCTCATTAATTGGCACACATAACAACTGACCAATTCCTGTTTATTCTAACCAACCAATAGGGTTTCATACTCTTGATACGGAAAGATAACACTGAATTTCGAGATTTTCAGACTTTGACCTATGACGACCTCAGATGACCTCTGACCTGACCCCAAAACAATAGGGTTCATGTACTCATCATGGGGAACACACATACCAAGTATGAGCTTCATCCATCCTTGCAGGGTCGAGTTATCGTGTTTACAAGCCAAATTAGCTAAAATATCAACTTTTCACAATTTTTTTTTTTTTTTACCAAATTCAGCCCGACCTATTATCTTGTACTCCTCATAAGAAAGCTACACACCAAATTTCAGCTGATGAGACCAACCATTCTGGACTTATCGTGTTTACAAGGTTTTCAGTTTTAACATCTATGACTGACCTCAAAACAATAGGGTTCATGTACTCATCATGGGGAACACACATACCAAGTATGAGCTTCATCCATCCAGGCAGGGTCGAGTTATCGTGTTTACAAGCCAAAATTAGCTCTAAAATATCAACTTTTCACAAATTTTCTATTTTTTCACCAAAATTCAGCCCGACCTATACCAAAAACAATAGGGTTTCTGTGCTCCCCACAAGAAGCTACACACCAAATGTCAACCTGATCAGACCAACCAATCTGGACTTATCGTGTTTACAAGGTTTTCAGACTTTGACCTCTGGTGACCTCAGATGACCTCTGACCTGACCCCAAAACAATAGGGTCATGTACTCATCATGGGGAACACACATACCAGTATGAGCTTCATCCATCCAGGCAGGGTCGAGTTATCGTGTTACAAGCCAAAATTGGCAAAAATATTGACTTTCCACAAATTTTCTATTTTGGACCAAAATTCACCCCGACCCTATATTGAAAACAATTGGATTCCTGTGCTCCCCATAAGAAAGCTACACACCAAATTTCAGCCTGATGAGCTTCATCCATCCTGGTGGGGTCGAGTTGTCGCGTTTACAAGCAGGCGTCACATACACACACACACACACACACACACACACTGTCATGACTGCATTAGAGGCTTCTGACTTCGTCAATGAATCAAAAATGGGAACGAAATACACGTCGCTCTGCTGACAAAATTCACTCTTCTTGATTGAAAAACGAACAAAACACTTATACTCTGAATGATACGTACATTACAAACCAAGCAACTTTGATTTGAAACTTGTCATGGTTCGTGCTCTGCTGTTTTAATTCAAATTTCACGATTTTAGGAAAGCCAAATGAGAATTATGAAATGACCCTGGCCGTATTGATCGTAAACGAGCCCAAACTCAATGAGCAATATTTTGCCTCCACGTTTCGATTAGTGTCTTATGATATCGGGGTAGAGATGTAAGTAGTCCCAACCTGCTCCCGGGGCCGCCATTTTACGTTCTCTCCGAAAGGATCGATCAGTGGACTATAGGACCTGACCACCTCCTCGAAAACTAGAAGAGCAGAAGATCCATGTCAACGTGACTCCTCACTGCACAGTCAACCGACGAGACCCATTGCAAATATCCCGAAACGAACCACGTAAACCCACAAGTCATCGCAAAACAAAATTCATGAAGAGAAGACCAAGGATCACCTATCGCAATTGCCAGTTGCCAGGTAAAACGTCCAGTGACTACTGGGACCCTGCATGTTCGATCTTGCTGAGGCTATAGATGTCAAATTGTGGAACCATTGTTGTTGTTTTTTAATGTTGGACGCATAAGAAAAACGTAGTTCAGGTCATACTGATTCATCACTATTTTCAGCGTACTGAACGTTTTCTCTCCTCACACAAGTAATGCTCTGACTTCCCGTGAGAAATTACCAGTTCCGTACCAAGGACCGCAATAACGATTATGGTGCAAAATATTGCCATGGTGCCCTGGTGGCTACTAACCTCTACATTACCCGATTCCAACAGGAGTGGCTCTAACAGTATTTCTTGCTATTTATTTAACGTGGGAATATTAACCAATATGACCGAGAAATATACGACTATCTTTATAAACATCATCGATAGCATCAGTGAACCTTTCAAGACACTGATATACTTACTCCTCCACTAGCTGAGGCACCTCGTTCCAATTTTAGCCAAATCCATCCTCTTCTTTTCCGTTGTACAATTTATTTGCGTTACCATCATTAATCATTCGCTTTCGCTTCTGTTGACTTATGCGACTTCGACCTGACTGAAAACAACAATATACTTTACATTACTACCTATCATTCCCAGTATGAAGCTGTTAACATTATTTCCGTCACATCTCTAAAAAGGAAGTACAAGAAAGACATTGGAACGAGTAATTCAGATCCCCCAAACGGTATGTCCAAAGTGATTGGATATAGCCTAACGTTTAGTACCAGGGTCCCGGGCACTATCAAGGCTATATGCTAGTTGCAACAATCTGACATAGCTTTCACCCAAATTACACAAAATTTTATGATATTAACATATTCTCACTGTCCCACCCTGTTTCAATGGGATAGGATCATCCTCTTAAGTACCCGATTTCATGGAATCAGTGTCTTGTTCGTTAATGGTTAAGAATCGCCGAGTGACTAACAGACCCTCTTTGAAAATCAACCGACTATTTTTTGGAGTTGAGCCGAACCGCCTCGTTTTCCTTGATTGGCTGCGCATATTCAATACCATCCCCTGGTACCCATCACTGGTGCCTAATTGTGCCACGTTTTAGGATCACAAGTTTCAAAGGAGGGAACTCCACTATAATATTAATCATAAAATCGATACCTATAATGCCGCACAAATCTGCAGAAAGCGCTCATGGCGCACATGCACAGAGCTCACAAGGACAAAACAATGTACTAAATAAACAACTGGCAAAGTTCAACATGATCAAAGGCAACTCTCATAAAGTACCTTCAATTCTAACTTGGATGTGTCAGTGAAGAACGACTCGTAGTCATCGGAAGTTTGTTCACAAACGGGGTGCTGCCAACAGAGGAAGGTCGTTTCCCCACGAACTCCAAAGAAATTTCGAGGCAGATCTCAGATTCAAAGTAGAATGAATGAGATCAAGTAGCTCGAGTACATATTGTGGTTCATGATTATTTAAGACAACGGAAAGTGAGCCATACAGTTTGTACTGGATTTTTGATTTGAACTTGGAAGCCAGTGCAATCATGGAGACCAGGGATGATTGTGTACATACGGCTTAGTGCGTGTAACAAGACGGGTACACAAGTGCTTTGTTACATGCGGGACTCGACGAATCTGTTCGTTGAGAAGACCAAACAGCAGGCCTTAACCCATGCCAAGCCGAGAAGTAATTAATCGCATGTACCAACCACTGTTAAGTTGCCTGTTGGGGACTGACGCCAGGCTATTCAATTGATAGATATCGTATTAATTGTACAAGTGTTGATTGTCGCAACATATATGTTACAAAACACCTGCAAAAATCGAATTTGATTGTTCTTGTTTCTGGGCGCAACTGGTCGACTTATGATAATAATGAACAATATATCAAAAACCACTCTCAATGTGAATTGTTCTTGTATTTACAGAAACATCAGCAGACTAAACAATCCTGTACATAGTAGTTTCACTGCGAGGACACGTGCATTTGCTCTGACAATGATGGGATGACTGAAGTCCTGTATATTAAAAACCTCCACTTTTTGATACCGTATATAGCACGGGTTGCGCGTACACTGAGGATGTTCATGTACCTACGCAAGGAACATCTACTGACCCTTCAACTGGGCAGCCTAAATTACCGCCACTAAATGAAAAATACGGCCAAAAATACATGTTTGGCAACAGCGAGGCGACAGCATGTACGCAGGAACCTTAATACACGCGTCATTCAATATATGATCTGCACATGAGGTTATATGGGAAAATCATAGAGACAAATCATGGGGAAAATTAAGAATTTTTTTCTTTTAACAGTAATATAACTGCAACCTCCATTTTATGGTGTCTTTCTATACTCAGCAATTGCCGAATACTGTTGGAAAGATATGTATTCTTCGTTACCTAGGAAAATAGGTATTGCTTGGCCAACAAATTGGCATTGGCTTGTGTGCTCTGACTTCATGACAAGTAAACCGGCGTCGGTAATTTTTGAACTGCGCCTTAGACACTTAGCCTGGGAACTGGTTGATAGTTTCTAAGACCCCGCGCAAAGTCGCGCGTGTGGTCGAGATTGGAATACGAGGGGATGTGATCCTATAGGTAGTTGTTTGGTGTATTTTAGTTGGTGCCCGGTCGATAGGGGATTTGCAGTTGGCTTTGACTTCCATTAGCTCTCAATACCGGTAACGATACACGTTCTTATCCTTTTTTTTGGCTAGCCAAACCTCCTTAAATTAATTGCAAAATGATGTTAGCAATTGAATGTCCTGACTGATATTTACAACAGACCTCGTATGTAATCCATTGGTCATCCCTGTTTAACTCAAAAGCTTATTTCCCTTTCCTTCCTCGAATACGGGGGCCACAGGGAACTGTATCGGGGCGACATCCTTTCACTCACTCTCTGCACACACCGCGTTGCCCGTTCTCTCTTAGTACATCTCCAATACACGTACTGATCGGACTGGTATCAATAACGACGGACCGCGTATCTTGAATTCTTGGTCATCACTCCCTGACAAATCGAAGGAAATGGTAGTAGAATTAAGAAGTGCGGGAGTTTAGCCGAACCTGCCCTATTTGGGACTGTGATGTTGGATCGGGTAAACCATACAGAAAGTACGGGTAAGCTGCTTGGCTATTATAGCAATGCCACGGAAAAATACTGAATAGCCTACAATACAACTGTTTGCGTGACATGAAATGCAAATTTTCTATTGAAATTAAAAAAAAAAAATGTCATTGCCTCGAGTCGTGCAATCTATAACAACTTCACCGACCATACTGGGGCTTTTTCGTTTCAAAGCCATTTGGTGTTGGTTTGTGTCAAATATACAAAGCCGTAAAATGATTCCAAATCATATTCCGATCCTAACTCGTGTTAATAACATTTTCGTAGCTAACCATGTATGGAATTACACGTGTGATGATATTAACCCATTCCATTGTTAGTCAATACGGGTCGGTTGGCTCACTTCCCCCTGTAAGTGACACTAGCACCAAGGTCTCAAAATCGTTTCGTCGCCTCATGCAACCCTGGTATTTTCTCGCATGTATAATGGAAGAACATTTCTAAAGCAAAGAATATATAAGAAACACTCATAGATAATTCGGAAGCACAACCCTCGTGTAAATTGATAATACCTTCAAGGGGTCGCGCTGCACATCCCTCTAGGCTACTGGGTCACATCATTATTTTAACTAATTGCCAGCATGTCAACTTTGAAATATGATGCTATGTTTATGGTACTGTATTCTTTCTTGTTGCTACCTAATGAATGAACCAAGTAAAAACTATCTGATTTCTTTTTTTCGAATGTTTGTCTGAACTTGTTTATGGGTCATTCAAATACTGTCTACTGTTCAAATACTGGCTCTGTGGAGAATCTGGATTTTCCCCTCCTTGTCGGCCTAGAATATTGATTTTGCTTGTAAATTCTGAGAATGAAAACATATAATTGATACAATTCTGGATATGTTGAAGCAATACGAATTTGTTATTTGAATTTGTTTGTTTGTTGCACTGACTGTCATCTTGATGTAAGACCAAAAATACATCAAACCTCGCTCCAATGACTTGTAACTGCAGGGTGGAGGCATTTAGTTCAGCGTAGCCTGACTACGGTAGTTAAGTACGTGATCGTGCGTTTGGTCTCTAAATTATATTCCGTTGTATACAAACGTCGGGCTCCGATCACACGTGAGTAGTTGGTCTGGCTAGAGCCAAGGTGGTTGTGCAAGGACCATGCGGTAAGGAGTTAGGTATTCAACGTGCTGGTCTGGAATCACAACCATAACCTTATCATTTCAACATGAGCGTTATGCTACGAGGCCGCCTCTCGAAACACATAGGGGCTCAGGGCCAGCGCAGTCGACTACTGTAATCCATTGGTGAATATAAACTAAAAAGCGTCATATCACATGTGATTAGGCACAGTCTGTCATCGAGTGCCATTTGGGCATGCTATCACTTTTCTACTGGATAATAAAGTGAATGATTCTGGCTGGCATAAAATTTAAAAGGCCCCACTTGAGATCTTAGAAGTTGATTCACGGTGCGCTCCAGGGCAGTGACCTCGCCTGTCGATCGTTTGTTTTCAGAATGCGTAGAATCAAAAGTGTAAACTTGTAAAGAGCACTGTCTGAGTTGAGTCCACAGCAGCGCGTGTTTAGCGTTTGGCGAGTAGTCGACCCATCTTCCCAACTCACTGGTCCCCTAATTATTCGGATCACAATTGTGAGCGTGTAGTTTTAGTCATCCCTCAGTAACCTGAATTTGGATGTTGTTTATTTCGCGTCCGGTTCATAAGTAGCAGCAACAGAAAGACTTAGTGCACAATAAAAAAAAAAAAAAAATCTTTACACATAGAATTATTTGTTGTAAAACGCCGTTATACCAAAGTATCAGATTGAATACCAATAATTACTGGATTGTATATAACTGACTGGCATTCCGAATAGTAGGAGTTAAGAAGCCATTATTGAAATGAGGTCGAGATTTAACCAATTTTATTCATATTGTAGGTGTAGTCGCCGTTATATAAGTCGGTATTTAAATTAAACACACTGGTTTAGCACTGATAACTCTCTATAAATAAATAAACCTCGTGAGACTATCACGAGGTCAGCTTCTACTTGGAATTTAAGGACAAAAACGTTTCATCATTTTGAGTTACCTGTTTCGGTGTTTCGTTGTATGACTTTGAGTAACATACCAGATAACAATGCAGAAACGACTGTGCATTTCCATCTTTTTGAGAGGATCCACCATATACTACAGTTTTTATCGACATTTGAACCCTTCTTGAAAACTGAACCAGACCAATTCACAAACGTTCGAGTTTCTCGTAGCACTTCAATGATGGGGTAATTGTAATCTGATGAACATTTTCGGTTTTTCCTTCCCCTGTCTCCTGGACATAGTCCAAGTACATGTCGTACACACGGCTTGTCGCTCGTCTCAGCCTCTCCCTCATCGTGATCCGCCCAGCCAGGGATCCCTTGTTTCGGTATATGTTTTTGAGCGGGAAGACGAATCTTCTGGCTCTGTGTTTTCTCACTTGCGATTTGATGTAACAAAATAAGACATTCATATCGGTATTATGTTCTTTCTATTGTGGAAGTGAGTAACAGCAGATCACACGGTGCATCAAATTGTCTGCTGCTCGAAAAAAAAAACCCGGGTGAAAACCCGACGTTATACCTACTGTGCAGCCAGTCGGTTATTATGTTTTCCTTTTAAGAATATTGTCAAAACGGTTGACCGCCCCTACACGAGCTACTCTTAAGCCAACTCTAGCAGCCTGAAATAATATTAATATTATTATTATTATTCTTATTATTATTATTATCTTATTATTATTATATTATTATTATTAATTATATTATTCTTAATATTTATTATTAATTATTATTATTTATTATTATTATATAATGAGTTAGTAATATTATATTATATTATATTATATTATTAGTAGTAGTAAGTAGTCATTAATACGGAATCATCTTGTTCCTATTTTCACTGAATTCTAAAACAATGGGGCGATTAAACCCTTTTCGCTGTTTTCTTCCAGATTCTTCTTCTTTTAAATTTGTACCAACGAAAGTCCTTTTAGCACGTACGAACAGCGACAACGATTCGTGTGGATTCTTCTACTGCGCGAGAACACTGCCGTGGACCGTGTGATGGGATCTTTCACTAAAGACCTGTCGAGCAGCAGAGAGTATGCATTGTTGGTAATGGCATTCGTTATCCTCGCAAACAACGTTTCCGTCGCCGACTGGATTGACTACTTTGATAGTTTAGTTGCCATTCAATTACCATATTCGGTATGAACGAATGGCCTGCATTGCTATAACAACAAGTGTACAGATTCAATACATTTTCGCAGTATAGGGTGGCTATTATTCATTGTAAGGGCTTTGCTGCTCGATGTTTGATTTCGGCTGCGGAGCTCGCCAATTTGTCGTATACAGGAAATTGAGTCATATGTGACCTTCAGTGAATATTTTACTAAAATACATAGAGTATACAAAGTAGCTGAATTTAGTCATTGGCCATATGCGAGTACGTTAAAATAAGACCAGAAAGCCCCAGGCGGTGTGATTCCTTGATCCTCTTTCTGACAACCTATAAGACAGACACATGGACACTATGAGATGTACCAGCTCATTAATGGGCCACAATCCATCTGACAAATATCCCAGTTTCCCCAACACCAAGTTAGGGTTCCTACAGCTCTTATGATAAAAAAGCTATTTCACTAATTTCAAGGTTAACAGACTTTGGACCTATGGTGACCTCCGATGACCTCTACCCGACCCCAAAACACACATACCAAGTATGGCTTCATCCATCCAAGTGGAGTCGAGTTTCATGTTTAAAGCCAACAATTGGGCAATATCGACCTTTCACAAAAATGTTTCCATTCTTGACCAAAATTCACTTCCCCCGACCTGACCAAAAACAACAGGGTTTCTGTACTACTCCCCATGAAGAACGCTTCTACACACTGACTTTCAACTTGATCAGACAACCAGTCGTATTCACAAGGTTTTAGTTAGATTTGACCTCTGTGGACTCTTATCAGATGCACCGTCTGACGGCAGACTCCAAAAAACATGGTATTCATGTACTCATCATGGGGAACACACTACCAAGTATGAGCTTCATCCATCCCAGGTGGGGTGGTTATCGTGTGTACAATCTGGAACGTCACATAACGCAAACCCATACACACCTACATACACACACTGTCATGACTACAATACGAATTCCCTTACTTCGTCAGGAAAAAAAAGGCCATGCAGTAGTCCGTGGCACGCGCTCACAAAGGTACGTGACGGAGATAATAGCCTATTCACTTGAAGATTGAATCACTTGCTCCTAGGTCTGTAAGGTCGGGCGTAACAACCTAATGACATATCATATCTGGCGTAACTGCATTTAGTATACTTTTTTTTGTCTTTTCATACGGTTAATACGGAATGCTAGATCTGAACTCTCTAACCCCGACAGACGTGAGGGCGATTGTGTATTTAGAGCGAGTGAGAAACATCGCGGGGTCATCGAGTGGACCCCACCAATGCCCACAATACATATTCCATCTCCAGTCACCTCTGGATGGAATACATTCGTATTGGCCGCCATTTTGTGTAAAATACCGATCAACAAATCAATGCATTCTCTTCAACGCCACAACAATCAGATGAATAGTCCCGTCCCTTAGATTTAGCCACATTAGGGTTTCGGTCTGATTCTGAATGCACGCTCAGATTTTGCTCTTATCTGCGAGGCGAGCCCAGGAAATGATGCATTTTCACACTGGATATGGAAATCCGATACAGGTATCACCACTGGGCCAACACCGAGCAGGGACTAATAAATTCTACTCTACTGTAGGCTGGCGCTTCATTTAACAACATATGAGCACCTATATCACATTAGGTACCTTATCGATCATCACTTTGATGTTTCCGAAGGTAATCTTATTACGGATCTATTTGGAAAGGCGGTTCAACCTTTACTATGGAGCTGTTTCTTAAGAGTCGGCCACATGTGTTGGTCTATCTTTGTTAGATAATATACACATGCGCTGGGTCCCTGGTCACCGGGTTCACACCTACTGGTATCATATTTTTTCCGTGGCAATTATTATTAACAGAGAATTAATAGCTGGCTTGTAGTAAACTCGATGTGTGATACCATAGAATAAAAGTTATGAATGAACGTAACCAACACGAAGCAATTCAGTCACGGCGATGATACAAGGATTATACATTAACACGGTTACATTATTAATATGGAATTTCCCTAACCCCCCCCGCCCCCCCCCTCATCGCCCCCCCCTCGCCCATTCTCCAAAACCAATCCCCATGTCGGAACGTCAAGACGGACCGTTGAAACCCTGGCCGTTGCCGAAACTTTCATTGAAAAACATAACGTGTCCTGGTTGCGCATGTGAACTCGAAAGATGGTGAATTTGGACATTTCATCACCATATGCTGGAAATCTGCGCTAACTAAAACGCGAGACATAAGTAGGTCTGATTGTCCTGCGGCGTCCCATAGCACATAACTCGCAAATAGGAAACTGTCCAAAATTGATATATTATATAATCCAGGACGCATGGATCCACTTTTGTACAGGAGTTTTTACATGGTTTTGCAGAATCATAGCACTGACGTGCAGTTAGCTTGGAGTTTGTTTGGGGGGGGGGGGGGGGGGGGGGATCCATTGACTGTCTTTATCGCACTGGGGTCCATGGTTTATTACGAACAATAGGAATGGGTTTTAGTGAGGTAGGCAGGCCGGAGGGCAAACAAGGTATCTTTTCCGGTGAAGGAGAGACGAAATTCCGAGCAAATTTCCGCCAACGAATGGGCAGAAAACTCGACTAGTTGAATAGCGGATTGCCCACATCCTGAATATAAATTCTGAAACAAGTCTAATACGACCTGCACACCAAGAAGGTGGTGATGGCACAATGAGGCTAAGGTGGCGCTTCTTCTTCTCCCGTTGAAAGAATTGAATTTACGTCATGGTATACTAACGACTGAATCAAGGAATTAAGAACAGTATAATGAAAATGGGGGGGCGGTGTTGGCATTTTGTATTTTTTTATTAAAGAAATCCTTCAGGCTACGGGAAGACATGTTTTGATTTGGTAGGTTGATATTTTGATGAACAGGCAAGTATTTTGTTCAATGGAACTACCCCGGGGTGTTTGTTTGTCCTGTACTGTCATAAATACTTGTTTAGATCATTTTGTTTTGATTTAAGTGGCTTAGAGACCATTTCGTTATTTTATTAGTATTTTATTATTATTATTATTCTTATTATTCTTATTATTTTATTAATATTATATTATATTATTGCGTATTGTTAATTGTTATAAGTTATGTTATTATTATTAACATTATCGTACCACAAATATTTCTTGAATCCGTACCGTCCTCCCAATAGTTTTTGGTGTATGTTAGTCGAAGAATTGAAAGACTGCTTTATTACATATGTAAGCCTACTCGAAAACATAACAATCCATGTAATTTCACGATCAGGGCGTAAATATGGGGGGGGGGGTGGGGGTGTGACACCTCCCCTAATATTGAAAACTCGGCCCGTAGCTGCCAAAAGTCGGTCTCTGAGCGGCCAAAGCCGATTTTAAGGACCCTTGAATAGACCCCCGAAGATGGATGTTCCGTGAACGAAGAAATCCATAAAAACTGTAAAAATGGACCGTTGTATGGAACCACCTACGGACGATTGGCCACTCTCCTCCCACCTATTATTGCCAAGCAAATGCTGTTATTGACCGCATTTATACTAATGTTACAGTATATTGATTTGAAAAGGGGTGTCGTCACTGTTGATGTATATGTGAGCCCTGATTTATTTACGTGGATTCTCCTTTATTCTGTGTTTCAATTAAAATACATGAAAAGAATGAACAAAAAAACATTCACAAATTATACCTCCAAGAGAAATTTGAGCATTTTAATCATGATCGTTTACTCAGCTATTGTCATCAATGGATTTAAATCCGAGTTTACCCGATTTGCTGAAATGCGACATGAAAATAAGCCAATGCTGCACAAATAGAGAAGAAGCCAAAATAGGTTATGGGAAATCACTGTGGATTAACGCGGATTCAGTTGGGTGTTAAAATGAGCTATATACCCGATACATCATCAGTGTCCTACTAATCTAAAAGAATGCCTCGTTTATAAGATAAAAACAATGCTAGCGTCCATGAAATATGAAGCAAGTTTAAGATGATTATTTCATACCCTATATTGAAGATCTCCAAAAGCGAATCCAATCAGATGTGGAAAGCTATAAGAAAATCCGTCCATAGAAACACAATTGTTAATGTAATAACACTATACAAGTATATATATTTGGTGAGAAAATAACCTGACACATATGCCGTGAAATTGCTCCATGAATTTATCGATAGTAGTGTCGTCCCTCCCTCGCCGAACAGTTGGCAAATAAAATAACAAAAGGTCAACCGCCCCCACTCATCATCTCGGATGCTTATTCAGCCACCCTTTGTATTTATTCTCTAATATGCAAAAAAAAATGTTCGACGTGGGTATTGAACTGAAATGTGACAATCTCTCCGTTTTCATGGGGATTCGAATTACAGACCCTCCTCTCTTCCTTTCAATCTATAATATTTTCGAGCACCTGGTCATTACTAGTGTGCCAAATTTATCTCTAACATATTATATACTACTACTAATATAATACACCGTCTTATTAAGCGCATATACACACGCAAGTCTCTATGCGCGGAGGAAAGAGAAAAACTACAAAAGGAGAACAGGTGAGCTCAGGAGAGATTTAAACCTGGTTAATAACTGAGCTTCTTAAATAACTAACTTTCGGAACTTCGATCGGTAGTTGATTCCAGAGGACAAGCGGAAGGGAACTGAACCGAGCGAGAGCCGTATGACTTAGTGTTCACACTGGAGGAGTTGATCAGTAAGGATTTTTGAACTGGATCGGTGCACGACTCGGTGTATAGTCCCTGATGAGGTTTTGTAGGTACAGACCTGGTCCATTGATGCATTTGAAGGTGATAGCAGGATTTTTGAAGTTGATGCGTGTTTTCTCAGAAGCCCAGTGTGATTGCGAGGGGATTGTCGAATATTTCAGACTCGTTTAGTGCGGGTAACCAACCTTTGCCGCCGATTTTGGTATCCTCTCAAGCTTTAATTTCTACCTGCTGATCAGCAAACCGTATAAGCAAACTGTTTACAGTCCATCAACACGGGAGAAACGAAGCGTGAACTCTATGTTTCAGCTGTTTGCTGTCCAGACAGTGGCGAATTTTTCCAATTTTATTTATGAGAGCGTAAGAAGCAGATCGGCATATGTTATTAATATGTTGATTTCATCACCGGATTTTTTTTTAAAGGTCACTCCTAGATTCTTGCATCGTTTGACCTGGCTCAACATGTACAGTTCCCATCTTCAGAGTGGGAATTGAACAGCTGTTCGGGAAATTCAGAATATATGATAGTTCAGTTTTTGTCGTCATTCATTTCATGTGATTCGCCGCAGACCAATGATCTTTTAATTGGAAATCCCTGCTTTCCATTTTTGTGTGTGGCTCCATTATCAATCCTGCTTTGACCGCAGTACACTTGTGTGTTCGCTGCATATAAATAATCCCACCCCATAACGCTCATATCCATGGGCCTTGAATATGTCCTCTAACAGGTGAGTGTACATCGTGAACGCTATAAGGGCCAAAGACACAATCCTTGGGACTCCTCCACTGGTTTGTGAACGTTTAGATATACAGTCATTTACAACTAAGACTTGGGATCTGTTGGTGAGGTAAAATGCTTAAAACCACCACAAATCATTGCCTTGCACACCCATTATCTTATTCTCAGACGCTGAAAGAGAAGATGTCATGTTGACGACATTTATCCCGGATACTTTGGTGTTCCTTGAAAGTACTTTTACGTATACCTGTGCGATCCATGTTTAACGACATTATAATGCAGGTTAAGTTATTTAAGCCAAATAACACTGCCTTTGTGTGATCTTTTCAAAGTTTTTCGATACCATGAATCACAGATCTTCTCAGAAAACTATTTGTTTATGGTATGCGAGTTGTTACACAGAGCTAGGAGTCACGCTATTCGATAGATCGTCAATACTACGTATGTTTTGGGTTGGAGCTCATTGTGAATTACACTCACTAATATCAGTGTGCCACGGGGTACGATTCTTATGGCCACTCTCTTCATTCTTGTTATATTCATCCACAGAATCCACGCTCATATCTCATCGCGTCGAAAGGCCAGATTGTAGTCAGTTGGCCAAATCATTAATGCAACTGTTTGTTTACAACAAAGCACGGTTGCTATGGTAACAATTGTTTGGTGGTTGGAACTATCCACTGAGGGTAACAACTTATCGTACTGAGTGGTCTAGCAACGAGGTGCACTCTAAAAGATGTGCGTTAGTATGGGTTCCGCGTCCGTGTATCTTACACATGCTCAAATGGTCACATAACACAGATTTCCTCTAAAAATTCGGTAATAATATTGAATTGAGGAGGAACGAATCACATTTTGGAGCATTTTCATGGATCCAAACTTGTAACAGGATAAAATGTACAAAAGTCAACTTTCCATGCACAGTTTGATATTAGCAGAATATTAGATTGTAGAGCGAGGGGGACTTTTTGGTGGCAGATTTTCGAAATTTTGGAAATGTCCTCTTATTCAACATATTCCGAGATGGGGAGGAATGAAATGGTTTTCAATTTCGACACAGATACAAGTCTCCAATCATAGGGTTCCTCAGCAATGATGCTGGAAATTGCAGGAATGATATACGAATATGGATTTTGGGGGAGAAACTCACTACTGTGTTAATGATGATGTTGATAATTTCTCTATGATTCATTACAGAAGGTTCCCGGATATAAAATTGGACCCGAATCAACAATATGTCATTGATGTAGTCGAAGACGAAATTAATTTAATTTGACAACAAATAATAACACACAGCGATATCACTGCTATTGTGTATGGGCATCGAATTAGAACCACTCTCATACAATATGTCTGTTGATAACAATCGATGGAAACTTAAATGACGGAGCACTCAATGAGTAACTATTGTGTATGTGCTACTATTGTGTGGGGATGTTTGCTGACCCGCAAAGGAAAAACCGCTTAACCTAAGTCTAAATGCTAGGTACACAGGCCCTAACTGCTGCTAGAAACATTTACTGACGTCGAGAGCCTTCCTTTGATTTCAAATCATAATTGTGACAAAACCTGTTTTTTGAAGACCATTTACAACATAGTACTTATTTTTCAAACATTGGGGGGGATAGGGGAGCAATCATTAAAATGTATTCAGTGCCCTAGGTCCACGCCCTTCTTTAGGAATATCAGACCCGTACGTCAGTTACACCATCCGTTACAGCCTGCTGGGTTATATATCATCACTTCAACTGTCATAAAAACGTCCCACTGTCATAAAGAGGCAGGATGTGGTATATTAACCATAACTTTAACTTTCCACAAGAGTCAGGATGGGGTAATAAGCTGTACTACTTTTGAACTGTCATGAGAGGCATGAACTGGTATGAGCTATTACTTTAAATTGTCATAAAGAGGCAGGAAGGGGTATATATCTATTATTTTACCTATCCTAAAAGGCAGAATGGGTAATAGCCATTTACGGTTAACTTTCATAGGTTGTTAGTTTCAATGCAAATATAGCAAACAAAATTTGCCGCTATTGTTTCATTAATCAGGCCTAATTTTTGACAAATTAAATCATCCGAAAGCTTGTTCTACCTCAATAGCCCAAAGTATTTTTCTAAAATGGTGTTAAATATGTACTATAACAAGAGAAAAAAAACTACTTAACTACAGATTGTTATATTATTTCACACCACCCAAAATGTTTGAAAAAACATTGTTGCCACCAATCCACGAAAAATTACTTTCGCTTCTTTGAGAAACACATGAACCATATTGTTTCTGTTGAAGACCGGATAACATCATTTTGTTGGCATGTCAGCTTTATTTGTGAGTCTGATAAATCAACCCCCACTGGCTGGATTAGGTCTAACTTGGTCTTTGATGTTCATCATAATGCGTACCTACTCTCTGTGTTCCAGGTCAGGTCAACTGCATCTTAGCTCAGCATAGAGTAAAACACGACTAAAAAAATAAAACATTAAACACTCCCTGTTGATTGATCTAGGATCTGCCTTGTTTTCGATCAAGAGTTCCATTTCAGTCAGTACGGTCTATACAGAGTTTTAAGGAGGAAGACCTCCTTGGATAAAAATTTTACTTGCATATGTGCTACTTATATGATTACATAGGCCCCTATTGTTTTTTTGTGGTCGGATTGAGTAAATAATGAGTCATCGTCTGAAACTAACGCTGTAAAACCTGTTAAATCACAAACGGGGCTTATTTCCAGATCAGGATTACTGTGGATGCATCACTTCCTGTCTGGTTCCTGTTGCCTCGCTTGAACAGACGATGTAAATAAGTTGTTCAGAATGCAATAAATATCACGACAATCGTGTAGTGTCTTCTAACAGTGTTTTCCTTTGTGCCATACTGGTGATTCAGCATAACTAACTACCGGCCGACGTAGCCGAACACTATTCCAAGTAAGGGTTTCATTACATGGATGGGCCTGACTCTCCATTGTAATGCGTCATGTGGGGACTTGAGGTCACTCACAAAGTGTTCATGGACAGGCTGCGCAATTCCTTGGCAAGTTTTCCTGGACTACATGTAATTTGTTATTTTGTTTCGCCGTTCCGTGATGTGTAAACTAAGACTACGATTCAATCAACCTGTCTACAGAAACTATTTAGGTGATGGGCCACTGCGGTCAGCAGGTTGCAAAGAATAACCGTACTTTGCTCGGCCTGAGTGCTAACAAATTTCTTAGTTACGTTGTCATACAGTTCTCGCACTTCTTGCCTCAATACTACTACTTCCTAAATACGTCGCGGAATCACGTGCCCATGCTTGCTACATCCGTTCCTATATGGTTCCTTCATATCCAGTACATATCCTACATTCAAGTCATTTGTTCACGTGATATCGTGAACTTGAAAGAATATGGCTCCCAGCCGTTATTGTGTTATTGAATTTCGCAGTCGAAGTCAACTATAGAATAAAATGCAGTTGTTACATAAGTCAATTTCGTTTGTGCTTCATTCGTGTGGCTCAACACCAACGACTTGGGAACAGAGGCGGTAAGTATACATTATTCCTTCATTCCATCTACTTTTGCTTGCGTGAAGTGTAAGTAAATTTTTTTTTAAATTTTTTTTTTTTTTATTCTACCACCACCTTTCTTTCTGCTTGCGAGTCCTATCCTGCCATTTTTCTCATTATCGTTCTCCATCACCACTCAAATCCTAAATCAAACAACAACTTCGCTCAATTCTTACAGGATGAGCAGCTATTTCTATGATCACAATATGGCCAGTTTACATAATTTTTTCTGTTTTTGTCGCATTCTATCCATACGGCAACGATAGTGCCAACAGCGATTATTTAGGTCCCTGTGTGCGTGTGTGTTCTCTTTTTTTTTTCTAGATTTCGCATCTCTATATTTGGTGCGTCCCATATTCATTTCGTCGTACTATAAATTTAAAAGCTAATATTACGCTTCTTATAGAAGTTGTTTTTTGAATTCTCTAACGATAATCTTTTCCAAATTATGAGGCCTACATAATTTTGTTTGCATAACGTGTTGGTGCCTATTAGAAACCAACCAAGATATTTTCTAGTAGTTTCTCTCACCATCGCAACATTAGGCTATTGGCTTTCTAATCGGCTAATAATCTGCCTACTATTCAAACAGGTCGATGCAATGAATGCTTTTATGGAGCGAATTAGATGTTTGGAAAAGAATTTTTAGGGTAGAAACCAAATTTCGTGTAGTCTAGTCCGAATCAAGTTTTGCAAGGCAAGGGGATGGTGAAGCATAACATATTTTCAACTCGACGTCCTATAATTTTATCGTATCGTGTCGTTTCGCACAAGTGTGAACAACATTTTACAAATGTTCGATAAATGGAAACCCACGGTGGCGAATAATTTTCTTACTTCATAAATTTAGCGCACGTCGACAATCGCTCGCCTTGTAATTCCTTTACGTGTTTTTCTTCCCAATTGCTTCCGTCTCATATGTCTATATATTCCGCTTTAAATACTCCGGAACACTCCACGCCCTTCCGTCCTTAGGCTCCCTTCAAAACTCTGTCACAAAGAACTATTAACTAATGGGTGATCATTGTCGTAATAACTATTTTGTGTAGGTCTAGTCTTTCATCAAATTTGCAGACAGAGATTTATTTTCATTGTGTACGTTATTCGAAAAATGTGAGGGAATCGGTCAACCAGTCAACCAGACCGTATATATTACACATGGTCCCATTCATTAGAAAGCAGTTGAGACTGGCCTAGTAACAACGCTATGTTTCTTCGCGTTACTCCAGACACCAGTATGGTGACTTACTCCATCCACCGCCGTTACTGCTCATTACACATGAGACGTTGGAGGCTTCCCCGGGCCAAGTTATCGGCTTGATAAGGTAGACTCCGTCTCGACGTTCCCCAGCTGTATCGCCAATATAACAGCTCGTGTAGATCGCTCACAAGTTTGTCCATCTTCCCTCACAAACCCATCATTACGTAACATTGGCCGTACCCCCGTCCTGTTCACACAAAGCAATCGAGCGTTTAGAGTCACGCTGGATTGTCCTCCGGAACTAGCTGGTTTTAGTACATGGATCGCTGTTCGGTGCAGTCATCATTAACGTATGTCATGTCGTTCTAGACGACATGAATGATCAAGAAGAAACCTGGAATGTATGTCCGCTCGTATACAGTACTGTTAATGCATATATGCAACTGAAATAGGTCTCGTTTATAGGACGGAGTGTTCCCGCTCCCTATCACTATAACATAATGAATGGAAGGTATATCATTATAGTCAGCTTTGGCTTTAAATAGTCTTGTCGTCAAAGTAGTTTTCGAGAATTCGGTGCTATCCGAGCCGACGCGAACTCCGTATATCATGTAGTAGCCTTTTGTTTTGTTTCGATCGTTTTGCCCACATACAGTACTGTCGTCCTTTCAATATAGGCTTACGGTTGAATTCGCTCCACAATGAAACAAAATACTCACAACCAAGAAATTCCGGTTTAATGATGTCGGTTTCTTACTTCCCACCGACCGACCGATTGATTTCCGACCAGAACCACGGGCATTCCTTTGGCAGGAACGCAAGCATCCCGTCCACAAACAACCCCACCGACAGGAACAAAACCCTTCGGTTCCGAGCTGACAGTCTTCGAGACATGGGTAGATGGTTCGGCTCCCCGCACGATCCCCGGCAAAACTCAATTACCATAAACCATGTTGATGGGACAGGACGGTACCACAGGGGCCTCGTGCATATGTAACTTCATGTGGAAACTATGAGGTGTAATATGGGGTGCGAAAATGCCAGTAAAGATTATACCGCACAGAGCTGTTACTAGAAGAAGCAGTAATCGTATCGGTAAATTTATCCCCTGAAATAGCATCAGTTACTGGGTTGTTTGAAATACCTGTATACCCGGAAACTGTGTTGCCAGAATCACAAGATCACGAAGATCAACTGAACTGTACAGGAGTGTTTGTCTAATTATAAAGACATAGCAGTGAACACAAACCCGAGCTAAAATAAATGATTCATGGTATGTGGAAAAACAGGCGGTCGAGGCCCTGCGTAGAACGGATCTGCCTTACCCATTTTCAGCGAATTTTAAATATCTATCTAAATTTAAGAGTGGCTAGATTTAAGATCACTTGTTTTATGTCCGCCTCAGTGGATACTTGAGACGCTTGTTATACCACTGCTGTAAATACTCAGGAGGCGAATAGCTCAGTCGTAGAGCTCCAGACTCAAGACATTGGATAGGTGTAGTAGGTCGTGAGCGAAGTGCACCCTGGGTTGGTGGCCGGCAAAGGTCTTCAACCAGGTTACCATAGACCGGGATTAAAAGTCAAAACTTACCTCCGCTTAGATTCTATGCTCCTATGGACATTAGTCTGTAGTTGTCCCACTCATCACTGAGCGGAAGCTGTTGTATTTGTGATAGAGAGACTGACGAACCATTGGAGAACCGCATGTCTACACGAGCTCGTAGTTTCCGTGGTTGGGTTTAAATAGGACAGCCTCTTCGTGCCAAGCCAGGAATCGTTTTGACAGGAATCCAAATCCATGTTTGTAACCTCCAACAGCCTATTAAAATTTGAAGCGCCGCCCATGTCGATGGAAAACCGCAATGATGGAGAAGACCATGATGCCTATATAACAAAAAATTCCGCTCTTTCCAAAGTTTCTAGAGGGTTTTTTTTCTTCTAAGAAATATGAATTGTTCGGCATATCATTTAATTAGATGCGTTCAGCTCTAAACAGTGCAAATACGAAATTGGGGAAATAATAGACAATTATGTCGAGTAAGTAAGTGAATAAACTGCTACTAGGAGACTTTTATTGGTGAATAAAAACACAGTCGAGACTCTGATTTAGGTAAATAATGGATGAGGCGCAGCCGAGTTTGGTATTAAGCGAAACTTCAGAGTCGCAGACGGTTAAGAACCATTAAAAGTCGACCCGCTGTAGTTCATTCCTATTCTACAACCCGCAAATCAAAGAATTACCAAACGATTCAGAGATATCTTAATCACTGATCGATATCTTTTATCTCTAAACAGTAAATAAACTGCTAGGGTAACTATTGCGTTGGTCAAAGTAAATTTGCATTGCGTACCAACACAAAAGCTTGGCAGTGCGTGGTGTGGCGTACTCCACGGAGACGCAAGGCAAACCACGCGCTGACAAACCGGAGTTCTGCGCGTGTGAAACATGGGTTCTCCAATGCAACGAGGGACGCGTCGTTTCGCCCGTCTGTATTGCGTTGAGGCCGACGTGCCCCTGCGAGCCGCGTATGCTGAAAGCCGGATCTGCCCGTCTAAACATAAACTTCCAAAGTCACGCACCTTACATGCGCGTTCAAAAAGTACTGCGATTACTTAAAACGCGCAAATCGAGCAAGTATTCGATTGTGTGTGTTACTCTAACAGCTGAACAGTTATGGCAAATAATATTCCGCTACGTGATTGGGATTAGCCGATCAGAATCCTGTTTTTGCAATAACGGATGGCTTGGGTTGTAAATGTACCTTGCGGGCTTAGATACAACCAACAACACAAAAACTCAAACTTGTGATTTGACAGTCGGTACGGTACATTTGACACTGTTGTGGAAAAACCCCATGGTTGTTTTCAAATTCTTACAACGAAGTTGACTATTTACACAAACAAATAAGCTCGACATATTGAATTAATGGGAATGTCGTTATCTGTGACAAATTCCGTATTGAGTATAGAGAAGGCCGAAGTTCCTGTCTGACGTCACTGTTGCTTTTTCACCTCAAACTACCGTACTTCTCCGAAACTAATTAATTAATTCATTCCAGGTGTTGAAGAGTTAATTCTCCGAAGTTTAAAAGGTACCGGCTGTGCACTTATATTCATATTAGAAGCAATTTGGTTTAGTAAGCTGTGGTGGGGCAGTGACAAATTCATTCGTGTAGGGGTCCATCAGCGCGTACACACATGTTCTAACTCGTGTCATCCGAATCATATCATTATCATAATTATGTTAATAATCAATTGATTTTAAAATCTGAACTCTGCCATAATGTTTGTGTGAAATAGTTAGCTGATTCACATACGTCCATTCCGCCGGAGCCAGCGGCCGTCGTCCAACAGTACACTTCGAATGGTTCGGGATACCCTTCTGGTTTGATACGTAGATATCACTGGAGTTTGATGAAGAACATCCCCGTGCACCTACTGACAGTCTCTAGGATACTCAGATTGTTGGTAGAAGTAATAACTATAAGAATATGTTAACACTTATTCATTAATCTGTAGATCTTCTGATTCCAGAATGACTATTTGTTTTATATCACAATTGAATTCGTGGTATCAGAAAATTTGAATTCGTGATTCAAAGTTGAATTCGTGATATTAAGATTCAATCAAGTGTCCGAATTCAATTAAGGATTCAGAATTCACTTCGGGAGATAGAAATTGAATTCGGCATATTTTTTAGTGAATAGGTGGTTTCACAACAACAGAAAATTTAATACCGGTAATAGCTTACCGTTGATTCGAGTCTCGCGGAACCTGCATCGGCGTACAGAGTATTCTGCAAATGAGATTGAGAAAAAGTGATCCCATGAGAGTCGCACAGGAAAGATTAGTATAAACGTGTTCTTTTGGAGGCAATTAGTCGCTTCGTTAAAACATGTCAGAACCAATAAACATGTTGAGCCCTGAACCTATAAATGATTAAATTATACACACATTATGTGTTTGACGTTAATTTTAATATCCGGAAGACAATGTTTAGCTTCAATTCGGTGATTACGCTACGTTAACTGGTGTCCTTTGGCAGAAACTAATGGTACGCACACTAGATGAAACAGCGTTGAGAATTTTTTAACGTGGATAGTTTGAAACCGAACTTCTATAAAATTGAAGAGGGAAATATTGAGTCATCGGTTAATATGTCAACTTACCCCATGTCTTAGATTCAAATGAGCAGCTGGTTAGAATCCTAGTTCAGATAAAAATTACTATATCTCATCTGAATTGTGTAAATATCAAGCATATACAGACTTTAGACGCGGTGATAGCGGGAATGCAGTTACCGACAAACTCGACGGAAAAATACCAAACCAACTTCAGGTAATCAATTGAAATCTTAGCAATCACCATGACGTTAAATAATATCCTGAAATTCCCAGGATGGACTGAATTTTCCATCGAAAGTCGGATACGAAATGGTCGCATGCATTACATGCGAAAATAACTATAAACATATATAATATATATAGATATATATATATATTATATATATATATATATAGTATATATATATATATATATTATAGTATATATAGATATATATATATATATATATATATATATATAATAGATATATATATATATATATATATATATATATATATATCTATATAATATATATAATTATATATATATATATATATATATATATATAATATTATATAGATATATAATGTTTTTACGACCCCTTCTTCAATCTGGAGAAACTGCCGCGGGCACAATGCGTTGTGTGACATCAAGGTATTAAAACTCGGGGAATGACTTATGGGAGGTACATTCTCCAAGTTAGTAAACTACCGTATTAGTTAGGATTTTCGAAAGTAACAACGGTGTGTTCTGTTTTCCGTGTTCTAACTGCAACTACACCGAATAAGCGAGCTCCACCGCGTCCTGGGGAAACATAAAAAGTGATAGCCGGAAAAGGAGAATCTGAAAGCGGTCTTAATTTTGAGCCACCGCAGTCCAGTACTGCCGCTAGTTTCAGCCTCCCACACGTTGAGAACTGCTAGTTCCTACGATAATCGCTAAGGTTTTCTACTAAAACTATCATTGCTACTCTACGTTTTTGTAGCAATGTGTTTATGTTTCTCACGGCCGTGAAGATTGGCGATGAGGGTGTCATATTGGGTCTTAGTACTCCAGAGTCATATAGGAGTAATTGTAAACCATGATGACAATCTGTTCAATTTCATTTTGGCTGAAATGTTTTCCAGTTTCGATTTCAGACGATGGGCGTATGCTACTCCCGACAGAGGGTTGACGCCAAGAAGTTACGACGAAAATCGTGATTGAAACGACCCGGAGGAAGATATTCAAAGTCATTATACTCAAACATGTGTCCACGTCGGAATTGTGTGTGAGAACATTGTAATTACTTAATATAGTAATATAGTTTTTTTTCTGTGGAAGAGCGTGAATTAATTATCTCAACATTCATAAAACTTTCATTGGTTTCATACAAGAAAGTAGTGACGAATTTAATTATCGAGATGGTGCTCTGCTTGTTTATTGTTTTGGAATTCCGAAATAGATATTTTGGTGGCAGTAGACATAGTAACCAACTGAATAACTGATCATAAAAAATTTGGATGCTTCTCTATTTGGACAGATACTACTGTGACACAGTAGCGGTCTCACATATAGCTTCAAAAAAGAGAAAAAGCGAGCAATATCGAACCGGGCGACATTCCAACCGTTCTTGCACCGTTGTTTATGCGTACCATCGTTCCCTTCTTTGTAATTCACTAAAAGCGACAGTTAACGTAAACTTCCCCTTTTCGTTTTGTTTTTCTACCGGAAACCTGACGACCTACCAAACTCCTGTTCCTACGAATGGAGGAGACCGTGGTAGAGGCAGTTACAGCCGCCACAGACGGTGCGTATACCGAGGGTAACTTAAAATTATAACGTTACTCTCAATATTC
The DNA here is from genome assembly GCA_026419785.1 of Sclerodactyla briareus. NCBI lineage: Eukaryota > Metazoa > Echinodermata > Holothuroidea > Dendrochirotida > Sclerodactylidae > Sclerodactyla > Sclerodactyla briareus. The sequence goes on from JAODTK010005653.1 coordinate 152,315, forward strand.
AAGGAGAATATGATATGGAACTACGGTATCAATTATTGTAAATAAAAATACGAATAGGTCTTAAGACGAAGTAGTGGGTCGAGGTGTGTGTGTTCGTGTAGTCATGCCATGGCGGAAGTGCTGCCGCTTTTATGGTTCGTCCAATTACAAACCGGCATGGTAATTCCGAAAAGTGATATATACTAGGTTTTTTTTTCGGTCATACAGAGGAGCTTAAACCGGATTGCAAATGAACAAACATCAGTACGCTATGCAAGCGATCGAGTCTGAAGGAGATGGAGTCCAAAACGAAAAATATTCTTCACTGCAACAAATCTGCAATTCTTCATTAGACGAAGTTTGAAATAGTGGGAAATGCTAGAAGCATGTTTATGGTCCGTTCAAAGAACTAGGGGTATCGAACGTCTTTATTCGAATGCCTATAAAAATGTCCCGTGGTTTTCCAGTGTACCATAGACAGTCTCTGATGATGCACCAATATGCAATTTCTTTCGCGTCACACGGTCACAATAAAGTGACGCGTACAGCTGAGATCGGTTCGCTTCGTAATCGAAATTGGTGCTTTGCTTGACTTTTGTTCCTGAGAATTGCTGGTCCTCCGAAATCTCACTGTTTTGCTGGCGAGTAGATATAGTAACCAAACAGCACCAAGATTTGTCTGGTGTTTTTGATACCCACTTGTCCTATATTGTAATCCCCTAAAAGCGTTAGAAACTTGCTTCGTCAAAATCGGGACACGTCAATAAGCCAAACCAGACAATATAAAGATCATGGAAACTTCAATTGTTCAATGTTTAGACAGTGGACTATTGTGAAACAGTTTGCAGTCACAAGTATGTTTCACAATAACGAGCAATATAGTATCGGCACATTCCAACTGTTTTGGCACGGTTGTTTATTGCATGTCTTGGTTTCGTTAAAGCGGACAGAGAACCAGTGGGATCAGGTTACAGCCGTAAAGGTGCGTATCAGTCGCAACACTGAACTTATCACGTTACTCTCAATATTCATCCGGTACAATAAATATGATATGAAACATCACGGCACTGCGTTAAGTAAATAACGAATAACGAAACACGAGTAGATGTAGTTTGTGTTTTTTTGTTTTTTTCAGTATTTATTTGTACTTATTTCTCTCTTCTGTAATCACCAACAGCGACCCGTTATTTGTACTCCCTAAGCGATTGTAAATTGTTCCGTCGAAGTCGGGCAACGGTGCAGAGAGTCAGCGCGATTGAACGAATAATGAGTGTTTTATGTTTGTGTTGTTCGGTACCCGGGCAGACCTGACCGACCATACAAAACTACCAATCTCCGACGAATGACAGAGAACGCGGTAGGAGCAGTTGCTGTCGCCAAAGACGGTGCGTCTACCGCCCCGCACACTTGAAACCGACCCGCAATATTACTCTTCAATGTTCACCCAAGTACAAAGAATCTGATATGAAACATGCGGTACTTAGTTACTGTAAATGAGAACCGAATAGGTCTAAGACGGGCTATTGATCGAATGTGTTTGTTCGTGCAGTCATGCTAGCCCATGGCGGAACTGTCAGCGGCTTATTGTTCGTCAATCTCATTTTATGAGTTATACATGAGGAGCCTTAAACAGATTGCAATGAAATATATATACAGTACGTATGACATCCAATTTGTGCGACATTAGTACGGAGGAGCAAAACGAGCCTAGTTCTGAAGGAGATGTAGTCCCAAACGAAATATTCTTCACTTTTGCGTTCCTCAACCGATTTGCCTACAATTCTGCATCTTCAATTAGACGAAGTTGTGAAATCGTGGGAAATGTAATGCTAGAAGCCATGTTCATGGTTTTGCTCGAATAACTAGGGGTATCGAACGTCTTTTCCCAAATGCCTATAAAAATGTCCCGTGGTTTTCCAGTGTACCATAGACAGACCCTGAGGATGCACCAATAAGAAGCATGTCTTCTCGTAACAAGGTCACAAGAAAGTGACCGAGCACAGTGAGTTCGGTATCGATTCGTAATCGATATGGTGCTTTGCTCGACGTTATCCCGGAGAATTGATGGTCCTCCGAAATCTCAACTGTTTTGCTGGAGAGTGGATATAGTACCCAAACAGACACCAAGTTTTGGTACGGTTGTTTTTCGACCCTATTTCATCGACTTGTAACCCCTACCAAAGCGTCAGTTAAACTTGTTTTGTCAAAATCGGATACGGATGCAAAGATTCAGCTCTATTGAAAGAAACTGGTGTTCTTTGTTTAGTTTTTACCCCGCAGACGTGACCGACCATACGAAACTACACTTTCTCCGACGAATGGACCGAGCAAGGGCAGGATCAGTAACAGCCGCCACAGACGGTGAGTATACACAGACAGACTTAAAAACTTATCACCTTACGCTCAATATTCACCAAGTATGATGAAAAAATCAAGGTACTGAGTACTGTAAACATAAAACATGAATAGGTAAAAGATGAACATTGATCGAAGGGATGTTGTTCGTGCAGTCATGTCAGCCCATGGCGAAACTGCTGCGCGCTTATTGTCGTCATTACCAACCGGCCATGGTAATTCCGAAAATCACCATATACTAGGTCGTCATGCAACATACAATCGGTGTGAAAACTGTTATAAAAGAGGAGAACATTCGAACACCACCTCTTTAGGGCGTCAACAAGAGAAGTTTGAACAGATTGTCAATGGAAGGAAATACATACGTATAAAATCAAATTGGTGCTGGGAGCCATGTTAATGGTTCCGCCTCAAAAACTAGGGGTATCAACGCTATTTTCAAATGTATAAACATTACTATGTGGTTTCCAGTATGCATAGACCGTCTCGGCTGATTCACCAATATTCAAACATCACTTCGCGTACGCACCGTCACGTTAAAACGACAAGTTCAGTTGAGACCGGTATCGACATCGTAATCGGATGATGGATGCTTTGCTTAAATATGATTCGTAGATATGCGGGTTCCTCCAGAATCTGATTGTTTTGCTGCAAGTAGACTAGTAACCAAACAGCCAATAAATGCTGTGGAAAACTCAAAGTGTTCCTTTATTTTGGAAGCATGCATGTGCACATATTTTGCGGTCACAAATAGGTTTGACAAAATAACGAGCAATATCGTACGGGGCACATTCCAGCTGTTTTTCCGCATTTGATTACTTGTATATTTTGTTTTATTACCCGGGCAGACCTACCGACCATACGAAACTACCTGTCTCTGAAGAATGGACAGAGAACGCGTGGGAGCAGATACAGCCGCCACAGACGGTGCGTATTACGTCAGAACACTACAATTATCAAGTTAATCTCAATCTCACAAAATAGCTCCCACCCCAGAAACAAAAAATAACGAGCAGTATCGTGCGGGCCAATTCCAACTATCTTGCGACCGTTGTTCATTGTACCCCTTTCACTCTATTTTGTACTACCTTAAAAAGATAGTAAACTTGCTCTCGGAGTCGGGCAACGTTTGCAGAGATGTCCGTCTATGAAAAACTACTCTGTTTATGTTTTGTTTTTCGGTACCCGGGACAGACCTGACCGACCATACAAACTACGATCTCCGAGGAATGGACAGGAAGCGGTAGGAGCGTTGCTCGCCGAAGGTGCGTATACGCCCGGAAACTAAAATACCTCATTATCTCAAATTCCCAAGTACATGAATCTGTATGGAACATTGCGAGGTAATGGATGTAATACAAACCCGAATAGGAAAAGACGCGAATATGATCGGACTGGTTTTTTGTGCAGTATGCCAGCATGGCTGTGCCGCGGTTATTGTTTCTCCATCTTTTTGACGTTATACAGAGGAGTTAATTTGTAACGTTCAAGGATTATTCTATTTTTGTTGCAAAAGAATGGTAGGAGATGCTACTGGAGTGATTGACCCGGTAGTAGTGGGGTCGTTTTTTGTTTTTTTTTTCTTTTCATGTAACTCTTTCCGAGATGATTTATTTTGCAAGAATTATGGTTTGCGTACAGTATTTTAGATGGCGAGTCTCGATTTTTAAGGATTGTAGTCCCAAACCAAATATTCTCACTTTGTTTTCCCCAAACACGACGAACGTGTCACGAGGTGATTCTATTTCTCAGCTGGCAATTCTTCATAGGTGCAGTTCTAGAGGAGTGAACTATCGGGGTGGCCGCGAGAGGGGGGGGGGTGTAGAAAGCCATTTGTTTTGGGTCGCGCTCAAAACTAGGAGTATCGCACGCCTTTTTGTAAAATGCTATAAAAAGTGTCCGTAGTTCTCCAGTGCCATATGTTTTTGACACTCTCTGCTGAGCACCAACTATGAAACATTTTTCGCCGGTGCAAACGGTCACGAATGAAGTGACGAGTAAGTGAGATCGGTATCGATTCGTAATCGAATTGGTGTCTTGTTCACTTTGCTTCGGAAGAATTGGATGGTCCTCCCAAATCTCACTGTTTGCGTGTGTGCGAGTGGATATAGTGACCGAAACAGCACGAGAGTTTTTGTACTGTTGTTTTTTGTACCCGCTTCTCTCTTTGTAATCACTAAGATCGTTAGGAAACTGTTTCGTCACAACGGACACGTCAGTAATCCAAACAGCCAATAACTGATTATAGAAACGTCAAATTTCGGTGTTTTAGACAGTTGCTATGTGACACATTTTCGGTCACAAGTATGTTTCACAAAATAACGAGCAATATCGCACCGGGCAACATTCCAACTGTTTTGGAACGGTTGTTTATTGCATGTTTTGTTGTTTCGTTACCCGGGCAAGACTGACCGACCATACAAAACTACCGGTCTCCGCAGATGGAAAGAGAACGCAGTGGGAACAGTTACATGCAGCACCGTGGCGTATACTCGCCCCCCAGCAACACACAACAATTATCACGTTACTCTCATATTCATCAAGTACAATAAAATATGAATGAAACATCACGGTAATCGAGTTATGTAAATAACGCAATAACGAACACACCGAGTAGATATAGTTAAAGAAACCAGCAGCAGGCTTTTTTGGATGTTGTTCATTTGTACCTCTCATTTTCCTCTCTTTTGTAATCCCTAACAGCGGATTGTAAACTGTTCCGGACAAACGCGAGAATAAGTCTGCCAAAGATTCAGCTCATTGAACAGACTGGTGTTATTGTTTTATTAATTTTTTTTACCCCGGCAGTCCTGATTTCCGGGGGAAACCCCCCCCCCATGAACTACCTTTCTCCGACGTATCGACCGAGCACGTGGAAGGATCAGGAACAATCGCAGAGACGGTGGGACTCTGTAACTGCCAGCAACCGTCTCTCAAGCACATTTACTCTAAGTTCACCAAGTTGATAAATGTGATATGGAACAGTCACGGTACGAGTTACTGTAAATGAAAAATGGGAACAGGTAGAAGCGAACTATTGATTGAAATGGATTGTGTTCGGGCAGTCATGCCAGAAAATGGCGAAACTGCCGCCCGCTTATGTTCGGCAATACCAACCGGCATGGTATTCCGAAAAGTGAATTACTAGGTCGGTCATGCACAACATACAATCTGAGTGAAAACTCGTATAAAATGCGGTAGAAATTGACATCTTAGGGCGTCAAACAGAGAAGCTTGAAAAGATTGTCATGGAAGGAACATACAGTGCGTATAACATCAAGTTGGTGCTGGGACCATTTAATGGTTCCCGCCTCAAATAAATAGCAGATATCCCCAAACGCATGTTCAAATGCTATAAACATGTTATGTGGTTTTAGTATGCCATAGACGTTTCTGCTGCATTCCCCAAGATTCGAATCACCTTCGCGTAACGCCACCGTCACTTGAAACGCACAAGTTCAGTTGAAACCAGTATCGACTCGTATCGATGGAGGTGCTTGGCCTATTATTGATTCGTAGATATGCTGGTCCTCCAGAATCTGATGGTGCTCACAAGTAGACAATAGTAAAACCAAACAGCCAATAAACTGATTTTGGAAACTTCAAATTGTTTCTTGTTTCGGATAGTTTCTATTGTGACACATTTTGCGGTAACAAATAGTTGACCAATAACGAGCAATATCGTACGGGGCACATTCCAGCTGTTTTTTCACGGTTGTTTATTGTATGTTCTGCTGTTCGTTACACGGGCAGACCTGACCTGACATACAAAACTACCGCGATCTCCGACGAATGGACATAGGAACGCGAGTAGGAGCACTTGCGCGCTCCAGACGTGCGTATACCGCAGCAACACTTAGAACCCAGCCCTCAATATTACTATAAATATTCACCCAAGTACAATAAATGATGATTGCACCACCGAGCGTAATGCGTTACTGTAAATAAAAACACAAATAGGTGAAAGACGAAATATTCATCGATGGATGTGTAGTGACAGTCATGCCAGCCAATGGCGAGCCTGCAGCGGCTTATTGTTCGTCAATCCTCTTTATGACGTTATAAGAGGAGCTTCAAAAACAGATGCAATGAAATATATATACAGTACGTATGACATCCAATTGGTGCGACATTAGTCCAGGCGACAGAAAAGCGAGCGAGTTTGAAGGAGATGTGTCCCAAACGAAAGATTCTTCCACTTTGTTTCCCTCAACCGATTTGCTACAGTGCTGGAAATTCTTTCATTGGCGAAGTTTTGAACAGGGGAAATGTAGAAGCCAAGGTTAGGGGTCCGCTCAAATAAACTAGGAGGTTTCGAACGGTTTTTTTTAAATGCTATAAAATGTCCTGTAGTTTATTCTCCAGTTGCACCATAGACCACTCTATGATGATTGCACACAACAAAACATGAAACATTTTTCGCGGCACACGTTCACAATGAAGTGACGAGTACAGTGCAGTCGGGATCGATTCGTAATCGATATTGGTGTCTAGCTTCACTTTGGTCCGGAAGAATTGGGTCCTCCGAAACTCACGGTTTTGCTGCGGTAGAGTATAGTGACCAAAACAGCACGAAGTTTTTGTACGGTTGTTTTTGTACCCGATTTCCCTCTCCTTGAATCACTAAGATCGTAGAACTGTTTCGTCAAAAGCGGGACACGCAGTAAATCCAAACAGCCAATAAACTGATTATGGAAACTTCAAAGTTTCATTTGGTTGTGAGGAAGTTGCTTGGGACACATTTTCGGTCACAAGTATGTTCACAAAAATTACGAGCAAATATCCACGAGCACATTTCCAACTGTTTGGCACTGTTTTATTTTGGCATGTTGTGTGTTCCGTTACCCGGCAGACCTGACGACCATACAAACTCCCTGTCTCCGAAGAATGCGACAGAGAACGCAGTGGGAGCAGTACAGCAGCCACACGTGGCTTATACGTCAGCAAACACAACAACCACTTATCACGTTACTCCAATACTTCATCCACGTGACAATAAATATGTGAGATGAAACATCACGTACTGAGTTCTGTAAATAACGAATACGAAAACCGAGTAGATATAGTAACGAAACGCAGCAGGTTTTTTTTTTTGGACTGTTGTTATTTGTACGTCCTTTCCTCTCTTTTGTATCTCCCTGAAAGCGATTGATGTAAAACGTGTTCAGGACAACTCGAATACGTTGCAAAGATCAGCTCTATTGAACAGGACTGGGGTTATTGTTTATTTTTTTACCCCGGCAGCCTGACCGCCCCATAGAACTACCTTCTCCGACGTCGTATCGACCGAGCACGTGGCAGGAATCAGGAACAACCGCCCCAGAGACGGTGGGTTATACCGCCAGCAACACTTGCTCTCAATCACCTACTCTCAATATGCACCAAGTATGATAAATATGAATGGAAACATCGCGAATGAGGGTACTCTATCTGATAAAAACACGAAACCGGTGTAAAGACGAACTATTGTCAAAGGTTGTGTTGTGCAGTCATGCCGCCTCTGGCGAAACGCAGCTCGCCTCTGTTCGTCAAGTACCAACCCGCAGGTATTCCGAAAAGTGACATATAATAGCGTCAGCCCTTGCAACATACAAGCGGTGGACAATCGGTATAAATGCGGTAGAAATCGAATACTCTTTAGGCGTCAAACAGAGAAGAGCTTGAACCAGACTTGTCAAGGAAGGAAAACATTACAGTAGAAAAATCAAATTGGTGACTGGAAGCCTATGTTATGGTTCCGCTCAAAAACTAGGAGGTATCGACACGTTTTTTTTGTTTTTCAAATGCCATCAAACTGTTATGTGGTTTTCCCGTATGCCCTAGACAGTACTCTGAGATTCACCAATATTCAACATTCCCTCGCGTACGGAACCGTCATGCTAAACAACAAATTCGGTTGAGACCAGTATTGACTCGTAATCGATGAGGTGCTTTGCCTAAATTATGATCGTTAGCTATACGAGTCCTCCAAAATCTAATTGTTTTTGCTGAAAAAGTAGAAAAGTAAACCCAAACAGCCAATAACTGTTATGGGAAACTTCAAATTTTTCTTTGTTTTGGGGAACAGTGCTAGTGAAACATTTGGCGGTCAAAATGAGGTTCACAAAATAACGAGCAAATATAGTACGGGCACATCTACTGTTTCCCACGGGTGTTATTTGTATGTTTGTTTTCCGTTGATCCGGGCAGACCGACGACCATACAAAAAAATACCTGTCTCCGAAGAATGGAAAGAGAACCGGTTAGAAGCAGTGGCAGCCGCCACAGACGGTGCGTATAACTCAGCAACACGTAAAACTTAGACGTACTCTCAACATCTCCAATAGCTTCCCCCCCCCCACCCGCAAAAAATAAAAAAAATAACGAGAGTAGCGAGCCGGGCCCATTCCAAAACTGTTCTGGCGCCGTTTTCGATGTTGTACCCCCTTCCTCTCTTCGTACTTCCCTAAAGCGATAGTAACCTGTTCCGTCGGAGTCGCGCAAACGGTGCAGAGATCAGCTTTGTTGAACAATACTGGTGTTTTTAGGTTGTTGTCGTTACAGGGCAGACCTGACCGACCCTAAGATACCAATCTCCGACGAATGGACAGAGAATGCGGGTAGGAGCAGTGCAGCCGAACAGACGGTTGAGTATACCGCCACAAACACGTACCTCATATTACTCTCAAATATTCACCCAAGTACATAAATATGAGAGGAAACATTGCGGTACTTAGGTACTGAACTGAAAAACACGAATAGGTATAGGAGAAACTATTCGATCGTTTGTGTTCGTGCAGTCAGCCAGCCTATGGGGGGGGGGGGAAACTGCAAGGCCGGGCTATTGTTCATAATCCTCTTTATGACCTTCACAGAAGGCGGTAAACAGATGCCAATGAATAAACATACATACGATGACATCCAATTGGTGCAAAGAAATAACAAAATACACAGTAGTAGACACAATTGTGCGACCAATACAGGGGCAGCCAACGCGAGCCGAGTCTGAAGGAGACGAGCCCAAACGAATATCCTCACTTGTTTCCTAAACCGATTTGCCACCATCTTCATTCATGCATTAGACGAAGTTTTGAGATAGTGGAAAGCCCTTGAAGCATGTAATGGTTTCGCTCCCAAATAACTAGGGAGGTATCGAACGCCTTTTTTTTCAAATGCGATAAAATGTCCTGTGGTGTGCAGGTACCATGGACCAGCTCTGATGATACACCATATTCAACATTTTCTTTCGCGTACGCAACCCAGTCACAATAAAGTGACGAGCACAGTTGAGTTCGGTATCGATTCGTAATGGATTATTGGTGCATGCTTGACTTTTTGTTCGGAGAATTGTGTCCTACGAAAATCTCACTGTTTTGCTGGCGAGTAGATATAGTACCAAACAGCACCAAGTTTTGTAATGTGCTTTTTGGGACCCGCTTTCCATATTTGTTACTCCCATGAAAGCGTGTAAACTTGTTTCGTCCAAAATCGGACAGTTGAAAGATCAGCTCAGTGAACAAACTGGGTTCTTCGTTTGTTTCTTCTACCTTCGGAGACCCACCGACCCCAAAAAACGACTGCTCGAACGACATGGGACGGAGCACGTAGCAAGAAGCAGTTTGCACCGCCACGGACGGTGCTTTATACCGCCAGCAACACACAAACTATCACGATTCGATATTCACACAAGTACAATGAATATGACACGAAAATATCCAACCCGTACTCATGTACTGTTAAATGATTAAACACGGGGACAGGTCTAAGACGAAACTATTGATCGAAGGGTTGTTGTTCGTTGCAGTCATGCAGTCCAGGCGGAAAAACTGAGCCCCCTTGCTGTACGTCAATTACCAAAGTGGGCATGGGATTCGAAAAAAGTGTATGCTACATGAAAGTTCGTATCTATTACGATTAAGATGGATTATCCATTTAGGACGTCAACAGAGGAGCGTCACGGAGGCCATGAAATGAACAGTACAGTACTTAGGAAATCCAATAGCGGCAGAAGCCATGTAATGGTCCTGCTCAAAAACTAGGCGTATGAAAACGCTATTTTCGAATGCTAGAAAATGGTATGCGTTTCCGAGTATACCATAGACAGTCTCTGCGATCACCATTATTCAACATTTCCTTCGCGTACACACCTTCATATAGAATCAACGAATAGTTCTAAGACAAATATTGATTCGAATGGTGTTGTTGTTCGTGCAGTAATGCCAGCCCAGGCGGAAAACAACTTCAGCCGCTTATGTTGCGTCATACAAACCGGCATGATAACCGCCAAAGTCAAAACACGTATCCAGGTCGGTTCATGAGCATACATCTCCAATCGGTGTAAAAACCTCGGATAGATACGATAGAGATTCGGACATCCCTAGGACGTCAAACAGAGAAGCCAAATGGATGTCATTGGAATGAACATGAAGAAGTATGAGTTTCTGAAGAGATGTAATCCAAACGTTTTTTTCATTTGCATTCGGCATTTCGAACCCCCTTATAAACCCTGTGACTCAAATCATATATGGTTATTGCAGATGGAAGTGGGTATGTCCGTCCCATCAACTATTGTCTATGGAAATTGCAGTGGCAGGGAATCGTGCGGAGATACCAAACCAAATACCCCGGTGTCTCGAAGACTGTCAGCTTGGAACCGAAGGGTTGTTGTTTCGTCCAGCTGGATTTTGATGGACGGAGGTGACTGCGTCCCTGCCAATGAATTCATGTTTCTCGTCGGACATCAATTAAGGTCGTCCAGTTAAGTGAGAAAATGACACAATAAAAACCGTAGTTCTTGGATATGAGTATTGCGTCATCGTGGAGAATTCAAGCCGTTGGCAATTTCTTGATGAGTACCGGATATGTGGGTATAACGACGGAACAACGAAAGGCTTCTAGAGAGGAGTCGCCTAGCTCGATCCACAAATTTCGAAACTGCGAGAGAAGGAATGCATATTGTCTTGATTAGTGTCACTGCAGTTTCCTTAAGAAATAATTGTTGTCGGGATGTTTTTAAGCAGCTGGGAGACCTCCTGGGGTTTCTTGCCCAGTATTGGGAATGGATCATTTCTCCAACGTAACTAGGTTGGAAACGCTCAGCGGAGAGCCATTGGATTGATAACTGTCTTAGAGGTTGACCTTACGAGGAAACTGAGGCGCCTCGGCCTAACCTTCGAGCAGCGGGATAGACCGAATTCGGAGGTGGTTGAGTCAGGAATTTTGTTCATGGATAAGAGGGCCTTTCCTTTCCTACTATTTCTTTGAGTTTTTTCAAAGTTACTACAGTAGGGGCCAGTGCCAGCTGAGATTGGGAAATATCCTCTCGCAGAGGGATATTAATGAGTGATATAACCTTCCGAGATGATGTTCTGTTTGAGAGTGGTGAATGCGTTAGGAACAGTCTTGATCATCTTCAAAGATTGTGGGCGAATTCAGGCATTTGGGTTAATCCTTCCGTGAGTTGTGTGAGGATTGTCATTCCTGTCTTTTCCACTAAAATTCGATATAACTGAACCGTACTATTCAGTGCATATAAGCAGTAACGGTATACTAGAGGCCATATATTTAGGGTCCTTTTGATTCATTCAGCCTCTAGAATGAAATAACATACGTACAACGAGACGGGCACCGAACAGCGAATCCTGTGTCAAACAAAACCAGAGTTCCCGGAGGGGGCGATTACGATGACTATAACGCTTCGATGTGATGTACAGGGCGGGGATACGGCATGTTTACTGTGAGATGGGTTCCGTGGAAATGGACTAACGTTGTGGTCATCACTACACTGACGCTACGGTGCCTATACAGCGGGACGTCGCGACGGAGTCTACCTCATCAAGCCGAATAACTGGCCTGGGGAAGCTTTCAACGTCATGTGTAATGAGCCACTACGGAGGTGGTGAGACAGTAAGGTACCATGCGTGTGTCATGAGTAACGCAGAGAAAAATAGCATTGTAGTTGGGCCAAACTGCTTCCTAATGATGTGGAACCAATGTCTAGTCTACTGGCGACTATTAGAATAATTTCTTTCCCAATTGAAAATGGTTAACGATTAGTGGTGGTACAGTGTAATACGAGTTGACATCGGTCAAATTAACGGAGCGTACGATCCAAATGGTCCATCAATGAAGATGCCAAATGTTTCGACTAGAATTGGTTGGTCCTTCACCGTAAATAAATTAGTCCATAACCAATCGTTTTAATTTACCATTGTGTCATACCAACTTACATTTTTTATATTTTCAACATATGCGATACATGTGTAATCTGAAATGGTAACACATTATAGTTTATTTATAAAACTACCCGAGGTACTTTATGAATGCCTATTCTGTGTAATAACGGAACCATTCGTTTTGATTCACTAATTTAAACATGGCTCGGTTTTATTTCACAGTTGTTTCAGCGTCGCACTGGTACAGACCGCCAGACAAACTCTACAACAACCTGGGGCGACGTACCGAGAAGGACTTGGGTCTCCGAGTGGAGGACTCCTGGCGGGGAAACCGAGAGGAAACGGGAACGAGAAAATTCACTACCTACGCAACAAAAGAGATACAAACTAAGTAGGTGGACATTGTTAGATTTCTGCAAATTCAGCAGGATTAGGAATGGCGTCGATAAGGTATCGGAAACGAACAAGATTATTTACCGTCTGTCAGCAACAGTCACAGTGGCAAGCAGGTATTGTGTAATATTATTATGATGGGCATATTGCACGAACTGCCGTAATTAATGTCGATGCTCTCTGTAACTTAGTTAATTGCACTGACTCTGATAATGATGAGAATAGGCTGATTCTGCGCAGATATACAGTTGAAGTAAGAAAAGCCAAACCAAAAAGAAAAATAAGAGACGAGGGTTTTGCTGGGTTCAGCCCTAAAGATTACAACGGAAGAGCAGTGTTATTCTCCCGTTGGGAGTTCACCCCACCAGAATGTTTTCTCATCCTAATATAACACTCTAACAAGAATTGTCATGACTTCTCAGCGATACATCTTACATGGGCATGCTCGAAATCAATGGCGCCCGTAAGAGTCGTATATAAGTGATATGAAAAAACGTTTTTACGGAACGAAACGAATAAAATTTCTATGGTCGAACGTGAAATTAGGTCGTAAACGAGATGGGTCCTCTCATCGTTACCGCCAGGAGAAAAAGTGACACTGTATAATAATATGTTGATATGCAATTAATGTATTCAGGAATAAACCACTATCATATTAAACATACCGGCGTATCCGAAGTGAAGGGGAAATATCGCAAGTGGTTTACTGGCCTATGGCAAGGGCCAGACGTGACAAGATGGTAGAAGCAGGTGAAACACAGACTTTAAATAGAAGTGAGAGAAAGTGCGTCAGCAGTTACCATATAATTGGAAGGGAGAAGAAACATCGTGCCAAACAAAATACTGCCAGGTTCACTATGTACCTTGACGTGTTGCATCCGTCCAAATGAAACACATTCCGTTGCTTAAACACGGTCAGTCTTGAATGTCGAGCCTGAATTTCATGTGACAGTAAGGCACATGGTGACGGTTTCTCTGGAAAATGTGTTTAGAATGAAACAGGTGAGTCAAGGTGGTGGAATCTGGTGACACCTTATAACATAAAATGGGATAAACGGTTGAGATAGAATAGGAAATATTGTGTGTAATGCTAACCTATTCTATGGCTGAAAATATAGGATTATCGTCTGTCAGCAGCCTGGATATTAAATATTGAAAAAAAATGCACGAACAGAAAAACTGGGGGGATATCAAGGAGAGTCACCTAAATATATTCTCTTTCGAGGTAAGTGAGCAGACGGGTAAAGGAATGGTTATAGGGGAATTTCATCATCTATTTATACATCAAGGGTATCATCAATGAGACGAATTATGGCGTCTTTCCACGTTGTACTCAAGTATTTGCTATTATAAAAACGGGAAGGATTTCAGCACGTACGACATCGACAACGATGCGTGGAATCCTCGACTGCGCAGAAGGAACACAGAGGGGGCTGGTGTAGGTTACTCGGGCTTAGTGGTGCGGAGGTAAAAAAGTACCACTGTGCACTTCACACCTGGGACACGTACGAGTATTGCACTGATTAATAAACATCAACGGTGATTTACAATGGGGACAAACGGAAAGAAAATCTTCTAGGATTCTAGTGGTCTAAACAGTCCAATGACGCAAACCACAACTTCGATGAGATGAAAAATACGACGAATGGTGCCCTCTAACATCGGTTCCATGGCAGGTGTATTTTGATGATTTCCTCTGAATAGCCACGTAACTTGCAAATGTGATACCAAGCAAGAACAACAGGCATTTCACAAAAAAAACAACACGAGACGCGATGAGCTGTGTGATCAGGTTAGCCAAGGGTCTGTCTAGCAGGAAAAAGTCTGCGTGTAGGAAGGCATTAGTTATTATCGCAATACGTTTCGCTGACTCGAATAAACGTAATAGTTCGGTTGACATTTCACGATAGAACGAAATGGCGTGCACTTGATATCACCACGTGTGCAATTCAAATCAGTAATATTTGCTTATAAATAACGTTATCTCTTGGAAGTGCTACGTGCTCGTGTCTGAGCCAGTGCAGGGGCTGCAAATTGATCATTGTACAGGAATTTGGAGTTTATATCGTTAGGCCTATCAAATATTTGCTAAGTGCTAGTTGTGTATACAGCGTAGTGAAATTTAGTAAACTGGCATATAATATAATTTAGAATAAATAAAAGAAAAAAAAAGGCCTTGGCAGTAGTCGGTTGCACGACTCGTGGTTGGAAAAGTTACGTGACGGAGATAGAATTCGAAACTTAAGAGTTGAGTGGGGCAGAAAAAACACCTGTTCCCAGAAGCCAACACAGTTCATGAACATACCAGGAAGTACCAAAAAGAACTCGGATGATCGGCAATTTGATAAATTTCATATGATATGGGTTGCAGGTCATCTGCTCGGGGCTATAGTAGCTTCTCACCCACTGCATAGACTACACATCAGAGTGACAAGAGACGAGGGAGCGGGGAGGGAATTACACCCCCGCCCTTCATGCAAGAAACCCTGACCTCATGTAAGATTGGAATTATTAAAACCGCATGCGTTCAATCGGGTCAGCTCTGTTATTCGTAGTGTTCTCACTTGTTTGCTTCACACGAGTTCTGACACATTTGACGTTCATAGATACGCTATCCCTCCACATAACATTCCACGAAGACTCATGTGCGGGCAGATCCTCCAAGAGATATGAATTAGCCTTTTTAATAAATTGACATATGAATAAATGGAATAGAGTATTTGCCACGAAGGCCAGGACGAGGACAGATGGAATAGTGCCTATTTCAACTCGGAGGCATGAATCATTTGGGCTAGGTGTGAAGGTAGGCACAAAGACTAACGACACATCATATTCGCGCTATATTCGTGTTATGGAGCATCTTTCAAAGACGGTTCATTAGCCGCTTGCCACGACAGACAGGAGATGATAGTGATGTGACACCCAACCATGAAGAACAGCGTTTGGTTCGGTACTGGAGGCGAGGAGTGAGAAAAACTGTTCAATGAAACTGAAACATGGCAGTTGTCATAGCATGGCCTAGGAAAGCACAAGGGCCATATCATCTCCTCCAAAACTTTTAACGGAAGGTAGGGATCATACGCATCGACGGGATATAATAGAGGCTAATAATTGTCAATTACATCGCTGTCTTGCCACAAAAATCAAGATATGAATTAGTCCAAGTCTGCTATCTCAGATGTAGCTCTTGAGGGCTTTCAGCCAGAAAATCAGTTCAGTAATATGATAATGGGTAAGAAAAAAGACATATATGTTTCTAAGCACGATATAAAACAGTTTTACCTCTACATAACCCGCCCTGATCGTGGAGAGGGCCATCTAAGAACATATGCATTCATATTAGAGATGTAAGTACTAAAGCACATGTCTAACGTGAACACACCTAATATGGTCTACTATAGATACCACCCACATCTAACAACGAAGCTTTGTGAGGTTTTTCTTTCGAACATACTGTTGAAAAATTCTCATACAAGTATGATCCGACCCATCCAGGGTGGGTAAGTTATCGTGTCTACCAACCAAAATTGGCCATAACAACAATCTCCACCGAACGTTCTCCTATTTCACGAAAATGACTTCCAATCTACATGAAAAGTAGAAGGGTATCACCTGATATTCCGAGTATCGTGTAAACAGGCAGGGAAATATTTTTCCCCAATTTTGAATGGAGATGATTTTGTAGATTCACAAAGATGTCTAAAAGTGACTGTGCACCCTCGATACAGGAGAGAGATTGTGAACGGTATTATAGCCATACATAGATCATCCTGGAACACGCACGCCCGAGCCTTTCGGGTTTGTTTTTGTTTTTAGGGTTTGCCAGGCGAGAAACGTAGCATGATCCATCAAGATAACTTTAATTCGCCCCCTCTGTATTATTCCCACATATGGAGAAGATGACGACTTATGTTATTGGAATTGTAAATATGGAAACTAGTGGCTTGTCAGCCCGTGATATCAATCTCTCGTTTTCAGAGGGGTTCTTTCCAAAATCAATCATGGACTTCATTGCCTATGTCCATAGCTGGGTTCCGAATAATTTCGTAACAGACCCAACCCGCTCGTCAATCCTTCTTAATAGTCCAAGCGCCTGATCCATAAGCTGCCTGTAAAGATGATTTTAAGCGTTGCATCAGTATCGGTTTCATGGGCCATTTGCCGACTACCTATATGGCTGTCTTCGTAATTTCATTCTTGGCATTTGATAATTGGGCAAATATCTGCTTGCTCTTTGATGACTTTGAAAAGCTTCGATTACCATTGGCCAAAGATCTATAAGAAAGACTTTCGCCTATGGATGCGGCGTTGTTACACAAAAGTCTGATTCTCACGTTATTAGGAAGATCGTCAACACTACGCCTGTTGGTTGGGCGTTCAATGAGAATTAATTACTGCGTCGGTAGCACAGGGTGTCAATTTGAGTGCCCTACTCATCTGTTCTGTAATATTCATCCAGGAGAACCATTTTGATATCTCATCAGAATCGAAGGGAAGGATGATATACAGTAGTCAATGTGCCATTCCACCTATAATCTGTGGGTGGTTTGTTAAAGTAAGTTAACGGGGATTAGGGTTATACAATGTGGGTGTTAAGACTCACATCCGATTGATGAGTGCATTATGGGGGGATCTCATGGTGCCCGGTGGTCCAGGCAATGAAGTGCACTCTAAAAAGTGTGCGTTAGTATTGTGGTATGTGTGTGGGCGTGCGTGTGCGTGCGTTAGCCTCTCTCCGCGAGATTTCTTATAGTTCTGAAGGAGCAACTGTGACATTAGTTACCATTATTTAAATATTTTTCGAGATGCACCATGTGCGTACAACCGCACAACCTCCAGTAGTAGTTGGGTGTGGTCAACTGATAGGTTTGATCTCGTCTACAAGTACACTATGAAAGTCGATGGGTACCGTAAATGTGGATTTTTTCTCTTTCTTCCACGGGGGCGGGGGAGGGAGGGGGGGGGGGGGAGGAGCGGGGATTGACTTTTCAGTGGCCAAATTCTGGAATTCTTGAAGAGTTCGATTTTCTCATCTTATCGACCACCTTCAGTAGTTGCACTTGCCGATTATTTCTTGTTGTTTTCGTCTCCCGTCGACACCATCGACTCCCACGTGAATCGTAATGCGACTGTCTTCAAAGGATGCTGTGGATTGTTACCACGGCTCGGACAGTTGTTCGAATCCCACCTAAGGGGCCGCAGTGGAGCTGTCAAAGCGGACACGTCGCCCCACGTAACCTGGATGAAGGTGACCGCAGAGCTGGTACTGGAACCATTTTCGCAATGACCGAGAAATAATCTCTGCTCCTAGTGTGTTGAAGTACCGCCTTGTCATACGTGAACGATACGCGTTACCGCACCTTCAGTCTTCAGATCGCGAGCAGTCCCATTGTCACGCCTAGAATATTGCATACGCGACATTCAAGTAGTGAAGAATACAAAATAAACGTATGTTCAACGACTCCAGAGCAGAGCCGTCACAACATTTCGCCGAAAATTCTTGGAATGCACTGCATTCCCGAAACTTGGAATTGTTGACATTGCAATTAAAGCGAAGAGCTCGGTGTCATGTTGAAGTGCCTAGAAATTGAAATAACATGCATGCAGCTTCATTCGCTTCATACAAAATGGGACAACTTGCTAAATATCTGGGACCGCATATCTCCGACAGCTAATCCATGCCTTCGACTACTTCTCGACTGGGATATTGCAATATCTCCACACGGAACCCTACACGAATCCAACAAATGAAAGTTATTCAGAATTCAGCCGCTCGACTCGTACGCGCTCCAGAAGCCACACCCACATCACTTCGATCCTTCCGTGATGCAAACTGCACTGGCTGCCACTTAATATCCGATACAACACAGAGTGCTTTCTTCACATTCAAAAGCTATGTACTACGCCAGCCTGCCACCAGTATTGAAGACCTAATCGATGCTGTGTGCTAAATTATCAGCAACTATCCTCTGTGCCGTCTCGCAGGTGCAATACCAGGTTTACGGAGACAGGTGCTTCAAGTCTGCAGATCCAGAGGAGTGGATAATGGCCAGTAGACATCCGCGGACTACCTGATTTTAACCGTTTTTAAGAGTAATTTAAAGACTACTTTCAGCTGCTTATTAGCCCCTTGAGTGTTATCCCTTGTTGCTGGTTCCCCCCTTGCCCCCCCTCGTTTGTTGATGGGTGCAGTGTTTATATTATGATTATTATTAGTATTATATTATTATGTTATATTATTATTATTATTATTATTCTCTTATACGCCAGTCGGTCATTTGCTAGGTGGCTATCTTCGAGGATACCACCATAACACCGGATCCAACATCGACAAAACTCGCTGGACATGGTCGTCTGCCGGGGAGGCACGCAATATGTCCGGGACCCCACGCGGTTGACGTACGAATTAGGCAACTAAATCTCTGTCTACTAAAAAAAAAAAAACATCGTCTCAATGGCGGTTGTACCCAGCTGCCAGTGACAGCACAATGAGACTTAAAAAAGGTGGAGACTCTGCCATGGTTCCTGCTAAAGTAGCGCGTTCAAGACGCCCGATCGTGTTTCCACGGCTTTTCATTGAGCTCAAGGGTTCTTCCATGCCCTATGCCAATATAGAATGGACTTGTCCATTATCTGCGGTCCACTCTGGTATCAGAGTCTCACTTTGTGTAGTGAGTTGTATAGAGTGATTATTCGCGAATCGGAGCACAAAACATGATACCACACAGTCACTGTTTGGCTGACTCAACACAACTTTGGTGTGCACTACCTGCACTGATGTCCATGTTCGTGATCGGGCGACTTCGTGACATTAAAGCGGTTGGAGAAAGAGACCGGTTCTGCTCAATTGAATAACAACTGATATATGTATTACGCTTGCGAAAGGACAACCGCCCCTAACCTAATACCGCGGCTGAGGTAAGCCATGGCTCTAACTGCTGCTGAAAAGAGTTAGGTTGACTCTGAATGCCCTTCTTTGATTTCCAAAAACTATTGGGGTGTGGGATGGGATGGGAAATAGATAGGCCGGCAATGTTCATTGCCGTCACAAAACTAAACAAAAATTCTATAAAATGAAATTGATAGTGTGGACAAAGGTAATAGGAGAGGCAGAATGTATGTCTGTCGCCCGGGTAGCCTTCTAAGACGTTATCGGACCTCGTATGTCAGTTACACTACTGGTACATCTGCTGGGTCATATATAATTACTTCACACTGTCGTACTTCAACTGTTCATAAGAGACAAGAGGTGGTGGTAATAGTCGTACTTTAACTGTCTAAGAGGGCCAGGATGTGGTATATAGCAATTGGCAGGATGTGGTATATAGCAATTACTCAACTGTCTACAGGCAGGAGGAGGGTATATAGGCAAGTACTTTGACTGTCACAACAGGCAGATGTGGTATATAGCAATTAGGCAGGATGTGGTAAATAGCAAAATACTTTAATTGTCATAAGCAGGCTGGACTGGAAGCGGGAATATAAAACCATCACTTAATCTGTATAAGAGGCTGGAAGGAAATAGTCATTATTTTAACAGTCAGAGGGCTTAGAAGTGGTATATAGCCATAACTTGTATTTGTCAGATGAGGCCAGAGGATGATGTATATAGTGATTGCTTTAACTGTCATAGGAGGCTGGAAGCGGGTATATAGCCATCATTAAACTATCATACGAGGCTGGAAGGGGTTATAGTCATTATAACAGTAATGGAGAGGATGGAAGTGGTTTATAGCATTCTTAACGTCACGCAAGGTGGGATGGGGTATAAAGCTATTACTTCAATTGTCATGAGAGGCAGGATGGGGTGTATAGCTATTACTATAACTGTCCTAAAAAGGCAGGATGGGGTATTAAGCTATTACTTAATGTCATAGAGCCGGATGGGTACTCAGCCATTACTCTTAATTGTCATGAGAGGTGGGATGGGTTTATATAGCTAATTATTTATAACAGTCCTAAGAGGCTGGATGGGGTATAGAGCTATCAGTTTAATTGTAAAGAGGCAGGAGCAGGATGAGGTTATAACCATTATTTCACTGTCATGAGAGGCGGGATGGGGTAGATAGCTAATACGTTTCCAAATGTATAGGAGGATGTCATGAGTTTCAATTGCAAAAATATTAGCCAAACAAGGGGGGATTGCCGATATTTTTATGTTAATTAGGCCTAATTAAGACACAATGAATCACTCCAGAAAACCTTGTTTATCTAGCCACTGCCCAAAATAGGTCTAATAGTAGTGTTAAGCATGCACTAAAAGACAGAGAAAACTATTGGAACTACAGGATGTTTAGTATTTCACACCAATCAGAAATGAATAGGGAAAAATGTGTGCACCAAATCCGCGGAAAGAGCTAATTTCGCTTTCTATGGGAATAAAACGCACCATATTGCCTCTGTGAATTCCAGTTTTGGTGGGCAGATATATGAAAACATTTTTTGAAGCTGCTCAGATTGTATTTGTGATTCTGATTAGTCAACCCACCTATATGGATTAGATTCTACTTGGTATAATTGGTATGAGAGTCATCCTAATGCGTACAAGATCTCTGAAGTTTCAGGTTGTGGCAAACGCTCATTTTTGCTAGACCAGAGATGATAAACATTCTGTAAAATGAGATTGATGCTTGTTCCTAACAAGATTCCCTCTCACGAAGGATATGAATACAATTGGTTGAGAACAAGGGTAATTTTATTTGTAAAAATCAGATTTTCGTTGCAAAAAAAAGATTCGTTAATTATATAACAAGATCGAGATATGCTCATATTTGACATGTTTAAATACACACCTATAGTGTTGCCCACCTTTGAACAAAAAAGACTAGACCTCGAGGAACAAGGGATGAAGCTTCACTTGGGAAAATCTGCTTCGTATGATGAGGACATGCCCCAATTGTTTTTAGGGTCGGGTCGAAGGTCATAAAGATCGTTCTGAAACCAAGTTTGAAAACTGTTAATCCGACAAAACTGGGCTTATTCATGATTCAGGATAACTCAAGAAATCACTAAATGACAGAGTTATGTCTCTCGCTTGACCATACAATCAATAATTAATCAATTTTATTATTAGTAAGTAATATCAAAAACAGCGATGAATGTCTTAAGACATTGACTCTCCACTGTTTCACTGGTGATTAACGAAAATACTGGAAATAGACGATCAACTATTCCAAAGCAAAGGGTTTATTTACACCTATTTACCGGGATGCCAGAAGTCCATCTATTAATAGCTCTATCAATATCACATACAACATATCGC
The DNA here is from genome assembly GCA_026419785.1 of Sclerodactyla briareus. Lineage (NCBI taxonomy): Eukaryota > Metazoa > Echinodermata > Holothuroidea > Dendrochirotida > Sclerodactylidae > Sclerodactyla > Sclerodactyla briareus. The sequence goes on from JAODTK010005653.1 coordinate 174,458, forward strand.
AATACACTTGGCAGTTTCCAGACTACAGGTAATTGTTAGTTTTTTCGTCGTTCCTAATGTATGAACCAAGACTACGAGTAACCGTGTCTTACAAACTATTACGGCAATGGCTACTGCGTTCAGCAGGTTGTAAAAAGTACCCGTACTTTGCTCGACCTAAGTTGCTAACAAATTTCTTATTTACTGTCGACAGTTAATCGCACTTCCTTTTCTCAATACAAACGTCCTAAATACGTCCCGGAATCAACGTGGCATGCTTGGCTACATCCGTCCATATATGGCTCCTTTGGTATCCGTACATTCAAGGCACGTGTTCCAGTCTTGGTGGCAACGTGAACTTGAAGAATATGGCTCCCAGCCGTCATTGTGTTTTTGGATTCCGCAGTCGAAGCAACTAGAGAAAAGAATGCAGCTGTTACATATAAGCGCAATTTTGTTTGTGCTCTCATTCGTGTGGTTCAGCACCAACGATTTGGGAACAGAAGCGGTAAGTATAAACCAGTATTCTTTCATCCCATCAATTTCTGCTCGCGTGAAGCTGTAAGTATAAACAATTTTTCTTATTCTACCAATTTTCTGCTTGCGTGTTCACTTGAGCCCTGTCCTACCATTTTTCTTAGTTATCACTTATCATTAACTCTCAAATCCTAATATCAAACAACAACGTTCGCTCAAATTTATTACAGGAGGAGCAGCTATCTGTATATCAATAAAAAAACATAAAAAAAAAACATACTATTTGTTCATTCCAAACATACGGCAAAGATATTGCATCCGCGATATATTTAGGTCAATGTGTGCGTGCGTGTTTTCTTTTCTCTAGATTTTGTATCTTTAATATTGTGCCGCCTATATCATTTCGTCGTACTAAAAATTCCTGCTAATATTAACTTCCCTACAAAAGTTACTTTTTCGACATTTTTTTTTCCAAAGAAAATCTTTTCGAAATGATCAGGTCAACAGTTATTTCTGTTTTACAATACTACTGCCTAGGATAACCTGGCACTAATGTTATATTAAGACATGTTTTGCCTAATTTGGAGCCAATCAAGATATCTCTAGTAGTTCTTTACCATCGAAAATTAATAGGTGTTGGAGGTGTTCTTTTTCTTTTAGCTATAGCCACTGTCCACTATTCAACCTGCGATGTTAATAAAGAGTCAGAATTGGAGAAGAGTAAATTTTTAGGAAACATTTTCATGTAATTCTAGAAAAGTAGAAGAGGACATTATTACACGGCGTAATTTTGTTAATTTTTAAATCACAAATGTAACCAAAATTCACAAGTTTCACGAGATAAATGCTAGTAACAGTTATTTCATTCGATGCACCATTTATAACCATGGTATAAAGTCTTTTGCAGCAGATTCTTCCTCATGAAAAATAAATAAAAATCTTACGAAATATCCATTTTCCTTGAGCTGAACTCGTGGTAATGCACTAACATTTGCTATTGTATTAAATAAGATTATATTATTATATTAAATTATATTAGTGGGCCTTATATTTAGTTTTGGAAGGTTGATCTATCGCCACTTTGGCTAATCGGGTTGGTGTCTGTGGAAACTGGGGAAAGTGAACTTGTGCCAACAAAGTTACCATTAAACTTGCATTTCTATATATTGATCGACAAGCAGAAATTGTAGGATGAGCTGCCTGCACGTTATCACTCGAAACAAAACATGGGAACAGAATAAACTGACTCCTAAAAAAGTAACGTTCAAGGTAAAAGAACAATAATTTGAAACAAATTAATGTCCTAGTTTTACAGTGCAACAAATTACAGAGTTGGCTCTCTACTCACTTTCATTGGAATATACCAAAGCTTAATAGGGATGAAGAATATTAATTCGATATCGGGATCCAAATTTAAAATAGATAACATGAGCATACACTAATACTTTACCGCACTCCTGGGCACATGTTTGGAAGGCAACCACAATCTGCCTCCACCCGCCGCTTCCAATCGCCCGGCCTTCAAGTATTAGGGAAGTCAAGCCTGAGCATTGCTGACAATGACGCCTACTTTCTCATTTGCTCCAACAATTTTCCACAGGTATAATTTCGATTTTAAAACTCTACTGACATCCGCGTGAACGTTGAGATAAGATATCCATATACAGTATGAAAATAGTATGACATCTTAACGCTACATGTAGGCGTATCAACAATTGTTTCTGATGTGCCAAAATAGTACAATAAATAATTTTGTCTTTCGTTTGCCAAGTCTTAGGCTTATGAAATTCCATATCCCAGATCTCAGCTGAAGCAAGCTGTTGGAAGAACCAGAAAATTCCGGCTCATATTACACCTCTGCTCATGCATCCTTGGTGAGAGTGGGTGCCTTGCGAGAGATATCATGACTACTTCAAAAAGTGCCCCTCAGTTTTCTTTCGAACCCCTCCCGTCCCCCAATTGTGTTCATCCGAGTAGAATAGTGTCAGATGACAGTCCTAACACTAAGAAAACGTTGACGCCGCGTGTGAATGTAATCATGCGTAGTTAATACCATGATCCGATGAAAAACCAAATCCTTCACAAATATTCTATTTGGCAATGGTCCAACAAAACCATGCTATTTTCTTCTCCCACAAATGTTTATCATATAAACAAATATGAAATCACGCTTACTTACTGAGATAATGGTTTTGGAGTGATGTGCAAAAAATTGTTCGCCTGTAAAATTCTAATACTTCTCTTTTCCATTAATCCCGCCCCCTGCATGTTGTCTATATAATCCGTTTCAAATAATTCGGAACACCCCACCCTTCCTTCCCCTTGCTCCCTTAAAAATGGTCAACGAGACTATAGAAAATAAGTGTGTGTCATTGTCGGTAATAACTACGTTGGGTGGGTCTAGTCTCTAATCAAACTTGCAGCAAGATGTACTTTTAATTGTGTTACTGTTATCCCAAAGCTTTCCAAACCGAGCATTCTCACCATTGCTAGTATCATATAAGGGGCAGACGGATTCTTAACGAGGATTTTCCTTGCGGTTGGGTACATAAAGTTATCCCTTCAGATGAAGGGAGACTAGCTATATTTTTCACATGAATACACCTGGCTGACAATTATGGAATGATTACTCTTCTGAAACAGAGAGTTTTAGTCAAACATAATAATGAGAGTTTGATGGAGCTCTTTTGAGGAACAACGATTCCTTACTTCTATAAGATAGTGATAAGTTTTATACTTTTCGATACTCCTTTTTTTCATATTTCATTCCAATTCACAGTTAGATCCAGTATATGGAATCACGGAATTTGATAACATATTTCTTCCCTTTCGTTGATATCAGTTGTGAAATATACTAAAACTGCCATTTCAATTATGTGTTCTACCAAGACTCAATCATAATTTGTTTTTGTCACTTCAAAACGAAACTATTCCCGATCTACCCAGGGTTGTTTTTAATCTCTATAATGAACATATTGTTCTACATTATGGATAAGTCTCATAATTAATCTACATTCAATATCAACTATATCAAAATACCTCGACCTAACGGACTGGGGCATCTATTGCAGATTATTGGTTTGTGGGAAACCAACCACGGACTTACTGATACCCTAACGGAGAGCAATGTCGTCTCGCAACACCTGGTTAAAACTGGAGTGCCGTTTCCCTTTTGTACGACGTCCACGACGAAACGCATTTAAACCTATTAAGAACGGCGGTAACTTCACTCTACTCCTATAATATTGTCCACTTGGTCATTGTCATCCTTACTGGATTCTTTCACATTGTAACTGAAGATAAGAGGTTGTTACTTAGCCTCAAGCAAAATCCACTGTCCATCTGAATACGACCAACGTGCAGTTTTTGTTACAGCATTTGTTGGCGGGATTGTAGACGATAATGCGGTCTTTTAAAGCATGCGAACATTCGGTTACACAATCGATGAAAAACTCAGGCACATCCTGGAAAATTCGGTATATTATGTTTACGTCATTGCTATTGCTATGGAATTCAATTATGTTTCAAGTGAGTTGTATTCTCGATCTCTGCATTCCCGCAATATCCGCTCTTACGTTTATATCTGCTTGATGTTCACAAATTGTATGTTCACAAATTCAGAGGGCTAATGTGTTAAGACCTGATGAAGTGACATATTGACCGCTGGCCAAATATTTACCTTGTCTGCATTTATGGGAGGTTCCGGTTCGAACTTACCCCCTTCAGAACTCTTAACGATGTTTCAACTAGTGTACGTACCATTTTCAACTATCATCATGGCCTACCCGTCGTGTCCGCTATGAGGTCGGCTTCTTCTTATCTCGGAGTTCGTGTTTACAATGAAATAGGAGTTGGGTGGCAATGCCCTTTCCCTTGATGATGGGGACCTCCAGGTGGATCTGTTGGCCGCTGTTTCTTCCCAGGAAGAAACAGGGATATTGAAGGCAGCAGGTCACACGGCTAAAGACATCCTTGAATCGCAACTTAGGTCGTCCACGGGGACGTGGGTGCATCCTCCGGCAGTTCGCCCTACATGATCTTTCAGGGAGGCGATTTGTCATCCATTCGGCGGGACGTTGGGCTAATCCAGCCGGAGCCGCCGTTCTCGTAAAATGGTGTACATATCCAGGGCTCCTGTTGTTGATAGCACATCGGTTTTCGGGATTTTCCTTTCCAGATCTTCCCAGGATGGACTCGTAGACATCTGAGTGTAAGGCGTTGATGCGGTGTTCCTGCTTGCGGAGGTTTTCCAGCATTCACTCCCATACCGAAGGATACTCAGATCCCACGCTTCGTAAACCTTAGCCTAGGCTTACTTGACTATTGTTTTTTCCGCCAACACGAGAACGCAGCCGACCAAAAGTTGTTTGCAGCTTTACCCAGACGAGTATCCAATTCATCATCCAGAGGCAGTTGTTGAGATTGTCGAGCCCAGGTATGGCAAAGTTTTGTGGTACAACCTGTGAGAGGCGTGATTATCAATCAGAGTTTACGATCTTTCATGGCTTTTTGGCCAAGAACTACTGCTTTCCCCAGGCTGATCTTCATGCCGAATTCCTTGCAGGCCGACGAAAAGGAGTTACACATTGCCTGGAGCTCTTCTAGTGATGCGAACATATGGCACGTCATCAGCATTATTGCAGCTCGCCCGGATCGTAAATTTTGTATAGCTGTGTTTTTGCTTTAGTCGTGATGGTTGAAAAGCTTGCTTGCCATCACTCCGAGTGTGGACCAGATTCCTGACGGCTTTGGAAAGGCACGGCGAATCAACGTTGAGGAAGAAATATGCTAAAAAGCGTGGGGGCCAAGATACAACCCTGTTTTGACTCCGCAGATGATGGGAATGTCTTCGATCTGGAGTTTTTCAAACTGCACATTGGCTTTCATTTGTCTTTCAACATCAGGATGGTCAGTAGTGTCTCTGGACAGCCAAGGCGCCTGAGAATAGTGGGAGATCCTGAGCGACTCACATACTCAAACGCTTTAGTGAGGTCGACAAAAACGATGTAGACAGGCTTCTTTTGCTCAACGCATTTCTCCTGGAGCGATCGAATGGAGAAAACCATGTCAACTGGGACAGATAATTTTTCTGAACCCCATTGGGCTTCCGGTAGAATACGCGCTGCAATGACCTGCAGCCTAGGGATAATTGGCTCGAGCACATGTCTTTTTTCCATCCAAACTCAGCAGTGGATATGCCTCTGTAATTGTTGCAATCATGGCGGTCGCCTTTATTCTTGTACATGGTGATATGTGGCTCCTTCGTGCCTGGGGAACGCAGTGCTTGTCCAGAAATTTGAAAGAGGATGCGTTCTGCCTCCAAGATGTCCTCCCCCCCCCATGCTTCACTAGTTGCTGGTGGAATGCATTGACGCCAGACTTTTCCTGCTTTTAAGCTTCGGATAGTCACAGCGTACTTCCACTTCCTCCAGAGTGATCTGTTAGCAAGTTTGTAAGAACGGGAAGTCTTGGACAGCCTAATGATGGCAGAATGCACACATCAACTGTTTCAGCATAAAGGAAGCTGTAGTGCTCTACCCAATAGTCTAACTGAGTGGGTAGGTCAGAGATAAGCGTGCCATTCAGAGCACGGAGTGGAGTCCGTTTTCTTTTCTTGCAACAGAGACCCATATCTTCCTTCATCCCCTGTAACATGCCGTGTAGGGTTTCTCTCCCGATTGGCAATTTTCAATGTGGGAGCTGAGTTTACGCCAGTAGGATTGGATGCAAGCGTGTCAGTCGCTGAACAGTGCTTTGGGCAGTACGGAGATTTGCAGCGGTGAATCTGGTTCGTTCTGTACAGCAGCCTTCTAGCTGAGGGCGTTTAGCCTCTAGGGCGGGCGGGTGATGCAATCGTGGGCTCTCCCCGAACCCAGTCAGGTTGGTGCTCGCTTTACGTCTCCCAAAGGTATTCATTGCAGATCCATCACCGTTGATTTGAAGACTGTCCATCTTCTTGAGGGTCCCCAGTTGCAGGTTATATGAGGATCGCTGGTTTTTTGGTATGTCGATGCGGGTGTTTGGTTGGGCTGGGCTGAATGGAATTTCTTAGGTGTGCAGTGTCAGCTTACAACACGACCAGGGCTGATCTGTATCACGTCATCGCAGAGTGCATACTGCGATAGGATTTAACGCAACAAGTGTCTTCTTCTCACACGATGGATCGATTGGGCACAGCGTCCGAGCGGGGTGCATCCCAGGTGACTTTCGATCGAGGCTTGCCCATGAAGAAGGTGGACGAATACAGAGTCTTGTGACCTTCGCACAGACTTCTAACAATGCCGATGACCATTATCGTCATTTCTCAAGGCTATTGGACGCAATGACGTCATGCCAGCCTCTGCATCATAGCCTACTCTAGAATTGAAGTCACCCAGGATGACAATTTCATCACCCCTCGTGGGATCTGCGGAGTTTCATCCCAACGTGATGGCAGTCCTCCTCCGTTTCCTCTGGTGTGGAGCTCATAATGTTGGAGCGTCTGCCAGAGATGAGCCTTATAGATCCCTGGTTTAAACACACAATCCTGGGGAATGGGGCGAGGTGGGACAGGCTGGAGTGATGCAGTCAAGCATGCTGTTGTGGAACTGCAAACCCACACCATGCATGGGTCTATCACCATCCGGATAGCCATGTTCAGAAGAGTGTGAATTAGAATTCTCTTATTTGACCATTTCCTGTCAACCGGTTTCGCTGAGGCGCAATGTCAACACAACGACGTTGTGAGTTCTGTCTTGATGATGGCGGATTTCCTAGGGAACAGGGTTGCTCTGAAGTCCGAGTTGATGCCTAATGAACGGACATTCCAGCAGCTAAGTTAGTGGGGGGGGCAGTAGCAGAATGAACGACCGGCTGCGCCTGCCTAACACGCAAACCCTGCCGGGCAACGGCTGTCCTACGATTGTAATGATGTAAGGAACCTTCAATAGAGCTAGAAGTGCGCCGAGCTCCGGGGCGAAAAGTTGCGAGCAGGTGCTCGCCCAGGACAGAGCTCGCCTCTGGACCTATCCAATACGCTAACAGACGGAATAGCATAAGCACGACGACGGCCAGGGTAGAGAAGGTTGCCCCGCAGTGATCTCCTACCTGGATCTTGTGCCTGCCAACCGGTGACTCACGCTCGGTTCATCGCTTGCCAAACTTCTGTAGGGTGCCAGTCACATAAAAATAATGCTGCCCTCAACGTATACTGCCAACCCTGCTGCCGATAGGCAGGTGGGGGACCTAGGTACAGATAGGATTAACCTATAGCCTACACGACGTTACCGCAGTCCGGTGGCAGAAACGGGTGCTAGGCCTTTGCCAGGTCCACCTCCGGACTATGCAAGGCACAGGAGTCCCACCTTGAGTACCCAAATGTACACGCATACACGCATACCCACATACAAGTTCAATTCGGTGATTACGATTTTCACTAAGGAAACCGTAATAGTAGCGTAATCCGAATTGAAGTGAAACATTGCCCTCCGGAAATACGACAGTGTTTGCACACATTTCGCAAATGAATGTCAAACACACAATTTAGTTCCTGAAAATTGTGTGTATAATCAATTATCAATCAATTATGTGTTCAGGGCTTAACATGTTTCCTACTTTGAACGTGTTTCAAAGAGCGGTATCATGTCTAGAGCAGGGTTTACGTTATTCCCCCCCCCCCCGAACACATTTCTTTAGATTTATTTTTCTTTTATCGTTCCTACTCCTGCGCGACTCTCATGGGATCTCCTTTTCTCAACCTCATTTCCAGAATACTCTGTACGCCGATGCAGGTTCTCTGGAGGACTCCATCAAAGTAAGCTATTTACCATACCGATAGCAACTTTCTGTTTGTTGAACCCCACATATTCCCTAAAAAATATAGTTGTTCTTAGGAGCAATATCGACTAGAAAGACCATCGAAACCATATGATCCCCTTGTTGAGACCGGCTCTTCGTGTGTGAGAATCCGGCTTATTGAACATCTAGGTAGTGCTAAGAGGCACAGTTGATAGCATGTACAGTTCTCGGGAGTTTCTGAATAAATTGCGCAAACATGGTATTTATACGGCTATAAAAACCAGTTCAATGGGCAAATTGTTCATCGTTGAATCTCAGAAACTCAACGACCGAGGTCGATACAAGTTTATTTAACAAATATAGAGAATAAAACTACAGGATCGGATATGATACATGTATGTTTGATCACGTTCATAAGCGGCATACCAGAAACTTGGGTTACGGTTGAAAACAGAGAGCAACGCAGTTGAGCTGTTTCAAACCACATCAGTGATATACATTTTAACTATTATCTTAAAAAAAAATGTAGATATGTGAGACAAGAATGTAGATAGATGCAGATTTCTATTGTGATTTCATCTAATTTGTGATTTTCCATAGCCGTTTCAACCGTTATCCCAGAATTGCAGATATCACGAAATCAATTTCTGATATCACGAAGTGAATTCCCGAAATTCTAAATTAATTTGAGAAATATACAATTTTGGAATAAATGTTTAAACCTGCTTTCCATTTGAAGATCTCCGAATTCAATTCTGCTATCAATAAATATTTGGTGATATCCTTAATTGAATTTCGGGAATCCTGAATTGAATTTCTGATAACACGAATTCAACTTCTGATATCACAAATTCGATTGCTGATACCACGACGTCAATTTGTGATATCCAAAATTGTCCTTTCTGGGATATCCGATATCTACATATTAATTAAAATAACTTCTACTTATTCTTATAGATTATTTCTTCTACCACAACCGGAATTCCTCAGACTGCCATGAGGTGCTAGGGGTGATTTTTTGGTCATCAAATTCAAGTGGTGTCTACTTCATCAAAACCATGAAGGGTATCCCGAACCATACGACGTTTACTGTGACGACGGCGCTGCTTCCTGCGGGTGGACTTTTATTGATCAGCTATACTTCGCACAAACATATGGCAGTTCAGAGTTAAGATCAATGATATTAAATTAATATGATAGTGATGTTATTTTAACGGACACCGCGTTAGAGACACGTGTACGCGCTGATGGACTCGAATGAAATTTTCACAGCTTTCACATTTTGCGACAACCAGGTGGTTTACAATAATGCAAATGGTACCGTACCGACCGTTCAAAAAGTTGAATTCCGTGGTGATTGGGTACAACACCTGTCAATGTACATTACTGACCATATGTCTATTATCGTTTCAATTTCGAATCTGCACTATTTGGAGTTGAACGCATCTAATTAAATGATATGCCAAACCATTTATATTTTTTAGAAAAAAAACACAACTCCAGAACGTGGAAAGCAGATTTTTCATATTAGCCATCATCTTCTCCATTATTGCAGGTTCTCCAGCGACGAACGGAACGGTGGCCGCTTAGATTTCAATGGCTGGTGGGAGGACTACAAAAATGGATTTGGTTTCCTGTCAAACGATTCTGGCTTGGCAACGAAAGGCTGTCCTATTTGACCAACCAAGGAAACTACGAGCTTCGTGTAGACTGCAGTTCTCAATGGTTCGTCCGTCCTCCTCTGTCATACAACAGCTTCCGCATCAGGATGAGTGGACTAATACAGGCTATGTCTCTAGGAACTATGAGTCTAGCGAGTAAGTTTTAACTTTAAATAGTCCTATAGCTATGGTATTTCCCGAGGGCGGTACATTGTTCTTTTGGTTCTTGGCCCAGAGTGTATCGATAGGTGTGATTCTGCATGTGCCTTGGTTCTCAAATGATTAAATTTTAAACTGGGCTATTCGTGTATATAAGCTACGATGTAGGTCTAATGTCCGACAACTGCTTCCAGTTTGCCGTTGATACATATGTCCAGCGATTGTTCCGAGAATTGGGCATTTCGATACCAGATAACTTTCTAAACGTTGGCACATTAGGAATCCTCAGGAATACTAATATCTTCTTAGGAATCCTCTCATATCTTGCCATTATATGGAATTTTCACTCTTATAGAACTCCTTTATCTACCCTGCTTCAATATCTTACATTCAATTTGGAAATTTGGGACCTCTCATTTGTTTTTTATGTTTTTTACGAATCGTTTCACCCATTTTTAGTTTATTGTTTTTCGCAATGTGCAACTCTTTGAACATTCAATCTATCATCATGGCTGAATTGTGTTCTTATTTTCTTTTAGTTTTGATAATTGTACTCCTTTTCATAAATATTTTAGTTATATTGGTTTTGATAAATTATGTAACACATGAACAAATCACATCGCAGTAGTGGTTATAAACTGCTGGAGTTATCCGCTGAGCGACATAGACAACAAGTAATCTACACTACTCAATTTCAAAAGTTATATATATTCCTTGAAAAACTACGCTGAAATTAACTGGTACGGGTGCAGCTTCCGTACCACTGTATCGGTTCGACGACTCCTGTTGTTCTCCATATACCGTGAATCATTTTATTTCCACTCGGGTGTATTCCCTTGCTCTGGTCTTTCATATTAGACGGCACAACTCCCGAATCAGGACGAGAAATAGTGTACCTGTTTTGTTCAATAGACACTCTGTACTTCGATTTATCGTTTTCTGGTGTTATTATACCAACACTTTCCTGTTCTGTCGTTGATTCCTCTTGTGATTTTGGCAACACAGTTTTCAAGGTAACCCACAGTGTATTAAAACCCATTGATTAACTTCCTATTTCATTGCAATTTACGGATACGATTACCTCAGCTTCTTCTAGTAACAGTTCTGTACCGGTGTAATTCTACTGGCATTATCATACCCCCCATTATGCCCCGTCTGTGGGTTCCACATGTCCTTTTTTTCGCGATGGAGGGGTAATCGTCCTGTCCCCTCAACATGTTCTTGGTATTGCAGTTGCCGGGAATCCGTGCGGGATCCAAACCATCTACCCATTGTCCCGAAGACCCTGTCAGCTTGGACCGATGGGTGCTACTGTCCAGCTGGGTTTTTGATCAGGAGATGACTGCGTTCTTTGCTTGCCATGAATCCCATGTTTTCTGGTCGAAATCAATTCAGGGTCTTCCGGTAAGTAAAAACCGACATTTTTAAACCCCTAAGTTCTTTGGTTCTGAAGTATTTTGTACATTGTGGAGAATTCAGCCGTATAGGCTATATTATTTGATATATATATATATATATATTATATATATATATAGATATATAATATTAGATTATATATATATATAATATGAATTATATATTATATAGTATATATAATATATATATATCTTTATCTATTAGTGTATATTATATGTTATAAGGCGTCGCGGAGCGACGATAACACGAAGAACGGATAACACGGAAATTTTCGAAAACGTTGACGAAGACCTGTAAAGCCAATATGACGATATTAATATGTCTTCCATCATTATGTTATAGGATAGGGAGCGGGACACTCCATCCCATTACAAACTTATTTTTGTTGCATGTATGCAGTAACGGTACTATATACGAGAGATACGAGAGGACATATATTCAGAGTTTCTTCTTTTGGTTCATTCATGACTTCTAGAACGACCTAACATGCGTTAATGATGACTGCAAAGCCACCGAACAGAGATCCTGTACTAACAACCAGCTAGTTCCCGGAGGGGCCATCCGCTGTGACTCTAAGCGGCTCGATCTGATACAAGAAGGTACGCAATGTTCCTAGTATGACGGGTTTCCGTGGAGATGGCAAGGGTGTGAGCCCATCTACACGGACTGCTACGATGCCTATACAACTGGGGAACTTCTGGACGGAGTCTCACCTCCAGCAGCCGACTAACTGGCATGGGGAAGCAGTCAACGTCTCAGGTTTACTGAGCACGCACGGTGGTGGATGGACAGTAGTCTACACCCTCCTGTGTGTCTTGAGTTAACGCGAAGAAACACAGCACTGTTTTGGGGTGGGCCAGTCTTAAACTGTTTTCTACTCATATTTAACTTGTTATAATATACTGGTTTGGTGACTGGTTAGATCTATTTCCTCACAATTCAAATGAATCACCAGCTGATGGTACACGTGAAACGATCTTTCAAAAAAGCCGAACACTTATCAAATCGGCCGACCGAATCTATCCAAATACTTTCTTTCAGAAAAAGCACCAGGAAATTATTAGCTCAACGAATCTTGTTCGTAATATGAAAATGATTAAATATGTCATTTTCAGCAATTAATTCACCAGAGGTTCTTGGTAACTGCTCATTTTCCTGTGAAGTGAACTATTTGTTCAACTACTGATTGATCAGTTGCATCTCACCGGTATTCAACGTCTCCTGGTACAGACCGCCAGACAACTTCTACAACAACTGGGCCGACCTACCGAGAAGGATTCCGCGGGTCTTTGAGTGGAGACTTCTGGCTGGGGAACGAGAAAATTACTACACTGAACGCAACAGAAAGGATACAAAGCTACGAGTGGCTGTTGATTCTGCAAATTCTGCAACTGTACGAGGAATGGTCGTCGATCAGTATCGGAACCGAACAAGATGATTACCGTTTGTCGGTCAGCGGCACAATGGCAATACGGGTAAATTTTTTCGAAATGCCTGATGGATTTAAGATATTATCCCAGCGTAATATCGCAGTCTTTCTAATATGAAGGCTTGGAAGTGGGGTCCCCCTCATCTCACCTTGCTTCCTTTGGCATCTGGAGTTCAAACCTGGCGAAATTATATTATTTTATTATTATTATATTACGTAGTATAGTAGTAGTTAAGTAATATTATTATTATTATTATTCCAAACTGATTCCATTTCACGAGGTCGTAAACGAGACTCTCTCCTCTCTGACATGCGATTTTCGTTACCGTTATAAAGTTAAACAGTGTGGTCAGCACTAGTTAGTCAAAAAATTAGGCAAAAAAAACGTGCTAAACAAAAACCGGGTTATGTTCACTAGAAACCTATAGTGGTGTCATCAGTTATAAAGACACAACTTTCGCTTGGGTAAGAACTATCATTTGAGTGTTGGCCTAAATTACATGTGGCAATTGTAAGGCACACTGTCACTGTCTCCTCTGACAATATGTAGGCCATTCATTTTTATATGATCAGCATGGAGATGTGGTCCAGTGTATTGATGTGTAGCACCTTAAGATTGATTAAAAATAAATTAAGATACAAGCAGAAATAGGAACAATGAGATGTCAGGCCAACCTACCTCCATTTCTTGAAATGTGGCAATTATCCTATGTCACAGCCTGAATAATTGCATATTGTTGAAGGATGCAACAAATTATGATAATCGGATGTGTATCATGCGCGTCACTTGAAAATAATTTCTTTGGCGACAGATTATGACTGTCCTGTGATCCAGGTAAATATCACTTTATTAGCTAAGTTTGCTATTTTCAATTAGAGAGTTTTATATAGGTGGAATCGATTCAGTATAACCTTTATAATGGGGCCGATAATGATTTTTTGCTGTTTTTCCAGGCAATTATTTGTCTTCTAACAACGGGAAGGCTTTCAGCCCGTACCGACAGCGACAACGATGCCTGTGGATCCTTCAACTGCGCAGAGGAACACAGAGGGGGCTGGTGGTACTCGAATGCTTGGTGCGGCAATACAAACGACTACCATTGTTGTTGTGACTTCACCATGGTAACAAGTCCTCGTTTTGTACCAAATACCTCAAATATAAAACGCACGGCGATATAATGGGACAAACGGAGACCATCTTCGGAATTCTATACATTCACCAATAACTACAACCACAACAACTTTGCCGAGATGAAAATACGGCCGACCAGCTGATTCCCACATTCGGTTCATTTGGTTTCATGGCAGACATGATGACTGCCTGTTGATTGCAGTCACTCAACTTGTATTTTGTGATGCCAACCAAGAATAACCGAAACTGCCTTTGAAAAACGACAACAGCACGAGACTGCCGTGGACTGTGTGATCAGGTTTTTTTTTTTACAAGGGCCTGCCTGGCAGCCGACTCGATTTAACTTTGATTGTTAAGTTAACATTAAGTATCATTTCCAATGTGAACGAAATGGCTCGCACTTGATATATCCAGATGCACAAATCCAATACATTTAATTTAAAGGTTGGGCAGTATAAATGTTGTTATTCTCTTGGAAGTACTTGCTTGCTCGATGACACATTCCGACTGTGAAAGCTCACAAAATGGTCATTGACAGGAATTCGAGTCATATCGTGAGCCTTCATCATGAATATATTTTGCTAGAGAGTATACAAAGGAGCTGAATTCAGTAAATTGACATATCAGATAGGAATTTGAAATGAATAAAAAAGAGCCTTGCAGTAGACATGTTGCCACGACGTGTCAAACAAAGGCACATGAGAATAAAGCCTACTTAACTTTCAGTGGGGCTGAGAGTCCATTTTATAGGCAGAATCTTTCACTTCCAGGCAGAAGCATCTAAATTGGACTGAATTTACTTGAAGGTTCTCTCTTTTGGGAATAACGATAGACACGCCATTCTCAAATGATGCCTATCACTCAAGATGGCCGCCACAGTAATTCACAAAATACCAGGATGTACCATTTATAGAGAAGGGCTCATTGGGCAATATCGATAGTTTCTAATCTGATAATGGGTGTTCCACAGTGGAAATATGAAACATATCCACAAGATTCCGTGTAGTCACGCGGATTTTCAAAATGGCGGCTATTATGAAAAATGGACGACATTTTTCTCATTGGAATACTTTTTATAATTTATCATGAATCTACATTTTTTTGGTCATTTTGACGATGCCAGTGTCAAATAATCAGTTCCTCACAACGGGGAACAAGACTGAATATGGATTGTTATTCTCCACACTTGGGGCACAGCTGGTTTTCGCGCATACAGCTCTCGTCAGGTTCATTGACGAAGAGAATGTCACCTCCGCTCATGTTCAATGCGATGACCCTCGAAATGCGACAGTAATTGTTTGGTGTTGTTCTCACTGCTTCGCTTCACACGAGCTCTGAAACATTTATATCTGGCGTTTCTTTCGAACGTTATTCATCCACATACAGACATATCATGTCACAAGACTCCCGCATGCGTGTGTTGGCGGGGTTGATACTTGAAAGATACAAGTAAATATACATATCAATAAACATTCACAATAAAACAAGCGCAACTGTAAACGTCTTAGTAGCTGTTGGCAAATATGTCGTAGGTGTAGGATCTGTTAAACTGATTAGAAAACCGATTTTTTTTTTTTTTCCATAACATGCACACCCATACTTTCCCATTAACCTCTCTCTTCTTGCTGCTGGTAATCTCAATTATGGTAAATCTTGACGATAACACTGAACCATTGCAACAACCAACCATTGTAGAATAAAACTGAAAATGTTTCGACAACCTCCTCTTTCTGCGTTACTCGTTTTCATAGCAAGAAAAACTGGAACGTGGATGTTGTTGACAGACAAAACAACCTTCCCCCCCCCCCTCAGCCGCCCCAAAGGAATGTGGACAATGCATTGCATTGTGGAATAGAACCTAACATAATAGAAACACATTCTAGGTCTCTAATGGCCCAGCAACTGGAGCGAGATGGGTTGACAGATGAATGACCTCTGGAATAGTCTGGCCTAGAAACTGGAGCGAGATACGTTGCCGATGAATACCTCTGGTATAGTCTGGCCTAGAAACTGGGGCGAGATGTGTTGACAGATGAATGGCTTCTCGATTTGTCTAGACTGTCGTTTTAAATAATTGGGGTAATTAATGGAATTTTAAACCTTAGTCACAGTAAGAGCAAACAAAAATAATAACTCAAATAGCCAGGGACATGCTTCACCATCCAACTAGTTTCAATCTGATCGCAGGTATGAGTGATTGTGACGAACAGATCTCACTAACGAACGAACGTACGGATAAGACTGATGATTTGTAGAGCTGCTTAACCGCATCTACGAAAGAGCATTGCAGTAGTCCGTGTTGCCACGACGTGATAGACAAGGGTACGTGACGGAGATGGAGCCTACTTAACTTGAAGAGTTTTGAATTATTTTCGTCCTAGGTCTGTAAGTCCAATTTCACCTCTTTAGCCGCCTTTTACGACAGACAGGGAATGCAGTATGCATATTCTATATCCGACCTGCAGAGAACTTGGTATTCGTACTGGGGAAACGAGTGAGAAACGTTTTAACGAGAACTGAGCATTGCGCTCTCGGGAATGGCCTCGAAATGCGCGAGACCATACATGATCTCCTCCAGTAACCTCTCCACGACGGAAGAGAACTACTATACTTGACGCGGTGTAAAAAATAACGGATAAATAAATCAATACATCGCAGTCATCGCCACAAATCCAGATAATGTTAGGTTCACGTTCTCATTCTTCGATGTAGCCCTTGTCAGGGCTCCTCGGCCAAACTCGCACTAGTGTTCACTCAGGACGACATAACATTTTCTCTAAATTGTCCCGCCCTCCTGATCAGTTGGATTCTGATTTGAGGCGAGCTCCAGATAATAAACGAATGGCATTCATATTATATATGGAAATCTAATTTAAATATATTAGCCAACGCTGAAAGGACCTAGTAGGGTCTTTTCTTCCAACATTAAGGACAATCCTCGTATGTTTTCCACTCATGTTAGGGCTAGGCTAAAAGTCAAGACTCACTGGTCCATTGTTAGAATCCCAGTGACAGGGGTACGATCATCGATGGTCAGGAAATATCTGGAGTTCTCAACAAGTATTTCTCTTCGGTTTTCACTTATCAGGATGCCAAGGATACTGGCGGCTATCATAACGCCAACGCGTCTTTTAAGATTAAATTGTCAATTGAACAATGTGTTGAACTCTGAAAAGATCTTGGTGTGTGTATTCCGATTCAACATTGAAACCTTCCAAGCAGTGTGGAAGTTGCTAGGAAGGTAATGTGGATTCTCGGCTTTGATTAAACGTTATTTCATTTTCTCTGACAAAGACTTGTTTGTCAGCTGTCTAAGGCAAGTTGGAAAACCAACCTTGAGTGTTCCGTGTAAGTGTGGAATCCCTTATTTCGCGAAAGCTAATTGAGAACGTTCAAAGGAGGGCTACGAGATATTTCACTGTCTTCTACGAGAACGGGAAGGAGGAAGAAATCATTGGTCTGACTCAATCGGCATTGATGAACTGCCTCCTTATGTTGCCAAGTTCTTAAGAGCGTTGCTTACGTCTTTCAACCCATCCTCTCTCATGTATTTAATATTGTGTGCACTACTGCTGCCTATCCTGATGCTCTCAAAATCCGAGTCGCCAAGGTTATCCCCGTCTACAAGGAGGTCCACCGTACCTTGCCAGTGAAACTACCGGCCTATCAGTCTCAGTTTGTTGCCCGCATTAACAAAGTCCTTGAAAGGCTAATTGAGAAACGCCTCTGTGGTTTCTTTGAAAGAAATAAAACCATGTTTGATTTCAGTTTGGCTTCAGGAAAGGCCACGACACTAATCACACCCTCTTGGAAACAATTGAACTCTTATGCGCTCTCATTTGGACAAAGTTGACAATGTCATAGGAATGTACCTAGACTTGAAGAAGGCGTTCGACACTGTGGATCCAAACATATCAATTTAGGAGCTATACCATTATGGTGTCAGAGGAAGAACATAGAACTTACTGCGTAGCTATCTATCCAATAAGGAACAGTACATGTATGTGGCTAATGTCCTTTCCAACTTATGTGACATTGAAGTTGGTGTCCACCAGAGCCCTGTTCTTGGGCCACTGTTTCTATCGACTTCGTATAATTATCGCTCCCTCTGTGTATTAAACACTTGTTCATTCCCGTATTTCTTATGATATTGAGGTGTATGGAACGACTCCTATGTCTAATACGATACCTCTCCAAACCACACAGAACAAAATTCTCAAAACTTTCGTTTAGATACCGTCGGTATGCCACTAACGCACTCCACGCCGACTTGCAACTTCTGAAGTGTACCGACCTTCATTCATATAAGATGTGCATTCTCATCTTCAATTACGTCAACGGCATGCTGCCAGATATTTTTTAACTGTATTATCAACCACAGAGACAGTTACTCACCCGTGCCAACACCAGAGAAGGTGCACTCTTTTCTAGCACAAGACATATGCGCAAACATGGAAGGCTCTATTCCCTCGCCCTCCTCTACCATTATCTCCATGTCGAGGACGAGCACACAAATATTTTGAGTGATTCCGTGCCAGATATTGTGACAATATCGAAACTCTGCAACACCTTGAACCGCTTCAAAGGCAGATACTATAAAAAGTTTTCTCTTCATGTTTGCAACCATTATTCGATGTTGAATATTTCATCCATTGTTCAGATTTCGAGGTAGGAAGTTTTCAACTTTGATCTGCGTAAACATGTTCATCCTACTTAACGTTTAGAACCTACATCCTAATTTAATATTGATCATAAATTCGCCTCTCGAAACATTTATAGCAATAAGGTTCTTCGTCTTATCCGTAACCTATTTGCCTAATTTTAACTCCATACGTCCTGTGTTCTCCAAGTCGTACTAACAAGCTCCTGAATTCTACCGCTCAAACTTGACCGGTCCCTAAAAACCGAGAGGACCAAAAGTGCATACTAGAATTGGGGAAATTCCGTACTCCCCTAGCGGCTAGTGACGTTTGTAGGTCACATGAACCCTGAGTTTCTTATATGAATAACCCCACTGGACAGATATAAATCCAGACTTTTCGGAACCAGAATTTAAAGCCTTCATTGCGGGTTGGTCAATGGCGAGTTATATGGGTGATTTAAATATATGACAGATATGTTACGTTACGTAGGAAGGACCTATTCGCTGTGTCTCACCTCAACAAAACTACCCGTCATTGTTGGAATGTAGAAAGGTGCCACTATAAATAATGGCATGCATGTCAGACTCGCCTTCGTGATGGGCATCTCATGTTTATCTTAAGTTGTGACCAATAAGTGGCGAGGATTCCCCCCATTTTCTACAACGACATAGGGAGTTAATGACATGTTGTAGAGTGACAATTAGTTATAATAGTTTATAACTTGGACCATTTTACTGAATCCCTCCACTGCAGTAAAGTTTGCCCCCCCCCCCCTGCCCCCCCCCCCCCAACTCTTCAAGTGTGGTTTAAAGGCCTGCCTCTTCACGCGATGCCTTTTTGTCTGGAGGCCATTAGTTTTTGCTTATACAGAGAAATGCGCTGGTACGATGCAGTGGAAAATCTGCTGAAGATGTTTGTGGGGAGAGGATGCCTTACCTACGGAATCATCCTTTCACCTGATGATAGGGTTTCCATTTCGTAAATACCATATTTTTGTGATGTTAAGTTAGGAAAAACAAACTTAAATCAGTTTTGCTGATATTCTTAGGGGTTTAAAAGCAACCAATCAAATTGGGGGATTTTCTCAAATGGAAAGTAAATGTTACGCTGACTTCATTGTCAGTCGAAAACTAATTAGAGTTATTAAAAAAACAGAACTAAATCAGCTGTGTTGTGATTTTCTTACATGTACTGTGAAGTAATCGAAAGACAAGATACAATATGTTTTACTGGTGCGCCACAATGGAAAGTTTGTCAGCCTTTAGGTGACTCCACACTATATATAGCGTAGGATAGACTGTAGTAGCTTTCAACCATGGCCAATCATTCGACATGAAGTGTCAAGCCTAAAATATTCTGTGTGACCTACACCCTACATTCTGTTTTCCACAATGGCCATGATGTACCAACATTATGGCCAGTAACAACATTATACAAGTACAAGCCTACCATTCATTTACTCACAAACTCATATTCTACTACACACATTACAATACATATAATCCTAAGTTAGGCTTTCCGAATGATACTGGGCTGGATATGGTTAGGCCTATCTTAATTCTGCGGCGACTGTGTAACTGTATTTGTAAATTTTAAAGTTAATTTTTTGGCAGGTTGCTTTGTTGTGTCCATTGCTTTGTTTTCGGAACACGCATACCATTTCGGATTTGTGTTTGTTTTCGTCAATAGGACCTCGAACAAACAAACTCTTAACAAGTCTGATTTGTTGGTTTGTTTTTCGCGTCAATATGACCTCTCGCGCTAAACAAGTCGGACTTGTTGTTGTTTTCGTCACTATGACCTCGGGTCATCATCGGGTTCATTGATTTTGGTGACGTCAGGACGATGACGTCATTGCCAAAAAATCCTTATATTCACCCACAATAATGCTTTTCCCAAATGTTTTAAATCATGTCATAGTCCCTTGAATATATTGTGAGGTATTCCAAGCGTTCAAACGCCATCAGGGCGGCTGTTACACAGTTGTTACTAAACAATTCGATGTGTTCCGTTTAGGCTTCCGTCGTGTGTTGCCACCTTACGGTGGATTCCGGGAACTTTGCGTCCAGTCAGATACAACCTGTCTGTTGGGATACTCCATTGAGTGTGGAGGAATTGTCAACTACATTCCATAGGGAAGCACATTAGCACCCCTTCTGTACTGATCAACGGTTTCTCCAGTTGTAAAGAGCCAGAACACAAAGCTAATATTAGAGACACTGTGGGTACTTCACAATAAAGCAGAAAGAGGTCAATTGCATTTAGGCCTCTATTAGGCGACTTCAATTTGGCATTTTCGTCCGAGGAGGGCCCACACTAAACATGCTGAAATGAGTTGTATCACTATGCAGTTTCCAGTGGTGCTAAAAGTCGGTGAACGGGTGGGCTTGGGCGAATGAGGGAATGGATGGAGAGAGTGAGAAGTCGGGGTTCGTGAGTGATGGACTTGCGAGGGGACTCCTATGTTGCAACTAGGCCGCATACCTGGGAGGGTGAATACAGACAGATAGAAGTGCCAATAAAAGGCTAGGGCATGTAGTCTTTTCATGGGCGCGGGCTTGAGAGATACCAGCTCATTTGAGATAGGAATCTACCCACGCCATGCTACCCAAGCCATGTTTTCTGCATGAGTAGTTTTCAATAGATGGATCCCCCTTCCCCAAGCCCCAAAAAAGAAAGAAACAACAAGCCAGTCCAACAGTGGACGCTATACATTGCAATGGGCAGTGTAGTACGGTATGCCCCTGGAATTCTCTGAATCACAACTGGGAAGAGGCAATTTACACATCTAGTCTCACCATGTCATAAATGAAGGAAAAATGAAGAATGGTGGAACTTGGATGTGGCATCACACACACACACATACACATGCAACTTAAATGCATACTTTGTGCATACTTTCTCCTTATTTTTGTATAGAATTAGTAAAAATAATCGATGATTGGTATGCTTTTGTAAGACGTTTCTGTCATAGCTTGCAACATATATATGTTAGAAACATTATGCATACAATCTACCAAATATCAGCTCGATCTGCCCAAACCTTCTGGAAGTAACGTGTTTACAAGGCTTTCGGACTTTGACTTTTGTTGACCTCAGATGACCTTTGCCCTGACTCGAAACAAGACGAATCATGTATTAACTATGGGGAACCCATACACGAAGTATGAGCTTGAACCATTCAGGTGGGTTCAGTTATCGTGTTTACAAATCGAAATGAGCCACTGTTTTCCTAATAGTCACACCATTTTTTTTTTTACTCGTGAGATGACCCGTAATCTACACTAAATACAATAGGGTTCGTGTATACCCCATAAGAGTCATAAAGGCTGCACAGACGCACTCCGATTCAGCCCACTTACACACAGGACCCTACGAGGCATGCGTACACAGGAACCCACGAGGAATACACACACTATGAAGCTGATATACTACCGAAGCGATGGTATGTTAGCAAATTAGCTCCACGGTGTTTCATGGCTCAATTTGAGGACTGGGTTCGGCACACATGGACAATCACAAGCACTACCTTAACACGTACGTGGAACAAGCGCAAGTCGAAACGTCTTGATAGCTGCGGACGGCAAAATTCCTGTGGCGAATACACTGCATATCTTCTTCACCAATCCACATTTATTGTGTGTTCACATTTAATTGACCTTTACTGACATCTGTCCTAACCTTGGAATGGCTTGGAACATGTCTACCACATTAGCCTAATAATTGCTATCAGTTCCCAGCACAAAGTACCCAACTAACTCATTCCTAGGAGGCCTGTATTTAGCTATCTATGTACCCAACAGAACATTATGTGTACCCAGCAAATCTCCTAGGCCTGTAGCAGTGACAGTGGAAACACACTTGGATCCACAATGGAAAGTCTAGCCAACACTTACATCATCAGAAGGTGATGACAGATCATCCACAGAACGGCCTGTTATTATCCCCCCCCCCCCATTCCCTGAATTCCAGCCACCTCAGTGCTGACAGACAAATTAAACAGTCCCCCCAATACCAGCAGCAGGCCTGCAGCTCGAGGGAATAATGTAAACAAACCACTCTCACAGATGGTTGAATGGGAAGGGCTGTGGGTAGACAAATTGGGGTAATTAATTGGATTTAATTAAAATCTAACCACACAGTGGCATGCTTCATCCACCCACCAAGTTTCAACCTGATCGCATGTACATTTCAGAAGTTACGAATGAACGTGACGAACAGAACGGACGAACGAACGAACTAACGGACGAACGAATGAACGAACGAACGAACGAACGAACGAACGAACGACGAACGAACGAACGGAGAGACATGAAGACTTGTAGAGCTGCTTACCTGCAGCTAAAACCTCGTTACGGCAGCGGCCGATTCCGGCTCCGCTCTCGCCCTCATTCCTTCAGGACAACACGTGGGGCTGGTGGTGTGCCCCATAGGGCAGGATCACACCGCGGGCGTACACACTGTCATGACTATGGATCTATTACATTAACGGTCATGACTGCAGAGAATGAAGACTGAAGTCAAGGAATCGAAAACAGGAATAACGAAAAAGGGGGCGGTTTTGCATTTAATATTGAAGAAACCCTTCAGGCTCCGGAAAGTCATGACTTGGGTAATAATTTGTGGAAAGTGCGGATAAAAACTAATATTTCTTGGGTCCTGTACCGCCCTCCCGAAAGCTATGTGGCTATGTTAGTCATGTAATTGAATGAACATTTCCACAATATGAAGGCCCACTCGGAAAACATACAAATGTATCTCACGGTTTGTAACATTGCCATGCCTATAATGGATGGGATACGTTAATGCCGAGAGATAACAGATGTTTCTTTATGTTGCTTTATTTAATGTGATTTTCAATTGACAAACCTGCAAGAGTCACTGGTGTTATTGACAACATTCGCTCTAATGTGACAGTATATTGATTTGAAAGTGGTGTCTTCACTGTTGATATATATGACCACTACCCTATATTCTGTGTTTCCAATAAATACAGAACGAACAGAAAGAACTAATGTTGACTTAGCTATCGTCATCAATGGATTTATTCCCGAAAGGCGTATACTCACTGAAATATCATTGAGAAAAAAGAAATCAGTCAATGCTGCACAAATAGGAAAGCAAAGCCGAGAAAAGGTTATGAGATATCACTGTGGGAACCCCGCCCGGCTATTGTGAATTCTGTTATTATGAACATAAACTATACGCTAAATTTCATCGGTTCCCCATGGCAGCTAATAGGCCTTGTTATATAGAAATAAAAACATTGTAACTGCTATAAATATAAAGAAAGTTTAGAATTTATTATTATACCCTACCGAGGATTCCAAAAACCATTCCAGACGGATGTGGACAGCTATTGACAAACCCCTCCATGAAAACAGGAAGACAATAAAAACAATTGTAATGCACTCATTGGTAATGAAAAATGACCTGACATCATATGAAAGTGAAATTGCTGAATTTATAGAATATTTTTCTTCCGTTGCCAAATAGTTGGCAGACGGAATAACACAACGCCGCGGCTCCCCACATATCTATCTCGAATTAATCCAGCCACCTTTGTGTTATTCATTACTTATTAAGAACCGGTGCGACCCATGTTATGGAAAAATTGAAAGAGTCCTGGCTGTGATGAAGTAACTAACGACCCAAGAATATTGTGGATTCAATTATGGAGCCTCTATAGCATGTCAGTCTCTCTTTTTTTCAGAGTTTCGAATTACAGACCCATCTTTTTTTTCTCTCCAATCGCTATTTTGTTTCAGCATCTGGCTCTTGATAGGCTGTATAAATTTGTCTATTAGGCATAATTGACTATACCGGAATCAGTCCGGTCTCCGTGAAAAATTACTCTACGCATACGGCTGTGTTTAACCCAGGTATAGAAAATCTATTCTATACATGACAATAGGCAAATAACAGCCGATTTTTTTTCGCGGATTTGTCAAAAGGTTCCGATACCATTTGCAAAAGTATCTTATTAACTAATTATTAATTACATATGGTGTGCGAGTTGTTAGACAAAGCTCATTGTGACGTTATTTGGAAGATCGTCAACTCTATCGCATGTTCTGTTTGGAGCTCATCAAGAATTACAGCTACTAATATTGTGTGCCACAGGGTTTAATTCGTGGGGCTTATACTCTTCATATTAATCCAGAGAATCCACTCTTGTAACTCATTGGTTTCGAAGGGCCAGATTTGTAGTCAGTTTGTCATTCCACCTATATTTATTGCTGCTGGTTGTCATAGCAACGTTTGACAATTGTACTTCAATGCGGCTGGTCGTTACAGCAATGGTTGCTCTGATAACAATTGTGGTTGAGAAATGTACATTATTGCGGCTGGTCGTTACAACAATGGTTGCTCTGGTAACAATTGTGGTTGAGGAATGTACATTAATGCGACTGGTCTTTACAACAATGGTTGCTCTGTTAACAATTGTGGTTAAGAACTATACATTAATGCGTCTGGTCGTTACAGCAATGGTTGCTCTGGTAACAATTGTGGTGGTTGAGAACTAACAAACTGAGGGTACTCTATGGCGCTTGGTGGTCCAGCAATAAGGTGCACTCTGTTAGATGTGCGTTATTAGTGTATGTGTGTGCGTGCGCGAGTGTGTGTGTTTTATACACAGATATCCTCTCGCAATTTGGCAATAATGATCAAAATTTTTGAGCAATTCTTCATTACTACGAAAGCTTTGTTCACAACTTTCAAGATATTTGCTGACTCCAATGGCTGAATGATTTCAAACCTTGTTACAAGATAAACTTGTATAAATGTCAACTTTTTCATGCAGTCATTTCATAATGGGCAAGACCCACCCCCTACAAAACTCTGTGGTTCACGCGAATCTCAAATCATGAGAGGTGCATGGCTATTTCTAATGAGTGGCCCCAAGCAGTGGCGGCGGAAGCCTACAAATTTAGGGGGGGGGGGGGGGACGCAGACAAACTTTTGATGAATTGATGTGTGTTACTATCTAATTGGAGCGCCACCATTGGTAGGCGCGGAGCGTGCAAGAAAATTTTGGGTTTCACAAACCTTCCAGATGGCCGGAAACGACACTTCCTACCTTGAGCTATATGTACCCAGTTATAAAACTGGGGTCATGTCTGCAAAATGGTAGTTATTAATAAAATGGAAGTATGAAGAATGATAATGCATATCAGATGGGTTTGGAGACAAGCAAATTCCCGCTGAGGGGGGGCCCGGTAAAGGGATGTCACACACACTTCTTCGATCATTACAGGGAATTTCCAGTGCCATGATCGCGACCCCCCTGGTAATTATGATGCTCACCCAGTAGCCCCTTTCCCGCCCCAGTTGGCCATCCACAGTGGTCACGTGGTTAGCGTATGTCGGACTTGCAGTCTGTTAGGGGTTTAGGTCGACTCCCGTAGGTGGTTTCCTCGCATTTTACAATACTTGACCAACTAAGTGAAAATCATTATTACGTACGTTTAGAAGACACCAAAAGTGGTGCCTTTGCAACGTACGTAGACTCTTTCCACTTGGTAATGAAGTGTTGTAACAAACAAGGGAATCAAGGTTTAAAATATGTTATTGTTGTATCGTAACATATCTGTGAGCAATTGTTAAGTAGCAGTTCCATACATAAATCATGCTGTTTTGGTGTCTTTTTTATTTGAAACGTAGTAACACCTAAAGCCATTACTGAGAGATAGTAAATGATAAATTCATTAACAGACATGTCAGTTGGGGTATTTCTTCATGTTCATCATAAAGCTGAACAAAAATGCAAGCATCACTTTTTATGTTCAATCTAAGGACTTTTTTTTTTTCAAATGTCCCACTTTTGTTGCCGAGTATTGTGGCATTGTACCGTGATACAGCGGTGATTATTGTCCATCTTGAATATTCTAGTACGCGGAGGTAAATATTTCCCTACAAGCTGCGAATATCGTAGACCAGGCGGCAACGGGTTCGGTACGGCAACTTGTGTTGAACAAAGAAAGGATACTAGTTTTCACAATTATTTTGGGGGTTTTTATTATCCCTATGTCTATATTCCATCATGTTCCGCAGATGATAATGATAAGTTTAATTGTCGATGTTGGTGTTAATTTTCAAATTTCATCTGGTCAAAATTTTAAGGGGTGACGACCCCCCACTCTGAATTTTTGGGGGACGCGTCCCCCGACCCCCCTCCCCCTCCCCGCTTGCGCCGCCTATGGCCCCAAGCCACCGCGTCCCGCACCGATAAGACTCGCTGGACAGGGTCGCCTGCCGGGAGGCGCGCCACGTAGCCTGAGAAACGCCGTTGCTGTTCACGAATCAGGCTCTTACCAGCTTACGTCCTTTATGTCTCCTCGGGAGCCTACCGTCCAGATAGCGATAACCAAGAAACCGGCGGCGAAGTGAGGCAGTCAGAAAGAAATCCAGTCTCAGACTTGGCTCAGAAGTGGGCGTCCATCCCTCACATGAGAGCACAATGGAATAAAAGAAACATGGCTTTCTGCTCTAGGTGGTTGCCCTGCTTTGGTAGTCATGTTCAAGTCGCTCCGATTGTTGTTTCCCCACGGCTCTTTAGTTTGCTCAGTTGAGAGGTACAAGAACCATATTTTTTCTTGTCTTTCAGAGACCAGAGATCTTCCTTAGTCTAATCTGAAAAAGGTGAGAGATGTCTTCGCTAATTTTAGCATTTGAACCAATAAGATCAGACTTGGATGGAAGAGGCTTTTACTTGGCATAAGTGCTACTTATAATGAATACATGAACCTTATTGTTTCTGAGTAGGATCGAAGGTCATAAAAGTCAAAGTCTTCGAACCTAGCTTGTGAACCTGTTACGTCGATGATCAGAATCAGGATTCCTCAAGGAATCACTAAGCTGTGTTTTTCCCGCTCGTACAGAACGATACAAATATTTTTGAGAATACATTAAATATCAAAAGACACATCAGCGAAGAATGTCTTCATGACGTTGCTCCAACGTTCCAACTAGCAATAATGCAAAATACCGACAGTAGCTGATCACTATTTCCAAAGCAAATGGTTTCATTATATGTTTCCTGACGCTCACCTATTGATATCCGTTGGTGTAGGGACTGAAGTCACCACAATATGTCCATAAATACATATCGCAATAACAATTGGCCGTTCCAGACTACAGATAACTGTTAGTTTGTTCGTCGTTTGTAATGTATGAACTAAGACTTCGATTCAACATGTTCCGTTGTCTATTAAGGCAATGGCTGGTGCATTCAGCGGGTTGTTGGCAAGTACCCGTACTTGAGTTGCTAGACCTGAGTTGCTAGAAATTTCTTAGTTACTGTCGACAGTTAATTGCTCAAAGTTCCTTTCATGAAATTAAATTCCATGTATACGCCGCAAAACCAATGTGGCATGCTTGCCTTCATCAGTTCCTGCATGGTTTCTCAGTCAGTATCCGTACATTCTTAGCGACGTGTTCCCGCTTAAGTGTTATGATCATGAACTTCGAAAAACGTTACTCCCAGCCGTCACTATGTTTTTTGGATTCAGCAGGCGAAGCAACTAGAGAATATAATGCAGCTTTTACATATAAGCACATTTTTCATTTTGCTCTCATTCGTGTGGCTCAGCACCAACGACTTGGGAACAGAAGCGGTATGTATCCACCATCATTCTTTCATTCCATCAACTTTCTGCTAGCTTGTTCATTTGAGTCCTGTCCTTGCCATTTCCGAAGAATCTCGAAACCCGAATCCCAATTAAAAAGAAAAGAAAAAAAAGGAAGCAGCTTTTTCTATATCAACATAAAAGTATAAAAGTACAATATATATATTACACACGTAGATGCGGCAACGATATAGTAGAGTTAGGCAATATAATTTTATCTGATATTGCATCTTCATTATTGTGCGATCGGTATAATCTTTCCCATGCTACAAATTCCTTGCTGATATTACGTCCCTTATAAACTGTTTTTTACGAAAAAAAATCATAAATCCGCGGGACCCTCGAAACAATCAGGCGAACACTTATTCCTGTTGTCTTATATGCTGCGTAGAATAGTCTGATGCCCATAGCTGATGGAGCTATGAAATCGATTGTCTTAAAAACTAATATTGCATTATGACATGTGTTCCGCTAACCTTAATGCTCGCCTGATTTGATCAACCAAAATTGATTCTAGTAGCTATCACGATCGAAAACGTAAAGACCATATTTTACAAACATTACTGTCTTTATTTATTATAGCTGTGAACTTGTCCACTATTCACCATGTCGATGCAATAAATGCTATTAGTCTAGTGCAGAATTTGGAAATCAGGAAAACAGGTTTCAGTTCATTTCTAAAAGAGAAAGGCAGAGGTCATATATAATACAGCTGTTAATTCAGTATAAAATGTTACTGAAATCCACGCCTTCTGGTAAAGCGCACAAAATTATTGCTGACAAAAATTGTTTTCAAGCAATCACCATTTATAAGTATGATATTACAGTCTTTCGCAGCAGATATCTTCTCCTGAGAAAACGTATTGAGCGTTCCAAATAAATCATATTCAAATTATCAAACGAAACATCAATTATCCTTGAGCTGAAATCGTAAAAAATCACAAACACTAACAAAGTCACTAACATTTGCTAATCACATAAACACATAGGTATCTATGTATTTATCTTCCCCATTTTGCAATTTGTGTATTTCATTGAAACTTTAATTTAATTTTTAGAGGGCTATCGCCAACCCAGGATACACGGTTAGTTCAGTGGAATCTGGGAATGAAATATTACGAACAAAGTTTGTTACATTAGAATTACCGTTCTATATAATGATCAGCAGACAAAAAATATGAGTTGATCGGCATAGGCATGCAGGTTATAACTGAAGAAGTTCAGACAAAATCATTTGCCTCCCCAAAAAAGGAAAAGTTGGAGTGAATGAACAACTCCAAAACAAATGCTATTTCCTCAATTTAACAGTTGCAAAAAGTACAGAACGGGGTGTCAACTCTTCCCCATTGAATAAAACAAGAGTTTATTAATTAGATAAATTCGATGTAGGAAGCCGAATTTGTGATAGATAATATAGGCACCACACTAATATTTCGTCTCAGTATTAGGGAAGTCAAACCCAGTCATTACTGACAATAGCGACTTTTTGTTTTACCCCTAGTTGGCTAAATTTTTTTCGCAAAACCAATGCCGCAATTTTTATTTTAAGAATTTGATGACCTGCTGACTATCGCCCAAACATTGATTTAAGTTATTCCAAGTACAGTGGAATTCATTTGAAAGTTACATGTAGTCGTACCCACAAATATGTTTCGATGCGCTTGAAATTGTACCAAAAAAAGCAAAAAAAAGTCATATGGCATATCAATTTCCAGTTCAGATCCGAAGGAAAGAAAGTAGGAAATTTCGGTTTAAGTTACAATCATTGCTCATCCTTGGTAAAATAAATGTGGTTGCCTTGCGGAAGTATGACTACCCAAAACATTCCCCTCCATATTAAAAACTTGGACACATGAATATTCGGAAAAACAAGTTGTTGTGTTTGTCAGTCAACATTTTTCACTTTGAACAGTCTCAAAATTGAGGTAAAACCAGATTTTTTGGAACTCTATCTTCAGTCCTAAAATGCTGCCTGCGTGTGAATATAATCATTGCGTGGTTAATAACTGTGATCCGATGAATCAAATCATGACAAATATGTTTATTTAGCAATGCGCGAGAATAAAATCATGCTATTTTTTCTCTCAGAAATCGTCGTCATATAAAATTGATGTTTAGCCATTTTTCATCAAATGGAGAACCAACGGTGCCGATTAATACCTCTTACTCAACTCTAGATAATAAGTTTTGAGTAATAAACCTTTCGCAAGTCTGCAACTGCTTGGCTTATACAACTCAAAACGATTTCTTCAATTGCCGCCCGTCTCATACGTCTCATACGTCTCATCCGTTTCAAATATTTGAAGCACACAAACCCCCTTCCGTCAGCTGGCTCCCTTAAGTACTATAGAACCAAATATGTTACCATTGTTTTATTACTTATTTTTGTGTAGTCTAGTCTCTAACCAAATGTGCAGGCACAGATGTACTTTTAATTGTGATACTGTTATGTAAAAAACTTTTCAAGGGAGAATATTATCGATTCTTACCATACAGGGGGCAAACCGGATTCTCAATGAGGACTTTCCCTGTGGTCGGTTACATAAAGTTACGGTTCAAGATGGAGGAAAGGCTATCATTATCAAATAAATACACATCGCTGAAAAATATGGAATAGTTACTCATCGGAACAAGGGGGACTGTTCATTGAACATAATAAGAAGAACTTTGAGTGGAGCACATTCAGAGGAACATTGATACTTCATTTCTATAAGACACCGATACTATTATATAGCTTGCTGAATACCTCTTTTACATTTGTTCTAATCCAAGTTAGAACCAATATTGAGATCTAAAAAGAAGTATTAGAGATATTCTTTACCCTTCTCTTCATTATCAGTTGCGATATACACAGAACTAGTACCTAGTACGTGGTCAATACTGCTCCGTCAATACCCATACTCGCTCAAGAAGCATGTCATAGGAATATAACTATTTCTCAAGTTTATACCAGTTTGTCCATGTGCGTAAATAAATTAAACTAATACATTTTCAATTATGTGTTCTGCCAAACCCTTCACGAATGATGAGTAATGAAAACAAAAACTTATTTCGATCTATTCCTGAGCTTGCTTTTATATATCTATAATGATTAGGGAGTTATTGTTCTACATTATGGATAATCCAATAATTAATCTAATATCAATATCACCTATAATATAATACTTTGACATAACGGACTGGGGCATATTTTGCAGCTATTGGTTATAAAATAAACACGGAATCACCATTACTCCTAGCAAGGCAAAATTGACGGCTCTCAAACACCTGGTGGAAACTGCAAAGTGCCGTTTCCCCCCCCTGTTTTATGACGTCACGAAGAAAACCTCTGACCGGGGTTATCAAAAATTATCATTGGTATTGTGAATTCAGTTAAACGTCCGATCTCCTGGCACTCTATGATTGGTCATCCTATTATTGCGTCCTTACAGATTTCTCCAACATTAAAACGGGGTGTGTTGGAAGGGAGGGTGGGTGGGGATTGACGGTTATACTCAGCTTCGAACACAATCAACCGTCATATTTTTGGGGAGGGGGATTTTTGGGTGGGGATTGTATGCGATAATGCCCTTTGAAGCGTGCTTTTCGAACATTTCACAAAAACGTTCGGTCGCATCCATATAATGCGGGATATTAAGTTTACGTCACGGTTATTGCTATACGAAGTTTCAAAGTCCTGAAGTTGGTATTTTTCCACCAAGTTTCCCGATCTCTGCATTCCACTATATTCTCTCGTCTATATATGCTTCATATTCACACAAATTCAGACAAGATGGTGTATTAGTATTCCATCCATCCGCTTATATTGAATGATAAGACATGGGGTAAGTTAAATATTGACCGATGGCCAAAACATTTACCTGGCTTCAACTCATGAGAAAGTACAAGCTTAGAACTCAGGCATGTTAAAAAACCAATTCTTAACGCCTATGTCAACTAGTATACTACACCATTAGTTTATGTGAAGGTATTCAGTAATAGTAGCGTAATCACCGAATTAAAGTGAAACATTGTCTCTTCCGGATATGCGACAGTTTTGCTCACATATTGCAAAATGATTCGAACACACATGTCCAGTCCTTTAAATATTGTCTGTATTATTCATACATATATGAGTTTGGGTCTCAACATGTTTATAGTTGGACGTGTCTTGAAGAAGCAAATCATGTCCAGAGAAGGGTTCATTTGCAAAACAAAATATTATATTTATACACGTTTATTTTCCTTGGTCGTTCCTGTGCGAAATCATGGGATCACCTCTTTCCCAACCTCATTTCCAGAATACCCTGTACGCCGATGCAGGTTCTCTCGAGGGTTCAAATCAAAGTAAGCTATCTACGGTATTGAATTTCCTCAGGGTTGTTGTGGACCCGAATATTAACTGAAGAACATGGTTGTTCTTTGGAGATATATGGACTAGGAAATCACTCGGCAACATAGTATCCCCTTGTTGAGACTGATCTGGCTTGCCGAACATCTAGGTGGTCCTGATATGGTTAATAACCTTTTCATAAGGCACAGACGATAGCATGCCACTTCCTCTAGAGTTTCTAAATAAATTTCCTAAACGTGATATTTATACCGCGTTATTGAAACAATTATGGGCAAATCAGTCATCGACGGATCTCAAAAGAACTCGTCGATGCTTTATTATTTAACGAATGTAGAGAATGAATGACAGATCAAATATGGTGCATGTATCTGAATTACGTTCATAAGCAGTATATCGGGAACTTGGTAATTGGAAAACAAGAGAGCGACACAGGTGAACTGTTTCAAACCTCATCAGTATATGGCATCCTAAATAATTACCTTTCACACGAAAAAAAAAAACGTCTTATGATATCACTTTATGTGAACTAGATTGCTGTGGACGCCTCATTACCTGATGAATGGCATTTATGACGATGTTCCAAATGATAAAATCACATTCATATATAGCGCCCTTCCCATCGAAGTAAATGGAGCGATTTACAACCGTTTGTAACTGTTTGATACAGTGTCTGTTGACTTCCATTTATAGTATGTTAGATCTGACCGTTTATTGTCTGGTAATGATATAATGGATAATACAATCAATATTCTGTCAAATCCACCTGACCGTCCGTCAGTTCGTCATGCCTCAGAGTGATCGGGATAACAGTCTCAATAGCGCTTATTCTGAAAAAAAGCTCTAAATTTTGGATTTACGTGTTTTTTTCTCAATGACGGTGCAGTTTTCTTAATTACTGATAGCGGATGTCACAGGGGTTAAGTTCCCGAATTGACACCTCTGTTGATAGTGTAATTACACGGTGAGGGCTAGGTTTTCACTGATAAAGCTGATATCGTTCTACTTATTCCTATAGATTATTTCTTCTACCAACAATCCGAGTATCCCAGAGACTGTCGGGAGGGGGCAACCGGTTGTCCCTCATCGAATCACAGTGGTGTCTACGTCATCAAAAAACCAGAAGGGTATCCCGAACCATTCGAAGTTTACTGTGACGACGGCGCTGGCTCCGGCGGATG
The DNA here is from genome assembly GCA_026419785.1 of Sclerodactyla briareus. NCBI lineage: Eukaryota > Metazoa > Echinodermata > Holothuroidea > Dendrochirotida > Sclerodactylidae > Sclerodactyla > Sclerodactyla briareus. The sequence goes on from JAODTK010005653.1 coordinate 208,270, forward strand.
GACGGTACGTGCTTCACCTCAACATACCACAAACAAAGGACAGTTAAGAGTTAGAATAATTAATATTATATTAATATGAGACTGATTATTCCAAGAGCACACCGCGTCAGAGACACAGGTACGCACTGATGAACCCCTTCAAAAATGATTTTTTTCACAGCACACTGATTAGCTTTTTAGAAAAGTACTGGTACTTTGAGTAAAATAAGCATCAGTGACGTCATACATCAACATTCGGCTTGTCTATACTCAATGCGGAATTGTAATAGTTAACTGAGTTAACTTGTAATAGTTATCATGCCTAGCTTAGGCTTTTTCATCGAAAATTAGTCAACATTCCGTTGATGGAATGTCGAGAACAATCAGGAGCTTCACAATAGAGTCAACTATATAGCAACTGTTTAAAAGTTTGAGATTTTGTTCATTGGTGCAGATCAGCCCTGTAAATATGTTTGCCCAAAGTAATGAACTCAATTTTGCAGTTAGCTTAACATGACACGATTCCTTTTACTCGTACTTGGATAATATCAGCTTCACTGAGAATTAAATCCGTTAGGTGTGAATGTCGACAGAGCTCGCCAGTGGAAGTGACAGGAGGAATTCGATTTTCATAATCAATAGGGGAAACAGTTTTAGGGAACCATTTGTTGCACTCTCGGCTAAGAAAGTTTTTTATTTCCAATTCCGCTTTCTTCATCGAATCTTAGGCCTGAATATGTTGTTGTATTAAAAAAAAAAAGTCGATAACCCCAGTGTAATCCTGTCAGCGGGAGGTAGAAGATTACTACCATTTACCTGAAGTTGCCTATTTATTTTTTAGAGATACTCAACAGAAATTATTTGGTAGACAATCTTCTCTAGAGAGATTTACTCTTTAGGTATAGCCTATAAGTATATCATCTTATGAATTTGATAGGCTTGTACTGTAAATTCCTTTAAACTGCCGATGACAATCGAAATCCAACTTTTCGTAATTTTTGTAATAAAATGAACTTCATACTTAAGATAGATATTTCATTTGCTCGAAGGTGAATAACCCCCGTAAACGTGTAGAAAAGATATATTGATTTGTCGATATTCATAGATTTTCATAGATAATCACGGATTTGCTTCTTTCTGTTTTTTCTCTGAGAATATATGTCGTATATAGACCTTTCGTCTGAGATGCAGTTGTGAATATACGATGGAAAATCCTGTAAATGTACATTTGTGACCATTTGCCTATCATCGTTCCAATTTCGAATTTGCCCGGTATAGAGATGAAAGCATCTGACTGAATGTATGCCAAACAACGCTCTAGGTGTGGAAGCAGATTTTTAACCCATTAGCTATGGTCATATTCCTATTGCAGGTTTTCCAGCGACGGACGGGCGGCCGCGTCGAGTTCAATAGGCTGTGGGAGGACTACACAAATGGATTTGGATTTCTGTCAAACGAATTCTGGCTTGGCAACGAAAAGCTGTCCTATTTAACCAACCAAGGAAACTACGAACTTCGTGTAGACTGCAGTTCTCCAATGGTTCGTCAGTCTCTCTATCATACAACAGCTTCCGCATCAGTGATGAGTGGGACAAATACGGGCTAATGTCTGTAGGAACATACGAATCTAGCGGAGGTAGGTTTTGACTCTGAATAGGTTATCGCAATGGCATTTCCCGGGTGGCGATAATATTTTTTCCAATTCCTGGTCGAGAGTGTATCTATAGGTGTGATTCTACACGTGCATTTGGTCTCGTTCGACCACAATTTATAACTAGTTATTCAGTATAAGCTACAGGTAGTCTAATGGTGACGGGGAGCTGCCTCCAGGTACCCATTTATGACTCATGTCCGGTGATGTGTTCAAGGAAATTGGTCATACTCAGTTTCTAAGCTTTGTCTCGTCACATTGCAGCAGTGGTGTAACAAGCTCCTGAATTTATCCCCTATGCGACATATACATCAATATAGCAGGATGTTAAATTGAGATATATTTTCCAAAATACTCTGAAAAGTCGTACGGCATCTTCCGTAGCCGTCCGACGGTCCGTTTTTCATATACCGAGAATATTTATTTCTACTCGGGTGTCTCCATGTACTTCTCTCTCTTCATAATTAGAACGGCAAAACTCCTAAATCAGGACGAGTAATAGGTTACCACTTTGTTTTACTCATAGACTGGTACTCGATTCATTGTTGGTATACCAAATGTTGCTGTACTGTAATTGATCCTTCTGTGATTTGTCAACAAAGTTTCCAGGGTATTTACACCGTATTTGAACAACCTGTAGGTTGATGCTATAGCAGTAGACAACTTCCCGAGACGATTACCTTATCTTCTAGTAACAAGCTCTGTACCGGTGTAGGTCCATCCTCGTATTCCGCTTGCCGTTTATTGATTGCTGATTTCACATAAATATCTTATCTGCAGATGGAGTGGTACCGTCCTGTCCCATCAACATGGTCTATGGAAATTTGGTCAGTTGCCGGGAATCGTGCGGGGAGCCAAACCAATCTACCCATTGTCTCGAAGACTGTCAGCTTGGAACCGAAGGGTGTTTCTGTCCAGCTGGGTTTTTGATCGATGGAGTTGACTGCGTTCTTGCCAATGAATGCTCATGTTCTGGTCGGAAATCAATAAGGTCGTTCCGGTAAGTATGAAAATGATTTTGCAAACAACCGATTTTTTTTTTTTTCAGATGACTTTTTTTCTTTCAATTTGGGGGATTCAGCTGTTTAATATCTGAGTATTATTTGCGCACACGATTTGAAACCACTTTCAACGAAAAAATCATTTATAAAGAGTTTGCGTAGTGGGGACATTAGTTCATGGTTTCTTCTTCGATTCTTCATGTCCTTCTAGAACGACACAACATACGTTAACGAAACTGCACTGAACACCGATCTTGTACTAACAACCAGCTAGTTCTTGGGGGACCATACCACTGTGACTCTAACGCTCGATGTGATGTTCAGGCAGGGTTACAGCAATGTACGTAATGACGTGTTCCGTGGAGATGGACAAAGTTGTGAGCCGATCTACAACTGATTGCTACGATGCCTATATTGCTGGGGAACGCCGAGATGGAGTCTACCTCATCAAGCCGAATAACTGGCCTGGGGAAGCTTTCAATTCAACGTCTCATTGTAATGAGCACTAACGGGTGGGGGCGACGTAAGTCTGCCATACTGTATGTCATGAGTCAACGCGAAGAAACATAGCATTATTGTTTGGGTTATCTGTGTTTAAATGATGTGAAAACCACGTTGAGTGTTCTGGTGACTGATTGTTAGAATAATTTCTCTCACAATTGAAAGTGATTTAACGGTTAGTGGCACACTCTATTTGATTCTAGTCCAATCGAACTGTACCTTGAGTTTGGTTCGTTCTCCACAGGTATTTTTTTCGGCGAATGGTTTGGTTTTAGCTTTTTGTCATATCAACTTGACAATTTTATTGCCTTCAACATGTTTGCTACATGTGTGTTATGAAATGGTTAATCATTTAGTAGTTCAGCTTTAATTACCCTAAGTTTCTTGGTAACTGTTAATTGAATGTTTGGTGAAGTGACCATTTGATGAATGGTGCTTCGGTTTCATTCTCACAGGTATTCCAACGGTATTAGACCGCCAGACCCACTCTACAACAACTGGCGCTACCGCAGGGATTCGTGTCTTTGAGTGGAGACTAACTGGCTGTGAAACGAGAACATTCCTACCTGACCGCAACAGAAAGATACAAACTACGAGTGGACATGTTGGATTCTGCAAATTCAGCTTGTATCGGTAATGGTCTCGATCAGTATAGGAACGAACAGATTATTACCGCTCTGTCCTGTCAGCGGCTACAGTGGCACTACAGGTAATTGCAATAAATTTTATGATATTAAGTATTATCCGCAGATATAAAGCCTATACCAACATGTCTTACATTGCAAGGTAATCGCCTGTTGCTATTTCATAACGATGCTTCTTTGTAGCCTTGAGTTCAATTGTAGCTGCCCTCGGTCTCCACCTCCTAATGATGATGATAATAATAATAATATAATAATAATAATAATAATAATATAATAATAATAATATAATAATAATAATAATAATAATAATAATAATAATATAATAATAATAATATAATAATAATAATAATAATAATAATAATAATAATAATAATACTAATAATAATAATAATAATAATTTACAAAGAGAAGGGAGATCAGAAAGTGAGAGTGTAGAGATGTGCCTTCAGTTTCCTTTCAAAGGAGACGATACTGGCAGCTTCCCGAAAGTCGCGGGTAAGGCATTTCACAGAGAAAGACCTATCCAGGAAAACGAAAAAACAAACCCGCTCGTTCTCGTAGTGGGAATGCTGTTTGTATTGTCACCAGCGTATATATTTCGGAGTATGATGCAGAACAGACTGATAAACGCGCTCCACAGTTGAAGTAAGAAAGAAACAGAGAGGTATTGAGTTTACGCTTGGATGATTCAACAGAGAAAGCAGTTATCATTTTTTCCAGGGGCATATCACCCCACCGGAATGTTTTTCATCGTTATACGTAACCCCAACAAGTATATAATATCTTACTTTAGCGCATATATCTTTCCATGCCTGCTGGAACTTACTGGCGCCCATAGGAGTTGTAAACATAGGTGAGGAAAAATGAGTTTACAATGTCGTAAACGAGACTAGCCCCTCTCTGACATGCTGATTATTGTTACTGACGAAATTGTAGCTGACGGCTGTCTGATAATATATTGTTTCGCAATTCTAGTAATCAGGAAAATAACCACCATCCATCCCTGATGCATACTTGCGTATCCAAAATTAAGTGGAAAATATCGCAATTGTTTACTGATACGAATTTGAAAGAAAAGTTAAAAAATGTGGTCGCCACACGGTGTCCGAGAAATTCACAAAAGAATCCTAATGAGTCGAAACGGATATGTTTACTATAAAAACAACAGTGTGTTAAAATCTACATAAAACAGCTTCCGTTTGATATCAATGAGAGTCGCATAAAATATATTCTTGGTGACAGATTAAAAGTGAGCTGCCGGATAATTGCATGGTCGAATAGCTGGAATGATCAATCCACTATTATCTATTTCTAATATCAATTGGAGTTTTATTTGATAGGGCTGATTAGTGACGCCTTTTCCTGTTTCATTTTCAGGCAGTTACTACAGTGTCATTGTTCATAAACAATTGGGAAGGCTTTATACATACGACCGCTGACAACGATGCGTGTGGATCCTTCGACTGTGCAGAGGAACACAGAGGGGGCTGGTGGTACTCGGATGATTGGAACGGTAATACATATGGCTACCACTGTTGTCACTTCACCGATGGGAACAAGTACTCGGTTTGTACTTATACCAACATCAACGGTGACTACGCAGGGACAAACAAATGGAGAGAACATCTTCTGGTATTCTAATAACCAAAATGACTGCAACCACAATTTGGCCGAGTATGAAATAGACCACGACGCGACCAGTTGATCCCCACATTTGGTTCATTTGGAATGATTTCTTGGCAGATGTCTTTTGGTGACTACCTGTTGAATTCAGCCACTTAAAATTGTATTATCTATATGTGATACTAAACAAGAACAACCCAGCTGCATTTAAGAACAAAAACAACACGAAACCGCCGTGGACGTGTGATCAGGTGTTTTAACGAAGGTCTGTCTATCAGCGAAAAGTATGCGTTGTAGGCATGGCATTAATATTTGCCAACACGTTCTGCTGACTCGATTGAAGGTCTGTAGTTTAGTTGCACCTTTGAAGTAGTATATCCGATATGAACGAAATGGCTTGTACTCTCAAAAAGATGCACAGAGTCAATACATTTTAAAATTTGGCAGTATCAATATTGTTATTCTCTGGAAGTGGTTGCTTGCTCAATGTCTGATTCCAGCTGCCAAGGGTTTGCCAATTGACAGGAATTTGAGTCATACCGTGAAGCCTTCAGAGAGTATATAAAAGTAGCTGCATTAGTCCACTGACATATCGAATAGTAACGTAACTTAACAACGAGAGTTTGGTGAGGCTGAAAAGTCCACTCTTTTCGGCAAAATCTTTCACTCCGGACAGAAGCTCCAACATTGGACTGAATATACTTCAAGGATTCCTCTCTCAGAAAATAACGATAGCCACGCAAATTTTCGAAATGGCGGCTATTCTCCACGATGGCCGCCACAATGCTCATAAATATACCAGGATGTACTATAGAATCTCGGCTCATTGGGTTTTCCACAGTGGGAAAACGGAACATATCGACAATTTTCCTTCCAGCCACGCAACAATTCAAATTGACGCGTACTTTCCGAAAGGTGGCGCCTATTTTTCTCATTGGAAAACTATAATTTCTCAAGAAGCTTCAGTTCTCCAGGGGAGTAAATTTGACAATGCTAGTGTCGGATAATCGTTTCCTCATAACGGGGACTGATCCCACCCCAAAAACGGGTCATCGCACTCTTCTAGTGTAGCGTTCAGACTTTTACCAACTGATAACAGCAATTTCCTAGCGAAACATATGTCTGCTCAGATTCCTGTGATAAGGGATTGGCCACAATGGGTTGTTATATGTTCCAGTTTACCGTGAAAGGGGCAAGAAGACTGCATGGCAAACTTGGGTGTGTGTAAGTGACGAAGTTCCTGCTGTTTCCGATAGGCTCAGTCAGTATCCGCCTTTGTACAAGATGAATATATGAAAGTCATGTAGCTGTTCGACGTCATGATGTATGACAGGTCGAGTACGGCTCACTGCTTTGATAGTGAAAGGTTGGAAATGTTTGCTCGGAAGGTGAGACCATATGCGGGACAATATGGAAGCCATTCCTCCGACTAGAGATGCTTTAATTAGCATGTAAGGCGTGCCTCCTACTAAGCTGGATGCGTGTGGGGCCGAGCTTTATTCGTCAACCAGATATTTACAGAAACCTGCTGACTGAGGATGGGTCAGGAGCGGTGACTAGTGGCGGATTTTGTGGTCCGATCTGCCTCCCATAGCAGAGATCTGATGAACAACTGGACAAGTGTAGATGCCAATCGATGTCGTGGGCATGCAAGTGCTATCGATTCGGACAGTCAGTTTAGTTGTGTTTAGTATCTTCCAGCTTTTTCTCTGAAAATCAAAGATAATTTCTTTTGTTTTGGAAAATGCGTACAGGATCCCTGACGTTTCAGATTATGTCAACGGTCATTTATTAACTAAACTTCCAGGCCCAGGAGGCTTGTTCTGATCAAAATGAAATTCAACGCGATTTTTCTTCATGAATACTATGAAACCATGACACATCAATTTTGTCGAGAACAAAGGCAATTTTTAGTAGGAATCGGGCTTTTGTTCCGAATAATTTTGAATTTTGGTTAATTTTAGCTTGTAAACATGGTTACAAAACCAGGTCTGTACGAATAGACTGGTAGTTTGTAGACACGCATAGTGTTATGGACGGATCAACATTACCCGAGGACACCACAGGTTAAGCTGAAAACCTGTTTGTTAACACGGTAAACTAAAACTGCTTGGTCCAATCAAGTTAAGCTTTGATGTGTGGCTTTCTGTTGAAAGGTACAAAAGCCATATTGTTTTTTTCTTTTTTTTAGAGACCAGGGTTCTTTCTTAGCAAAAAATTGAAAGAAATGTAAGAGATTGATGTTTTTGCCAATTTTAGCTTTTGAAAAAAGAAGAAGACTAGACTTGGATGGATGGAGCTCTTACTCGGCATGTGTTCTAGCTTGTAAACCTGTTACATTGACACAATACTCGGCTTGACCTGCAGTCAGAATTACTCAAGGAAGCACTAAGCTGTTTGGTTCCCTGCTTTTTGCTCGTAAAGAACGATATCAATATTTTCTTAGAATACATTGAATATCGAAGGACATATCGGTGAAGGATTTCGTCATGACGTTGCTCTTTGCACCGTTCCGACTAGCAATACTGCAAGTAGTGGTAATAATACCTGCGCTCACCTTCTAGTCCGTTAGTGTGGGGTCACCACAAACTGTCCATATATATTATCGCAATACACTCCGCAGTTTGAGGCAATGACTGGTGCGCATGCGTTCAGCAGGTTGTGAAAAGTACTTTGCTCGACTTGAGTTGCTAACAAATTTCGTAGTTACTGTCGACAGTTAATTGCCCAACCCTCCATTCCTTGAACCAAACGTCATGTCGACCCTCTAAAACTGAAGCCATGCTTGACTTCCTCAGTTTATGTATTGTACATTTAGTATCCGTACATTCTTAGTAACGTGTTCTCGCCTACATGAGTGACACGATTTCATGAACTCGAAACGTGACTCCCAGTCGTCATTGTGTTCTTGGATTCGGCAGTCGAAGCAACTAGATAATAAAATGCAGCCGTTACATATGCATATAAGCAAAGTTCTGTTTGCGCTCTCTTTCGTGTGGCTCAGCACCAACGACTTGGGAAGAGGCGGTAAATATAAACCATTATTATTTTATTTCCATCACCTTCTGCTTTCGCCGTCATCATTTTGAGTCCCTGTTTTGCCATTTTCCAAGTTCTCAATCATCATTTCACCCAAACCGATTCCAAACACACCGTTTGCTTCAAATTTATCTCACAGAGAAGCAGCTAGTTCTATGTCAATAGAAAATAATACTAGTTCATGTTCGCATGATGTGGATGTGGCGACGATATTGCAAAAGGCGGGCGATATATTGAGGTCATTGTGTGTTCTGAAGATGTTGCATCGTCAATATTGTGCAGTCGATATAATTTTTCATGCTAAAATTCCTTGCTAATGTTACCTCCTTTATATAAGGATGTTTCTTCTTTAAATGATGAATTAGAAAATCTTCTCAAAATTATCTGGCCAACACTTATTTCTGTTCTACAGTACTGTTGTCTAGAATTGTCCGAAACATATATTGCATTTTGACATGTGTCGCAATATCCTTAAGTTCGCCTAATTTTATCAACCAAATATCTTCTAGAAGTTCTCACCATCAAAAATGTATAGGCTATTTGAAGTGATCGGTCTTTTACGAACATTACCGTCTTCCTTAAACTTGTCCACTATTCACCAGTTCGAGGTCTAAATCTGTGTCACTGACATTTGCAAATACATTTATTCATCTATATAGTTATGTACCCACTCACCCCCATTGGCAAAATGCGTATTCCATTGAACTTTTCGGGGGGTGGTCGCTCCTGGGCGACACAGTTAGGTCCGTGGAATCTAGGAATGAATATTGCCAACAAATTTTGTTGCATCAAAAAATCTCAGACAAAATAATTGCCTTCCAAAAAGAAGAGTGGAAGTGAAAGGACCACTCCAAAACTTGAATATTAAAACCCAATTCTACAGTTGCAAAAAGTATAGAGAGGGCTTCCAGCTCACTTTCATTTAAATTAACTACAGTTTATTCGTGGAAGATTCGATGTAGGGAGCCGAATTTGAATAATAATTAAGCATCACACTTATTTTCGCGCCTAGATTGGAAGTCAAACCCGATCATTGCTAATATTGGTTACCCCTTGTTTTTCCCTATTAGCCCATCAATTCCCACATTCCTCAAGTTCGCAATTTCTATTTTAACAATCTGCTGACAATCACCCAAACATTGATTTAGGTTACTCAAGTACAGTGTGAATGGAATTCCCTTGGAAGGTAACACGTGTCGTCCCACAAACATTTCCGTGTGCTGAAATATACCAAAATACGTTTTTCTTGCCACTTCATAGGGTATATACAATTCCCGTATTCAAGAGGCCTTGAGAGGGAACCAGGACATTCCCGATTATATCGTTTTACATCCTTTTGCAGAAAAAGGTTGCTTTGGAGAAAAAATGACTTTTCGAAAAGTGTCCATCAATCTATCTGGGACCGTCTCCAATTAAATTGCGTTAACCTGAGTAGAAAAATGGATCAGAACAGTCCTAACATTAGAGAAAAGTTGACGCTGGTGCAGTATAAATAATCTCAATTTTACACGAACACATAACACACAATGTTTTAACAGTCTCAAAATTGAGGTGGGGCCAGATTCATTGGAAACATATCCTCATTCCTAAAATTACAATTCTGAACTCAGAATGCGAGACCAGGTTGTGATTGGTTGCACCCGGCCTCGATATCATCTGAGCACTAGTTGAGAAGAGGAGGCGAGTTAGCGCCGTCCGCTCATCCACGATCATATGGCCTGGGTAAGCAGATGTCCTTGACTCGGATACGAACCCGCAGAAATCAAATCAACTCGATTCAAGTGAGACCTCACCTCGAGTATTCGGTCCAAGTGTGGAGCCCTCATTTCGTGAAAGATAACCAGTTGATTAAAAATGTTCAGATCGGATTCTCAACAAGGACGTTCTCGTGCCGTTGGGTACATAACAGTTACCACTCAAGATAAAGGGAATGCTTATTATCACCTAAATACACCTCGCTGATAGTTATGGAATGTTTACTCATCGGAACAATGGAATTATTATTAACTTAATAATAAGAACGTTGAGCGGAGCGCTATTGGAGAAACATCCTCACTTCTTTAAGATACCGATAATTTTTAGATAAAGCTGAAGTAAACTATTACAAAGTCTAGCCGAGAAGAGAACGAAGGCATGGGTCAATTCGCTGCTGTAACTTTTTTCTTGCTCGCTCTTCGCCGTGTCAAGCTCACAGGATGCTTGTTTCGATCAAATTTTCCTCTCAGGAATAGTAATAAATACGATTTTTTGGATAACAATGGCAATTTTGAGTGAACATCGGATTTTCGTTGCAAATAGTTGAGGTTTTCGTCAGACCAGGTCTGAAACGGCTATTCTCATATTTGGGGTTTTTATGTTTTGAATATACCCTATAGTGTTGCACAACCTTGGAATAAAAAAGACCATACCTCGGTGGATGAGCTTTACTTGGGCATAAGTGCTACTTACAATGAGCACATGGCCCCTATTGTTTCTTGGTCGGGTCGAAGGTAATAAAGGTTCCAAACTCTGGAAACTAAACAAGCTTGTAAACCTGTTAATTCAACATTACTTGCTTGTTTCCACAATCAGGATTATGGGGCTAAGAATCACTAGCTGTCTGGTTTCCGTTTCCTCTTGAACCGACCGATATAATAATTGTTAAGAACCATTGTTGATAATGCAATAAAAATCAAAATAGCAATTTATGTCTTCGTGACATTGCTCCACCATTCCAACTGGTGATACTCCAACCACCGACAGTGGCCGAACACTATTTCCAAAGCGCTCCCTGTAGCGTATCAACAAACATTTTCTGATGTGCCAAAATAGTACGATAAATTTTTTCCTTTCTTTTGCCCAAGTCATAGGCATATGATTCAATATCCTCATATCTCAGCTGAAGCAGAGCTGTTTGGGAAGACCATGAAGTTCCGGCTCATTTTACAATCTCATGCATCCTTGTTGAGAGTGTTCCTGCGAGAGAAATATGACTACTAAAAAAGGTGCCCCTCAATTTTTTTAACCTCCTCCAAATTGTGTTCAATCCGTAGAATAGGTCAGACGACATCCTAACACTAAGGAAAACGTGGCGCCTGCATGCGTGTGGATGTATCATTGCGTAGTTAATACCATGATCCGAGACAAAACAATCCTTTACAAATCTTCCCATTTGGGATTTTCGGCAAAGTAGCCGAACACTATTTCCAAGCAAAGGTTGATGCCTGACGCTCACATATTAATATCCGTCAGTGTGGGGACTTGAGTCACCACAACTGTGTCCCATATATACATATCGCATTACTTGGCAGTTTCCAGACTACAGGTATTGTTAGTTTGTTCGTCGTTTGTAATTGTACAAACTAAGCTACGATCACATGTCTTACAACTTTAGGCAATGTCCACTGCGTTCAGCAGGTTGTAAAAAGTACCCGTACTTTGCTTGACCTGAGTTGCTAACAAATTCCTTAGTTCCTGTCGACAGTTAATCGCTCAAACTTCCATTCCTCGAAACAAACGGTCCTGAATATACCTCCCGGAAACGTCCCGGAATCAACGTGGCATGCTTGGCTACATCCGTGCATCTTATGTTCCTTCAGTATCCGTACATTCAAGCCACGTGGTCCAGTGTGGTGAAATCGTGAACATGAAGAATATGGCTCCCAGCCGTCATTGTGTTTTTGGATTCCGCAGTCGAGCCACGAGGAATAACTCAGCCTTTACATATAAGCGCAATTTTGTTTGTGCTCTCATTCGTTTGGTTCAGCACCAACGATTTGGGAACAGAAGCGGTAAGTATAAACCATTATTTTTTCATTCCATCAACTTCTGCTTGCCTGGAGCTGTAAGTATAAACCATTTTTCTTATTCTACCAATTTTCTGCTCGCGTGTTCACTTGAGCCCTGTCCTGCTAATTTTCTTTATTATCACCATCATTCTCCTACAAAATCCTAATATCAACACAAACGTTCGCTCAAATTTATTACAGGAGGACGCTATCTGTATATCAAGAAAAAGTATCTAGTTTTTTTTTTTTTTTTTTCATTCCATAAATACGGCAACGATATTGTCAACAATATATTTAGGTCAATGTGTGCGTGTGTTTTTCTCTTTTCCAGATTTTGTATCTTTAAATTGTGCGGCCTATTCATTTCGTCGTACTACAACTTTATGATAATATTACCTTCCCTATAAAAGTTTATTTTTTGACAAATGTCTCCAAAGAAAATCTTTCAAAATGAATCGGGCACAAATATTTCTGTTTACAATACTACTGCTTAGGATAGCCTGACACTTTATTCTGCGATGTGTTTCCCTAATTTGACCACCAGACCTCCTAGTAGTTCTCACCATCGCAAAGGCATAGGTTGTTGGAAGTGTTTTTTTTCTTTTATCGGCTACAGCCACTTGTCCACTATTCAACCAAGTCGAGGCAAGTAAAGAGCATAATTTGAGAACAGTAGATTTTTGGGAAAATGTTTACAGGGTATTTCTAGAAAAGGAGAGAGGCCCAATATACACGGCCGGTAATTCTGTTAATTTCATTTAACTGTAACAAAAATTCACCAAAGTTTTTACGAGATAATGCTACGTAAAAGTTTATTTCATGCAATCACATGTTAGAGTTCTTTCGCATCAGATTAACTATCCTAACGAAATATCCATTTCCTTGAGCTAAACTCGTTGTAACTTAGTCACTACATTTGCTGATTGGACATATATAGAGTTTTTAATCTATGTTTACTTATCTACCTAGCTCTACCTCCTCTTCCCCAATTTGTATTGTATTGAGCCTGAATTTAATTTTGGAAGGCTATCCGTGCAACCTAGGCTAAGCGTTGGGTCTGTGGCAACTGGAAATGAAACATTGCCAACAAAGTTTATCGCTTAAAATGACATTTTCTATAATGATCGACAAGCGAAATTGTAGGATATCGCCTGCCCGTATCACCGAAGAAAAATGGAACAGAAATCACCTCCCAAAAAAGGAACGTTCAAGGTAAAAGAACAATCATTTAGACAAATGATATGTTCCCCAAATTTTCACAGTTTCAAAGTACAGAGTGTGCTCTACACCCTCACTTTCATGGAATATAATCAACAGCTAGTGTAGGAAGGATATATTCGTATATGGATCACCTTTAATATAGATATATAACTACACTAATAAGTTACCACTCACTGGAGCAAAAGTCTGGAAGGCACAATAGCTGTCATCCACCCCCGCTTCCAATCGCCCTGCCTTTCATGTATTTAGGGAAGTCAAGCCTGATCATTGCTGCAATGACCCTACTTTCCCATTTGCTCACCATTTCACAATAATTTCGATTTTAAAACTCTACTGACATCCGCGGAACGTGAGATAGATATCCTATACAGTCCAAAATAGTCATGACATCTTAACCGGCTACATGTAGCGTCATAAACACACCTTTTCTGATATGCCAAAATAGTACGATAAATAATTTTGTCTTTCGTTTGTGGGCCATGTCCTCGGCATATGAAATTCAAGTATCCAGATCTCATGAGTCAGATCTGTTAGGAAGGAACCAGGGAAATTCCGGCTCATATTCCAATCTCTGCTCATGCATCCCTTGGTGGATAGTGATTGCCTTGGGAGAGAAATATTACTACTCAAAGTGCCCCTCATTTTTGTAACCTTCCGCAAATTGTGTTCATCCGAGTAAAAGTGTCAGACGACAAGTCCTAACAACTAAGAAACGTTTATGCCGCGTGGTGAATGTAATCATTGCGTATTAAAAACCATGATCCGATGAAAACACATCCTTTACCATGTTGCTTATTTTGGGAATGGGCAACGAAACCTGCTATTTTTTCTTCGAAGAAACAGTTATCATCTAATAAAAAAATATCGAATACCGCTTACTTACCTTAAGATATAAGTTTGTTGGGTGATAACTTAGCGCAAGTCCTGCAATTGTCGTAAAACTATGTTGGCAGTCTAATAACCTCTAATCAAAACTTGCTGGCAGAGATCTCTTTTAATTGTGATACTGTTAGTTCCAAATTGTTGGGCACATAAAATTTCAAGATGGATGGCAGGCTAAATTTTTTCACACCTGAATACACCGCTGACAATTAGGAATGATTACCTTCTGAGAAAGAGATGATTGTTACGAACTAATACTGAGAGCTTTGAGTGGAGCTCTTTTGGAGACACTATTCCTGACTTCTTAATATATTGCATATTCTAGCTTTTCGATACCTCTTTTAATACATTTTATTCCATCCATTTAGATCCAGTATCGAAATCACGTATTTGATAACGGTATTTCTTCCCCCTTTTCTTCATATCAGTTGTATTGTAATATACACAAAACTAGTACGTGGTCCACAACTATTCCTCCACTGCCAATCCCGCTCAAGCAATTTTATAATAGTTGACCGTGTCAATTGATTAATTTATTCTTTAAGTTTATATCAGTTGTCCGTCGAGGCGAAAAATCAATTAACTAAGGCATTTTCAATTAATGTGACCTACTCACGACTTTCAAACATATTTTTTCTTTGTATTCTGAAACGAACCATATTTCGATCTTCACTGAGCTTGTATATCGCTATAATGGACCAGTGACATATTGTTCTACATTATGGATAATTCTACATAATTATCTATATTCACAATCAATATATAGAAATACCTCGACCCAACGGACTGGGGCATATATTGGCGGTTATTGGTTGTGAAACAAATCACGGACTTTTTGCTGTTGCTCCTACCGAGAATGACGTCTCGCAACACCTGGTGAAAACTGGAAAGTGTCGTTTTCCTCCTTTTGTACACATCACAAAGAACACATGTATACCTATTATAACGCCGGTATACTTCACTCTATAATAGTGCCAACTTGTCATTGCATCCTTACAGAATTTCTTCAGCATTGTAACGGGAAAGGAGGGGTTGTTGCTTAGCCTCAAGCAAAATCTACTGTCCGATCTGTAAATACGACCAATACGTGCATTTTTGTTCCAACAAACAATGGCAGGGATTGTAGACGATAATGCCACTATAAAGGGTGCGGAACATTTCGTATTAGAATATTCGATACAAAGTTCAGGCACATCCGTAAAAATTATTTACTCGAGGTATGGTATTTTTTCCTTCAAGTTTGTCGATCTATGCATTCCCACTATATCCGCTTCTTACGTCTTTATATGCTTGATTTTACACAAATTCAGCTGAGATAATGTTCTGTCTGAACTAACATTCCATCCATCTGCTTAGTTTGAATAATAAGACATAGGGTAAGTAAATATGACCGATGGTTCGAAATATTTACCTTGCTTCGATTGATAGGAAAGTTCAGTTTCAGAACCTACCCACGTTCAAAAATTCTTATCACTGTTTCAACTAGTGTACGTACCATTAGTTTCCGCTAACAGGCTAAGGAAACCAGTTATAGTAGCGTAACCACCGAATTTGAAGGAAGCATTTGTCCTCCGGAATAACCTTTTGCACACATTTCGCAAATTAATGTCAAACACACATGTTTAGTTCCTTAAATTGCGTGTTAATTTGATCAATTATGTGTTCAGGGCTCAACATTTTTATAGTTTGAACGTGTTTCAAAGAGGCGGATCATGTCTAGAGAAGAATCCCCCTCCCCTCAAAAAACAACAACCTGACAACGAAAAAACATATCTTTAGGTTTATTTTCCTTTAATCGTTTCTGTGCGATAATCTCATGGATCTCCCTTTTTCAACTTCATTTCCAGAATACTCTATACGCCGATGCAGGTTCTCTCGAGGAATCAAATCAAAGTAGTAAGCTATTTACCAATTACTGATAGCAAACTTTTCTGATTATTGAAATACCACATATTCACTAAAGAATGTGGTTGTTCTTAGGTCTGGAGATATATCGACTAGAAACCCTCCAACTATATTATTCCTTGTTGAGACCGACCTTCGTGTGTAAGAACCCGGCTTGTCAAACATCTAGGTAGTGCTAAGAGGCACAGTTGATAGCATGTACAGTTCTCAAAACTTGAATAAATTTCGCAAACATGGTATTGCCTGCTATAAAAAACACATTATGGGGCAAAAATGGTTCATCGGCGAATCTCAAAGAACTCAATGACCGAGGTCGATGCAAGTTTAATTTTAACAAATGTAGAGAATCATTACAGGATCGAATATGGTAACATGTATGTTAGTTACGTTCATAGCGACAGATAAACAATAAACTGTGGTAATTGGAAAACAAGAGAGCAACGCAGTTGAGCTGTTTTGCAGTTTTCATCAGTGATACGGCATTCTGAATTATTATCTTGAAAAAATTATGTGTAAATTTCTATTGTAATTTCACTTCATTTGTGCTAGATTGCTGTGGACGCCCTATTGCTGACATTCATGACGTTGCCCAAATAATAACAGTACGTCTTATTTATGGCGCCTTCCCGTTGAAGTACTCGAAGCGCTTTACAGCCGTTTGCAACAGTCTAATTGCAGTCCTTTGACCCAGGATTTCTAATTGAATTTGGGATATCACAATCTATTTCGGGATATCATTTTTTTGGTATCCCAGAATATTCCATGATATCAGAAATACAATTCTGATATCCAAAAATATTGTTGTTTCCCCGATATTAACTTTTTTTCTGATATCCAGAATTCAATTTGTGATATCCGGAATCCAATTTGTGAAATCCAAAATTCATTTTGTTATAGGCAAGAGTTTCAGTTTCCTCCGACATATCGAATTCCATTACTGTAGGTTGTGTATCCAGATTCATTCGGTATATCCCACAATTTCATTTCTTATATACCAAACTTCAATTCGTGGTATCCAACATTCACATTCTTAGGTCCACCGGCACCGTTATTTATGCCATGGACTTAGTCACGCCATGCACGACCGGCTATACACAATCAGAATGCACCTGTGTTGTTCCCATTTCCGCGCCACGCCCCGTGATTGCGTGCTGTGATATCACGGCACAGGTGTACTAGCGACGTTCAATTTCTGATATCACGAATTCAATTTCTGATATCACGAATTCAATTTCTGATATCCTTAATTAATTGAATTTTTGATATCCTTAATTTAATTTCCGATATCTTAAATTAATTCTGGATATATGCAATTCTGGAATAAATGTTTAAAACGGCTTCGATAGCAATTACATTTATTCTAGAATTGCAGATATCCCCGAATTCAATTTCTGATATCACGAATTAAATTTCTGATATCACGGATTGAATTTCTGATATCACGAATTAAATTTCTGATATCACGAATTAAATTTCTGATATCACGAATTCAATTTCTGATATCACGAGTTCGATTTCTGATATCAAGAATTATATTTCGAATATCGAAATTTGCCATTCTGGATACAGATATCTACGGACTGATGTAAAATACGTTCTACTTATTCTTATAGATTATCTTCTACCAACAAACTGAGTATCCTAGAGATTGTCAGGAAGTGCTACGGGGATGTCTCTCATCAACCACAGTGGTGTCTACGTCATCAAACGAGAAGGGTATCCCGAACAATTCGAAGTTTACTGTGACGACGGCGCTGGCTCCGGCGGATGGACGGTATGTAATCAGGTATATTTCCCGCAAACATAATGTCTACTCTAAATCATAAATAGCGGACATTGGACGAGCTATGTGGAAGACCATTCGGTGGACTAGCCATGGTATTTAAACAAAAGCCTGGTCTGACGTATGATATGATGAGCTGCCCTAGAATGCGGGAAAATGATGATTGGCATGAAAAAGGTGCACTAATACAGAATGATATTGTGCAAGTTTGATTGCGTTTACAATACCATACTTTAGGGATAATAATGAGCAACTTAATTTATATACAGGTTCTAAATGTTTTGCAGCCTATTATTGATCATATGGTGTTATTTGTCCTATCAATATTATCTTTATAAGGAC
The DNA here is from genome assembly GCA_026419785.1 of Sclerodactyla briareus. NCBI lineage: Eukaryota > Metazoa > Echinodermata > Holothuroidea > Dendrochirotida > Sclerodactylidae > Sclerodactyla > Sclerodactyla briareus. Next base: position 226,608 of record JAODTK010005653.1, read on the forward strand.
ACATTGCCACAAGTATGGTATTAGAGAAACGGTTTTAGTAGGCATTCCAGAGACTTTTGATTTTTATATCTGACAATAATATGTACCTTGCTAACTTAAATACCAGTCAAACAGTTTCGTATACTTATTTTTGTCACACCTTGGCCAGATACACTTGGATAGATCACTGTATTACAACAGCAAAAGATTATTCAATTGTTAACTGTTCAATTTTGGACCATGGCTCTGATAATTTAGGAGATCATCTGCCATTGTGCCTAGAAACTACTGTTATCTGTAAGCCTAACAGATCTTTTTGCTTTCTGAATAATGATCTGGGCCTTATTCTTCCCCGCTGGGATGACACAGGAAAGGCTTCAACTTTTCAAAATCTTCTTGAGTTAAAATTATCCAAGCTTGATCCCCTCGATTTACAGACTGGTGTCATCAATGAGGAGATCAATGCTCGTCTTGAGCCATTAATCCGCTTTTGTCATGAGACCCTAGGGAAGCAGGTTGTATTCCGAATCGTAGGAATCGACCCAAGTCATACTGGTGTATTGATCTGAGTCGCTTACGTGATAGGAAACGTTTTTGGTGGAAATTCCAAACTTAATACTTTTGTTTTAAAGAAGAGGGCATTCTCTTAATTTTGGAATGAAGTTAAGCGGCATAGAAGAACTAGTGTGAAGTCTAGTCTTCAACCTGATGACTACAGCCAGTTTTTAACTGTGATGGAAAACAGTGGTCATAGGACTAGGGAACAATTGCCAGATAAATTATGTGTTGAGAATCATGCAGATCAGTGCGGTGCTGTTACCTACATATCCATTTCAGTGTGCAGGAAGTTAGTGATTTAATGACACCAACATAATGGCAAATCGCCTGGTTTAGATAATGTGACTGCAGAGCATCTAATTCATGGTAAGTCACTAACGTTATGTACATTACAGTCTGAACTATATAGTGCAATGTTGTTCACTGGTGGTGTCCCAACTGCTTTTCATACTGGTGTAATTATACCCACCCTGAAGAAGTCCACTTTAAACCTAATCTCTAAACCTCTAATCTTGCAAAGAATTATCGTCCAGTGACCTTGAGCTCAATACATAGTGAGCTAGTAGAACACTTTTTACTCTCCCAAGATGTAAAGATCAGTGATAATCAGTATGGCTTTAGAGATGGCAGAGGGACTGCCACGGCAGGCAAGTTAGTAAATGATGTCATCTCTCACTGTACAGTCAATAAAACTGCGTTGTATGTTGCTGGGCTAGATGCTGAGAAATGTTTCGATTCCGTCTACCACTTCTCCCTATTTTACAAATTTATCAGCATTCTTCATGCTTATCAATGGCAGTTACTCTATGATGGGTACGGAATTTGAATGCAATTGTGAAGTGGAAGGGGTTATATAGCTCTGTTTTCAGAGTATCTCGGGGGTACAGACAGGGAAGTGTTTTGTCGCCTCACCTATTCAATATATTTTAAATGATCTTTTATGGAGCTGCAGTGCTCGAAGACTGGTGTTGTTATTGGGGGGTCGCTTCACAATTCGTTTGCCTATGCGGATGATATTCCTTGTTTGCAATTCTGCATCTGGTCTGCAGAAACTTATTGGCACCTGTGTGCAGTGTAGTGCCAGATGGCGGTTTATTTTAATAAAAATAAATCCTAATGTATGTTAGTAGGGTGTTGCCCTCTAGAAGAAGAACCCACTTTCTATATGAAGGGTTCAGCTATGCATAATAGGAATAAGCTGGACATTCTTGGCAATGTCTTTTATTCTAAAGGTACTAGTTTAGATCATATTAATCAGCGGGTTGCCAAATGTGGACAATCTTTTTATGGTCTCTCTCCTGCTGGTATGTTGTATCCAGGGGCCACTCCCAGTGCCCAAATCCACCTATTCAATATATAGTCTATGGCAGTGATTGTATGAATATTAGTGATCACGACGAAAACAATTGAATTCTAATCAGTGTAAGCTTATTAACGGAGCTTGGGTTTGAGCAAACGTTCATACATTACAGCTATTTTACAGGATCTTGGGGTTGCCAATGTGAGGGATATTATTCACAGAAATGCCTGTTCATTATTTCATAGAACATCTTTCAAGTCATTAGCCCCGCTAGAGATATTTGTTCCTTCAATCTTGCATACTATTTGCTCTATGTCCAGGGTCACTCGTGTGGCAATGTGGATAGAGTTCTAAGTTGCAATAAAAAGTGAAAATTTTATTAAGCCACATTCAGAACGAGCATAACTGGTGTACCTCTTACATCTCCGTTTTAAATTATATTTTACGAGTTATATTCATAGATTGTTATTGTTGGATATACATTTTTGGTGATAGAAGTTTTTTGTACAGTACATAACAAATGTATATTTTGTATGTGCACTTTTAACAACCATGTTTTCTCCAGATTTGGAGTTGAAAATGAAATAAATAATAAATAAATATGGCATTTTAGAGTTGAAATCAATGATATTTTAAAATAATTGATAATGATATGATTCTAATTGACACCGCCGAAAAGCGTTAGAGACACGGATACGCGCTGATATCCTTCTACCGAATGAATTTTTACAACCGTTACTTGGAACCAATTGACTATAACATGTTGAAATATAACTTACAGGACGCCGTACCCCATACGCTCCAAGATAACTCTTCACCCCTGAGCGAATTGATTAGGCATTCCTAAATTACTGGTTTTTTCCAGTAAAAATGCATCATTGATGTCATAACAATGAAACATTCGTCTCCAGACTCAAGGCGGAATCCCTACAGTTAACTGACCTCCTAATCAATTTCAATATTGTCTATGCTTATTATTATTTTGTTAAAATTAGTCAAACATTTTCGTTGATAGATTTGTGAGCAACAGGTGGGTTCACAATCGTTACCCAAGAAATGATTACCGTCTAACGACGGCTCAAAAGTTGTGAGTTTTATTTTTATTTTTATATTGGTGTATATAGGCAGGCCAGTCAATGTACATTACTGACCATTTGTCTATTATTGTTCCAATTTCGTATTTGCACTGTTTAGAGCTGAACGCATCTAATTAAATGATCTTCTTAAGGAAAAAAAGAGAACCCTCTCAAACTTGAAAGCATATTTTATTTTATAATTAGCCTCATGATTCTTCTCCACTATCTCAGGTTTTCGCTGAACGACGGGCGAACATTAGAGTTCAATTGGCTGTGGGAGGACTACAAATTGGATTTGGATCCTGCCAAACGAATTCTGGCTTGGCAACGACCGGCTGTCCTATTTGACCAACCAAGGAAACTACGAACTTCGTATATACCCTGCAGTTCCTCCAAATGGGCTCTTCAGTCTCTCTATCCCTACAACAACCTTCCGCATAGTGATGAGGTGGACACATACCTGCTAATTCGCTAGGAACA
>JAODTK010005653.1:237500-318640 GCA_026419785.1 Sclerodactyla briareus
GCGTAGCGTTTCAGAAGAAATTTTGGGTTGTTATGTACCTCCTAGATCGCTGGAAAATGGCACTTGTCGAGCCTAATTGCAGCCATCTTGATATGCAACTTCAGCACTCGCCAGAATATACGCGGATAATTAGCAACACAACATCTACGGCCTCTATATATTTTTTTTGTGAAGACTATGTCCTCATTGATAACAAACCAATTAAGTACCACATCCACAACAAGTTCACAAAAATCAGATGGAGCTAGGAGCTCAAACCACTTCATTTGAGCCATTATGTGAAATAATGTACACACCCGTTGTGAAATGTGAGGGGTGTGGCGGAATATTTGACAGGTCTAAATCGCTCGGCACGGATGGTTCGGGAAATTTTGAGAGAAAAAGGTCCCCAGATTGCAAGAAACGTACTCGAGTTTCAAGTACTTTCGGTACTTGAAAGTTGCATCCAGCGGCGCAGCTAGATTTCATCAAATGGGCGGCGTTGACAGCGGGGAGGGGGATAGATTATTTTATAGGGCCGTCAAGTTGCTATCTGAGCGGGGGACCAATATCGGTTGGCGCCATGCGTACACGGATTTTTTTTCTTCTTCTATTTTTTTTGGGGGGGGGGGGGTAAGGACCCCAGATGCCAGGAAAAGGCTCTCTCCGGTCTTCCGACCTTATATTATGGAGCTGATGCAGTGGCGGCGTAATGGGTCGATATTAGGTAGCAAGTGGATCAGGTTATGATCCCCTTCACCGAGATTAGGCAGTGGCAGAGCCCTGTAGGCGTCTTTGACATTCGAGTAGCACAAATCAAGATTTGCGACTTTACGGGTCGAGTAATTGACAACTGGAAGTGAGAGGATCCAGGTCGTTTTAGCGCACCGTGGTTGAAGTCTCCATTCACGACTATGAAATCGTCTGGCGAATCTATCTCTAGGTCGGTAATAGCAGCCCTCAATTCATCGGCAACGGTCTTAGCAACAGACTTGACCGGGATATGACCAGTGTAGCGGCAAAATGGTGTACCGAGACGAAGGATTCACTTTAATCTTCTATTTACCCGCTCCGCGTGAAAACTGAAATAAATCTATATAAATTTGTTTGTATTCAATTATCGATAATTTCTTTAACATTAGTAACTATGTCTATTCGATACACACGAACTCTTCAGTTGGATTTTCGTCAGGAATATCTCAATTTAACAAGGCCTAAAATATGATATGAGGAAAAATACCTCTTTAGTCTCTCTTTTTTTGGTGCCTCGAATCACCAAGTCAAACAGGTAGTCAATGGCTGACAGCTGGTCCCTCGAAGAAAATAATTAAAAGCAGATTGGGTGCACACTAAACGACGTCGTAAACGGACGTGCACACTCTCAGGCTTGTATATATATTGCGGCCGACCATCGGCCTATTGAGAACCAATGAGGTGCGAACGCCCCTGAATCTAGAGCACGATTGTAGGATAAGACAATAGAACGAGAGACCAATTAATGTAACAATGGAATATGCTATCGGGGCTCCGACCATTACAAACAGTACATAGCAACACGTGCGAGACATCCCTGGGCAGTTATTATGGCCGTATTGATACGATCAACATTTCCAAGTTTTCAGTACAAGAACGTTTTCTAACGGGAAACGTTGTTGGGTGACACCAATGTTGCTGCAATTGTTGCTGCAAAATGCAAACTCCTCCCCCACTCTTCTTACCAGTTCCCTCGAGGTTTCTGTCTCCTTTGAACAAGGTGAAACAGTCCAAATGAACACATGATCGTTGTGTTAATCGTTAACGAGGTCTCACTAAATGACAGAATACTGGCTCTACGAAATTCTGATGAGTATCTGGTATTCGCATAAAGTTCATTCATCTTGTTCCCGAGAGTTCGTACATTCTCCATAACAATTAAAGGCAGATAGGGTCGATTCTTGCGTGTGTTACCTCTGCGTCTCACCGTACCCGACCAGCCTGTCCCTTCTTACCGCGTTGCATTTTCTTCGGCAGTTCTCTGTTCAACGTCAGACGAGTACTAGGTGCATTGTTGGTACCAACTGCGCGAGTTCGGCTGGGGCCTGCATCGCACAGAATTATACAAAACGAAGCAGCTTAGTACTGGATGACTAAAACTGGATGAACGAAAATATGGACAAACAGATTCCAGACATCTTGGTACTTGTTTAGTAACATAACTGACACACAAAACCAGAGAAAAATACAGTGACAACAGACCGGAGACAGATTGCAGGATGTGTCGCCACTAGTGAAGCGCCATCAACTATGAAATATCGGAATAAAATATAGTTCATATTCGGTACCACTCTTTCAACATGCATGACTGGTACTAAAGTACGGGTGGACACAGGAGGAGTATCTAGGATGTGATTCAGGTCAAGTCACCCTGATCTTGAAAGTGTACCACTGACAGACGTGAAGGTTAAGTTGAATGCAGCGGATCAGCATTATGCTGAAGGTGTAGGATCAGTTAAGGTGATGATGAGTACTGTGAAAGGGTTAGTAATTAGGAAGTGAAGTGATCATAGGTCAAGATTTCCTTATTCCGAATGGTGTTATATTAATATGGGGCAATTAACGAAGCATGCATCTGGTAACCAGTGATCAGTGTATTCCAAATGTTATAAGTGGTGGGTCAGAGAATATCTAACGAGCAAACATGGTTACATTAACTGTAGGGGAGATAGTGTCGATCGATACAACAAGAGGAACCGACATGCTATCGCGAGTAAAGTATGGAGGGGTGACCCCGACTTAGCTTGGATTATCAAGTTGTGTTATGATGGCGCTTTAAACCCCTACGGTACAATTCATAAACCGAAAAGCCCCAACTCGGTGAAACTTTGGCGGGAATTCCCGCAATGGGGTTTGCGTGAGAGCCTACTTGTTCGTTTGAAGTGACATGGAGTATCACGGCAACAAATTAAAAGCTTGTCGGTCATTATATCTCTACAAGTTGACAATTTACGCCATTGTTGTTATCCCAGAATCATACTGTATGGTATCTTCCTTCTATATTTTTTGGCCAGGTTCCTTGGGTACGTGATGAATATCACCCGACCAATTCCTCGTACCATATCTACATAGAAATAAAAGTGTCATAGTTTTATAGTAGGGGTTATATCCATATTACAGCAACTTCACCACATTTGTCCCATATTTAGAATTCACTTTAGGTCAATAGCGGATTCTTGAGGAGGGATTTACAACGTTATTGGCGCATTAAATGATGATGGGAATGTGTAGGAATTAAGTAATACGTAAACTTCATTCATTCATCCTTTGCAAAGAATGTTCATGGTAATGCTTGGTCTGAATGGATGTATGTTCTTCTTTTGTCGGTCTTGTGGTCGATAAGAAATGAAGTATACATGCACATGCCTATGGTACCATTACGTAAGGGAAATATACTTTAAATGAACGGGTTTCTGATTATGATTTTGCTTTTTCTTTGCGTTGTATTGTTATACTTAAGAAATGAAGACAATTCTTGTTAGAGTAATATTTTAAATGAGACGGGTTTCTGACGTCTATGTCGTGTATGCTGGACACTGGGAAAGTCATTTATCAATGTCAGCCAGTTTGCAACAAATGACTCACGTATGTTCATTGGCGCGAATTTTGTTTCTTCTATCCTTACGATCGAGGCTTGTCCATGATTGGTCCAAGAGTATAAGTTCATTCCTTTGTTATATCTGACCAATCCAGAGTTCACGTTTGGGTCACAATTGCTGCTCCTAGCCAATGGGAGTTCGTATTATCTATCCCATAATGATTATTAGGATTTTAGCTCGAAACTGAATTCGTGTAGAATGCAGTAGTTTACATCGGGCAATTACTGAGAGAGGACATACATTCAATTGGGGGTCTTGATTCTCTATTATGATCGTTTTAAATCTATTCACCGCGATTTGTTGAGGAACAACACATCGGAATCGACAATACATTCAGATTGTCATCTTCATTACTCTCATTCTCAGACATTATCGTATTTATAAGAAAATGGATTCATTGTATTCGGGGATACCAGCAGTCGTCCGTCGCGGACTAGACAATATGGCTTAACTGTAAGGCATAACTCGTAGTCACACTCAAATATTTCCGGGTAACTTCATCAGCCGGCACTAGCCTTAACAAAAGGAATGAATTGTAGGCTTCCCTTTACGCTAGCTGCTGTTTTGGTTTATTTTCACTGTTCCACATGCGTGGGGCCCGAATCCACATATTTGTTGATATTTCGGAGGGGCTGAGGCCATTCATGGTGAAGTCCTTCAGTTCTCAAGGAGCTTTCCGAGGCAGCGGAGTCGATCATGGCGGGAGGGGGGGGGGGGTAGGGGAATCCCCACTTTTGAAGTGAGGGGGACAGAATATCGAATGCCCCCACTATCTGACATGTGGGGGAATACAATCGCGTTCTCCCAGGTCGTGTGTTAGGTCATCGAACATGACTTTCCTTGCGTTATCGGCATCAATATCTACACTTTTCCTCTGGGAGATGTTTACGGAAAACACAGTCTCTTTTTTCACACCTTCACGCCGATGTTGATAGTATCACCTTGTCTTCGGGCACACCAAACCTATCTTCTACTATGGTGAAGATGGAAAACAAGGTAACTGATGGACCCTAGCTGGATGAAATGTTAATATGCTCGGTTTTAAATGATGAGAATACAGATTCCATCGTAGCAATGGCCCACGACGGAAACCTCTTATTGAACTACAGTTTCTCACAGTTGGTGCTGCTGGTAACTCAATCGGGATAAACCATATTGGTATGAGCGAAGAGATAGATGAAGTCAAATAAAGTTTTTATGAGATGAGTAACAGTACAAAATCAGAGAATGCCGAACTGAAGATGCCGACAAAAAATCAGGGGCTCATACAATGACTAGTCTGGTATTGATGGTTGTTACAGTCTTTTATACGGCATACCTGACCACACTTATCAACAAAATGCAGCAACGTCTGATATCTTTGATCCTTAAATATGATCATATCACATTCTGCGTTTGACTTACACTGGTTGCCCCAGATAGGACGCGTATAGAATAGTTAAATCCTTATTCTTGTATCCAAGTGCATCCATGGGCGTACTCCTTGTTACCTGACGGAACTGATTACATCGTAGGGGGGGGGGGGGACCAGACCGGGGATCGCATAGAGACAGTGAAATCTCCCTGCTAATACCTAATGTCAACAGGGCCACCTTCCATGGCGCGCTCAGAGAATAATTCGCGTTCATTTATATCGAATTGCTCATCATCTCGCACTTTCACGAGGCCGACTGCGGCCGCCCAGGCATCGTTCAGAAGGACCATCCGTTGCAGCGGTGTCCCCAGGAAAACAAAATGCAGGTGACTCCTCCACGGCTCGAGTTTCTGTGTTTCCTACGATTCCAATTCCCAAAATGTATTGCAGTTCCCCATCAGAAATCTTCAAATTACTCTCCACCATTAGTACGCTGAAACGCATTAACGGATTCGGTTCCCGTCAGTTCTTTGGACATGTTCACGGGGCAAATCATTTCGATGTCCCCAGCAATTGGTCCCATGTAGTAAGGTGAATGACGCGAAACAACCGTCCAGGAGAAAATTCCTATTGAGACCCTTTGGGACCCATGTTAATTTGTCCAATGGGTTCTAATGGGTGATGGGCAACGGGTTTCAGCCGGGAAAATAGAACATGTTCAATGGGTCCTCATGGACTCGATGGTCCCCGTGATCCCATTGAAAACCCGTTGGCAAACCCCAATAGACCTATTGGTTCGAAAATGGGGAAGCCAAGGTTCCAAAATTACCTATTCAGGCCCTTTGGTGGATCATGGCTTTGAGTAAGCCATGAATGATAATTATTATTCTATCAGGTTGGAACGGTCAGGGTCAGAATCCATTTCCAGATGTATAATCCCGAATCTTATCATTAACCAACTCCTGAACCTAACCCCTGATCTCACACCCTACCCCTAATCCCTACCCGTAACAGTCTAACACTAATCTCATACATCCACATCACACATGGGCATGGGTATTCCATATACTGTACAATCGTACGCTCAAATTAGCCATGGTAGAGAGCCGTAGCATGATAGCCGATGTTCACACCTGCTTAGGAGTTTATAACAATTCAACCTATTATTTATTCAGTCATTCCAGTCGCCCGATATTTTTAGGAAAAGCTTCACAATTTGGCGGAAAGTAGTGTGTTTCTCTCTGAATTCCAAAATTTTAGCATTTTTGCCTGAATGCAAGGGAACAGTCATATTTTTGTTACTTCCTGCATTGTTAGGAAACCTCACATTATTTGGGTATCGTTTTGTAATCAACGAACATCTTGAACAACAGTAAGAATTTAGCAAAAATTACCTTTTTTTTTTTTTTCCCAAAATTTTCATGTTCACTTCCCTTATGTCCCCTGAATTTCATGATTTTGAAGAAATGTGTCCAATTTGGAGAGTAAACGTGTGATTTGTGACTTTTCATGAGGTGTGCACATTTGACCATGTTCGGCCACCTCAAAGTGGAGATATTTGCAAAAACAAAAACCAGGAGAAAAATCTTTCGACGGACACCGCAAACCGCACACTCACACACCCGCACACGCACACACACAAACGGACACTTTTGCGAGTGCACCTCATTGCTGGAGCACCCAACACCCATGGGTGTCCCACCATAGGGTGCCCCTCAGTGATGTTCCTAACCACCACTATTGTTACCAAAGCAACCGTTGCTATGGCAACCACCAACAGTATATATAGGTGAAAATGGTAAACTGACTACAAGAATTACTGGAGGAATCCCTAAGCTGTCTGGTTTCCTGTCTCTCGCTTGCACGATAGAAAAAACTGTTGAGAGTGCAATAAATATAAAAATAGCGATGTATGTCTTCATGACATTGCTCCACCGACAGTAAACGGCTTCATTACAATTATGTCTGACGGCTCACATTCATATCCGTCAGTGTGGGGATTTGAGTCACCACAAAGTGTTCATGCATATCGCAATACACTTGGCAGTTTCAGACTACAGGTAAATTGTTAGATTGTTCGTCGATCGTAATGTATAAACTGAGACTACTCTTAACCGTGCTTAAGGTAGAGGCCACTGCGTTTTCATCAGGTTGTAAAATGTACCCGTACTCGTGCTCGACCTGTGTTGATAACATATTCCCTAGTTTCTGTCGACAGTTAATCGCTCAAATATCCAATCCTTGAAACAAACTAAATGCGTCCCAAAATCAACATGGAATGCTTGGCTGCATCCGTTCCTTATGGTTCCTCTAGTATCCGTAAATTCGATTTACGTGTTCCAGTTTAGGTGATATCGTGAACCTGAAAAAATATGGCTCCCAGCCGTCATTGTGTTTTTGGATTCGGCAGTCGAAGCAACTAGAGAATAAAATGCAGCCGTTACATATAAGTACAGTTTTTTGTTTGTGCTCTCATTCGTGTGGCTCAGCACCAACGACTTGGGCACAGAGGCGGTAAGTGTCAATCATCATTATTTTATTTCCAACTGTCCTGATTGCGTGTCCACTTGAGTTCTGTCCTGTCATTTTCTTGAATTATCATTCATCAGTATCACTCAAGTTCTATTTTCAAACCACAACTTTCGCTTCAAATTTAATACAGGAAGAGCAGTTATTCTATACAATGGAATAACGATTTTTGTGCATTCTAATACATGAGAACGATATTGCAACGGCAATATATTTAATGCCAGTTGCGTGTTGTGTGGGTTTTTTTTCTTCTTCTAGATTTTGCATCTTCGATCTTCGGCCTATATAATTTTGTCTTACTACAAATTTCTGCTAATATCACCTTCATTATAGAAGGTTCTTATTTGCTCGTTTTTGTTCAAAAGTAATCTTTTCAAATGATCGGGCCTACAGTTATTTTTTTTGTTAACCTTACTAATGCCGTGAATAGTATGACGTTAAATATTAATTCCCAGATGTGATTCGCCTATTCGACCCAACAACCATTATTTCTCCCAGTAGTCGCACCATCAATACGTAAAGGCTATTGGAAGTGATCGTTTTTTGTTTTTTTGCAACTTTTTACGACTCAACTTGTCCACTATTCAACTATATCGATGCAATGAATGCTATTGGAGCAGAATTGGAATAAGAGTAGATTTAAAAAAGGAAGAGATTTTAGGTTTTTTTAGATTTCTAGAAAAAATGAAGTGGCCACATATGATACGGCTGATAATTATGTTAATCTAGTTCATATCTCCCCTTCCCCATTTGGCATTTGTGTATCTTGTTGAGTGTATTTTGGAAGGGTATCGCCACCTAGGTTGAACGGTTAGGTCTATGGAATCTGGAAATAAAATATTGCATACAAAGTTGATCGCAATAAAATTACCTTTTTATATAATGATCGACACGTTTTTTGTTTTTGCAACTTTTACGACTCACTTGTCCACTATTCAACTATATCGATGCAATGAATGCTATTGGAGCAGAATTGGAATAAGAGTAGATTTAAAGAAGGAAGAGATTTTAGGTTTTTCTAGAAAAAATGAAGTGGCCACATATGATACGGCTGATAATTATGTTAATCTAGTTCATATCTCCCCTTCCCCATTTGGCATTTGTGTATCTTGTTGAGTGTATTTTGGAAGGGTATCGCCAACCTAGGTTGAACGGTTAGGTCTATGGAATCGGGAAATAAAATATTGCATACAAAGTTGATCGCAATAAAATTACCTTTTTAATAATGATCGACACGCAGAATTATTGACAGGATAATCAGGCCTGCAGGTTAGTCACCGAAGAAGAAAAATCGGAACAAAATGAATTGCTCCCCCAAAAAGTAACGTTCAAGGTGGAAACAGGCAAATGACTTAAATTCGAAATTTCAATTTTAAAAGTCTGCTGAAACCCGCGGGATCATTGGATGATTTTTTTTTGTTGGGATATCCATACAGAATATGGAAAATTCTCCTGAAAGCTACATGTAGGCCTAACAAAAATCATCTTCTGGTGTGCCAAAATAGTACAAATAAAATTTCTTGTATTCGGCAAATCATAGGCATATGAAATCCAATATCCCAGATCTCGCCAAATGTTTAGGAGAAATATTTCTCGTTTCAATACTAGACATAATTCCGACTTATAATTGCCCTATTAACGCCATAATAGTCGGGAAAAGCCCTCGGCTGCGCCTCGGGCTTTTCTGACCTCATATTATGACGTCATCCCGTTAATTTCTGCAACAAAAGGCCCTCGTATCTGTTCATTTATTCCCTAATTATAAACTTCTGAATGTAGCGTGCGTGTAAATGTAAGCACTGCGTGGGTAATACCCATGATCTGGTGAATGAAAAAAAACAAAAAAAAATTATAATAAATATTCTATTTTGGCAATGCGCGAGAATGAAGAAAATCATGCTGATATTTCCTCGAAGTCGCCGTCGTCATATAAAAATGGTCTTCATGTCATTAAATGGGAAACCGACGGTGCCGCCGATTAATACCTCTCACTCAAGATAACAACTTTCGAGTAATAAAACGTGCTCGCCAAGTCGATAATTGCTCCCCTTGTAAATTCTAATACGTTTGAAACTAAATGTGTGATCATTGTCGTAATAACTATTTTGTGTAGGTCTAGCCTCTAATTAAATTTGCCGGCAGAGATGTATGCTAATTGTGAAAACTGTTATTTCAACAGCTTTGTAACCGAGAATCTCATCGTTCTTCACCATTGCTAGTAGCATAACAGGGGGCAACGGATTTCAACGAGGACGTTCCTCGTGGTCGGGTACATGAAAGTTGCCTTTCAAGATGGAGGGAAGGCTATAATTTTCACATGAATAAACCTGACGGACAATTATGAAATGATTACTCTTCGGAACAAAGAGATTGTTAACAAACATAATAATGATAGCTTTGAGTGGAGCTCTTTTGGAGATACAACGATTCCTAACTCCTATGAGATATTGATAATTTTAGGTAACTTTCTAAATACCTCTTTTATATATTTTTCCAATCCAAGTTAGATCCAGTATCGAAATCACGGAATTTATCAAACATATTCTTCCCCCTTCCTTTCATAGTAGTGCAATATACGCAGAACTAGTGCGTGGTCAACACTATTCTTCAATGCACTTCTCGCTCAAGCAAATTATAATAGTTTACGTGTCAATTGAATTATTTATTTCTCAAGTTTATATCAGTTTGCCCGAGTGCGAAAATCAATTAGACTAATGCATTTTCAATTATGTGTTCTAAACGCAAGACTCTCAAACTATAATTTGTTTTTTGCACTTGTAAACGAAACCTATTTCGCTCTACCCTGAGCTTGTTTTACATCTAACACATCAAAATATCTATAATGAATCGGTGGCATATAATTGTTCCACATCATGGATAATTCCACATAATTTATCTATGTTCAATATCAACGATATAGAAATACCTCGACCTAACGGACTTGGGCATATATTGTAGTTATTGGTTGTGAAATAAATCACGAATATGTGCTCCTAACGAGGCAATGACGTCTCGCAACACCTGGTGAAAACTGGAAAGTGTCGTTTCATTTTTGTACGTTTTCAATACTGCTCCGCCAATGCCCATACTCGCCTAAGCATATTATAATAGTTTACGTGTCAATGAATTATTCGTTCCTCAAGTTTATATCAGTTTGTCTGAGTGCGACAATCGATTAAACCATTGTTTTTTTTTTATTATGTTTTCTACGAAGACTCTCAAAACTCACTAATCTGTCTTGTAATTTGAAAACAATTTCGATCTACCCTGCGCTCATTTGTATATCTCTATAATGGACATATTGTTCGACCTTATGAATAATTCCACATGAATAATTTCAATATTCCAACATCAACGATATAGAAATACCTCGACCTGACGGACTGGAGCATATATTGCAGTATGGTTTTGACATGTGCAACACGGAATCACTATTGTTCCTTACTAGCATGGACGTTCCCAACACCGGGTTGTGAAAACGGCAAATTGTCGTTTTTTGTATGACGTCACGAAGAAAAACCATCCCGCGGTATATCAAAATTATTATTGTATTGACCTATTATAATGCAGGTATACTGCACTCTATAATGGTGCCAACTTGTCATTGCATCCTGACAGAATTTCTTCAACATTGTAACGTGAGGTATGGGGTTGGGTGCTTAGCCTCAAGCAAAATCTACTGTCCATCTGTAAATTCGACAATACGTGCCCTTTTGTTACAGCAATGGGATTGTAGACGATAATGCATCTTCAAAGCATGCGAACAATTCGTATTCGAACATGTGATGGTTGTTGTTGGTATTTTCCCACTGAGTTTCCCGATCTCTGCACTCCTTTATATCTGCTTCTTACGTCTCATTATGCTTGATATTTACACAAATTCAATAGGACAGTGTATATCTAAACTGGTATTCCATCCATATGCGTTATATTGAATAATAAGACATGGTGTAAGTGAAATATTGACCGATGGCTCAAATATTACCTTGCTTCAAGTGTTTTAAATTTTTTTTTTAGGAAAGTTCAGGTTTAGAACTTACCCACCTTCAGAAATTCGTAACGCTGTTTTCGACCTAGTGTGCCTACCATTAGTTTTTGTAATCACCGAATTGAAGTGAAACATTGTCCTCCGGATATACGACAGTTTTGTACACATTCCGCAAATTAATGCTCAACAAGTTTATAGTTTGAACGTGTTTCAAAGAGGCGAATCATGTCTGGAGAAGGGTTTAATTGCAAAAAAGAGACATTTCGTTAGGTTTATTTTCCTTAAACGTTTCTGTGCGACCCTCATGGGATCACTTTTTCAACCTCATTTCCAGAGAGATACTCTAGAAGCCGATGTAGGCCCTTGCGAGGACTCAAATCAAAGTAAGCTATTTACCGATTACCGATAGCAAACTCACTAAAGAATATAGTTGTTGTTCGGAGATATACCGACTAGGAAATCCTTCGAAACTATAATTATCCCCTGTTTGAGACGACCTTGGTGTGTACGAATCTGGCTCGTCGAACATCTAGGCATCTAGGTAGTCTCGAATGTGGATATTAACCTTCTCTTAAGAGGCACAGACGATATTATGTACACTTTCTCAGAAGTTTCTAAATAAATTGCGCAAACATGGTATTTATACTCAGTCTGCTATAAAAACAAATTATGGGCAAATTGTTCACCGACCGAGGTCGATACAAGTTTAATTTCAACAAATATAGAGAATAAATTACAGGATGGAATATAGTACATGTATGTTAATTACGTTCATAAGCGGCATACCAGAAACTTGAGTAATTGGAAAGCAAGAGAGCAACGCAGTTGAGCTGTTCCAATCCTCATCAGGATACGGAACATTCTAAATTATTAATTTTAACAAATATTTGTGAATTTTCTATTGTAGTTTCACTTAATTTGTGCTAGATTGCTGTGGACGCCTCATTGCTGACATTTATGACGTTGTCACGTACAATAACATTACGTTATTACGTTCTTAGTTATAGCGCCTTTCCATCGGAGTACTCAAAGTGCTCTACAACCGTTTGCAACAGTCCAATGCGGTGTTTGTTGACTTCTTTAGTTTATAATAATTTCAAGAACTAACCGTGTATTGTCCTAACTTTATCTATATTCTGCCATATCCTCACCGCCCCCCCGTATGGAAAATCGTTTTAACTTTTATTCCAGAATTGCAGATATCTCAAATAAATTTTCGATATCATAAATTTATTTCCAGATATCTCTAATTAAATTTTCGATATCACCATTTATTTCGGGATATCATTTCTTTGATATCCTATAAATATCCCGTGAGATAAGAAAAATACAATTCTGATATCCAAAAATATTGTTTTTTCGATATTAACAAATGTTTTTCTGATATCCATAATTCAATTTGTGATATCTAGAATCCAGTTTGTGATATTCAAAATTAAATTTCTGATATGAAAAAAAATCAATTTTCGTTATCCGAAATGTTATTCGTGACATTCAAGATGGGATTTTTGATATTCCAATTAGAAATTTTGTTATCCAAAATTCAATTCTCGATATCCAAAATTCGATTTGTGATATCAAAATTTCAATTCGCGATATCCAAAATTCAATTCTCGATATCCAAAATTCACATTCATCAGGTCACCAGGTCACCATCAGTCTCATTTACATGCAGCCCAACTTAGTCGCCGGCATGACGACCGCTGTACCAAGTATGCACCTGTGTTGTCCCCATTACGCCACGACACGTGGAAGCGTGGCGTGGTGTTGTGT
This sequence comes from Sclerodactyla briareus, assembly GCA_026419785.1. Taxonomy (NCBI): domain Eukaryota; kingdom Metazoa; phylum Echinodermata; class Holothuroidea; order Dendrochirotida; family Sclerodactylidae; genus Sclerodactyla; species Sclerodactyla briareus. The sequence goes on from JAODTK010005653.1 coordinate 250,756, forward strand.
GTTGATGTCACGGCACATGTGTACTAGCGGCGTTCAATTTACGATATCCCGAATTCAATTTTTGATATCACGAATTCAATTTCTGATATCCTTAATTAAATTTCCGATATCCTAAATTAATTCGAGATATCTGCAATTCTAAAATAAATTTTAGTTTTAACATTCATTCCAGAATTGCAGATATCACGAATTGAATTTGTGATATCCTAAATCAATTCGAGATATCAGCAATTCTGGAATAATGTTAAAACGGCTTTCCATAGCCGTTTCAACATTCAGAATTGCAGATATTCCGAATTCAATTTCTGATATCCGAATTGAATATCCGATATCGTGAATTGAATTTCTGATATCACGAATTCAATTTCTTATATCACGAATCCAATTTCTGATATTTCGAGTTCAATTCTGATATCAAGAATTCCATATCGGGTATAAAAAATTGTCATTCTGGTTAGCAGATATCTACAGATTAATGTAAAATGCGTTCTACTTATCTTATCGATATTTCTTCTTACCAACAATCTGAGTATCCTAGAAACTGTCAGGAGGTGCTACGGGGATGTCCCTCATCAAATTACAGTGGTGTCTACGTCATTAAACCAGAAGGGTATCCCGAACCATTCGAAGTTTACTGTGACGACGGCGATGGCCCCGGCGGATGGACGGTATGTGAATCAGCTATTTTCCCCACAAACATATTGAAATAATATTATAATGATATAATTCTAATTGACTTATTTTGTTGCTTATATTGTTGAGATATGAGTTCACAGCCGGTACCCCTTAACCTTCAAATGATAAACTATTCAACATCTGGGGCGAATTAGTTGGTTTCCGAAAAGCACTGTACTTTGAGTGGAAATTGCAACAGTGACGTCATAAATGAACATTCGGTTATTGGATCAATGCGGAAATTTAACATGTTAAAATGACCTTCTATTATGTCGATATGTCTCTAGCTTTGAGTTTCGTTGAAGTTAGTCAACATTTCGTTGATAGCATTTCGAGAACAATCTGGTGGTCACAGTAGATTCAACTATATACTGATCGTTCAAACGTTCGAGTTTTTTGTTCACTGGTGTATATCAGCCCTATCAATGTACATTACTGACCATATGTCTATTATTGTTCTGATTTCGAATTTGCACCATTTAGAGTTGAACGCATCTAATTAAATGATATGCCGAATCATTCAATTTTTTGTGGGAACAAAAAAAAACCCTCTAGAACTCGGATTTTACCCATCATGGGTCTTCTCCATTATTGCAGGTTTTCCAGCGACGGATGGGCGGTCGCTCAGAATTGAATTGGCTTTGGGAGGACTACGAAGATGGATTTGGGTTCCTGTCGAACGAATTCTGGCTTGGCAACGAAAGGCTGTGTCCTATTTAACCAACCAAGGAGACTGCGAGCTTCGTGTAGACTGCAGTTTGTCCAATGGTCGTCAGTCTCTCTATCATACAACAGCTTCCGCATCAGTGATGAGTGGGACAAATACAGGCTAATGTCCCTTGGAACATACAAATCTAGCGGAGGTAAGTTTTGACTTTGAATAGGCTATTGCAATGCTATTTCCCGAGGGCAATACTATAGTCTACTGCTAACTATGTACCCAATCGTTTCACTTAGTTCTAGTAATGTACATAGTTTTATCGTTTCTCTATGTGCAACTCTTGAACATTCTATCTATAATGGCTGAATGGTGTTCCCATTTTCATTTAGTTTTGATAATTGTACTCCTTTTTATAAATATGCTTCATTTATATTGGTTATAATGAATGAACAAATGAACAAATAACATTGCAGCAGTGGTATAACACGTTATTGAAGTTATCCACTAAGCGATATAGACAATAAGTGATCAAAACCCAGCTCAATCTCAAAATGTAGAAATATTTACAGAATACGCTGAAAGGTGGTACGGCAGCTTCCGTGCCATTTTACTGGTTCAAACGGCCGATTGTTTTTCATATGCCGTGAATCATTCATCTCTACTAGAGTTGTCTTCACGTCCTGTCTTTCATAATTGACGGCCAGATTCCTGATCAGGACGAGAAATAGTGTACAACTTTGTGTTGGTTCATATAGAACGGTACTAGATCCATTGTTTTCCTTTGTTATTATGCCAACAGTTTCCTGTGTAGTTGATCTCATTGTGATTTTGGCAACACAGTTTTCAGGTACTCACAGTGTATTTAAACAACCTAGTGATTGATGCTATTCAGTGGACACTTACAAGATAAGATTACCCAGCCTCTCGAGTGACACTCCGTACGGTAATAAATAATATCCCCGGGACACTGTAGAGTCCAGGGGGTATCATTGTTTTGGCTGCACCGTCGTCTCCGTCTCCGCCGCCGCCGCCGCCGCCGCCGCCGCCGCCGCCGCTCTAGCTCTTCAACGCATTGTCCGATTTACTCGAAACTTGGCACCCATGTTTGTCATGAATGAATCTCGGACAAGTTCGAAAGTGGGCGTCGCCACACCACTCTTGCGGCGGCCATCTTGGATTTTCGACTGAACACATTTTATTCTCGTTAACGCTCGAGGTCTCCAACGCATTGTCCGATTTACTCGAAACTTGGCACCCATGTTCGTCATGTGAAAATCTTGAACAAGTTCGAAAGTGGGCGTGGCCACACACGTCCAACGGCGGCCATCTTGGATTTTTGACGAACTGACTTTTTTGCAGATATGCACGTTTCGGAACATGGCGATCGTTTGGGACCCACTTTAGTTTCGCTCATTAGACCACACACGGCAGGCCATTTGATTTTTTTCGCAAAACTAGCGCTTTATCCGATTCACTGAAACATATGCGATTTTCCAAACTTTGTCAGATTTGAACGAAACTTGTTCCTCAAGAAGTGAAGAAGTATTCAAGCCATCGTGGGTCAAAATTTGCATAATCATACCCTTTGGTGCCCATTCTAACTTCCAGGGATGGCAAACAAACTCGGTGGATGAAATGAAGTTTATCTTGGTTTCTGAGCAGAATGGGGTAGTCTTAGGGGGGTTTAGCTACTCCCCTCCCAACTGATGCTCAAAAAGTGGGGAATACACGTGGGCGGTTTACCGCCTACACATGTCCAGTTCTTTCCTGGCATGCTCGCACCCCGTTAACACCTCTGTGGTTACTGGTTTCCACGTGAATGTTTTTATCTGCAGATGGAGTGGTATCGTCCTGTCCCATCAACATGGTCTTTGGAAATTGCAGTTGCCGGGAATCTTGCGGAGAGCCAAACCAATCTACCTATTGTCTCGAAGACTGTCAGCTTGGAACCGAAGGGTGTTCTGTCCAGCTGGGTTTTTGATGGACGGAGATGACTGCGTTCCCACCAATGAATGCCCATGTTTCTGTCGGAAATCAATCAGGTCGTCCTGTAATAAGAAACCGACATTCTGACTTCTATTCTTGTATTTTAATTTCTTGTGAAATTAGTCATCAGCTGGGTAGGCCTTCATTATCTGATGAGCACTGGATTTGTGGGTGAACGATCGAAACGAACAAAGGCTTCATATATAAGGAATCACGTAGTGATCGGATAGCGCCGGATATTCGAAACTACTTTGACGAAGACCATGAAGCAGACGTTACAATATTAATGTTCCTCCATCCATTATGTTATAGTCATAGGGAGCGGGAACACTCCGTCCTGTCACTTAAACCTGTGTCAGTTGCATATATTGCAGTAGCGGTATGTATACGATGAGAACATATATCCAGTTTCATTCTTTGATTCATCCATGTATTCTAGAACGACATAACCTACGTTAATAATGACTGCACTGAACAACGTTCATGTACTAACAACCAGCTAGTTCTCGAGGGCCATACCGCTGTGACTCGACGCTTGATGTGATGTACAGGACGGGGTACGGCAGTGTTACTGCAACGAGGGGTTCCGTGGAGATGGACAAAAGTTTTGAGCCGATCTACACGGACTGCTACGATGCCTATATTGCTGGGGAACGTCGAGACGGAGTCTACCTTATCAAGCCGACTTTACTGGCCCTGGGGAAGCATTCAACGTCTCATGTGTAATGAGCAGTAACGGCGGCGGGGGCTGTACCGTAAGTGTACCATACTGTGTGTAATGAGTTAACGCAAAGAAACCAGCATTGTTGTTAGGCCAGTCCTAACTGCTTTCTAATGATACGGAAACCCTGTATAATCCACGTCTGGTGACTATTAGATCATTTCCTCCCTCCACACCTGTTTATAACGGCTGAAGGTACCCTCTCAAACGATCTTGTCAAAAACTGTCGAATGACCCCTAACCGAATCTAGCAAATATTTGTTTTGGAAAAACATGTTTTCCCACAGAAAATGAATAGCTCAACGAATTGTTCGATTGTAGTATTCGTGTCATAACCAACTTACATTTTATTGCGTTCAAAATGTATGATAAATATGCGTAATATGAAATGTGTTAAAACAAATATTTCAGCAGTAATACCCGACGTTCTCGGTGATTGTTTATTTTTTTGTAGAGTGTACTATTTTTTTAACTACTGATCGATCGTTGCTTCGGTTCTATTCTCATAGGGTATTTCAATCGCCGCCACTGGTACAGAAACCGAGCGCAAACTTCTCACAACAATGGGCGACTTACGGAGAGGATTCGGGTCTTGTGAAATGGAGACTTTTGGGCTTGGTAATGAGAAAATTCATTACCTGACGCAACAGAAAGAATACAAACTACGAGGCAGACAGGCTCGATTCTGGCAAATCAGCACTGTATGAGGAATGGTCGTCGATCAGTATCGGAAACGAACAGGATCATTACCGGCGGCAGTCAAGCGGCTACAGTGGCAATACAGGTAATTGGTTAATGCTTTCATCGACTGTCGATTGTGTATATAAATAATAATAAATAATAATAATATAATAATCATAATAATAATAATAATATTACAATAATAATAATAATAATAATAATAATAATAATATAATAAATAATAATAATAATAATAATAATAATATTATAGTATTATTATTACTTAGTAGTATTATTATTTTATTATTATTATTATATTATTATTATGATTATGATTATTATTATTATTATATCTATTATTATATTATATACATAAAAACATACGTGAGAGTCGTCAGAGAGGTGATGAAGAAAAAGAGAGATGACTGGCTGCTTCGAATTGTTAAAGAACGGTCCACAGTTTATGATTTCGTACATCACGTAATCTGCGCACCAATTGGGGGTTTCCTAAGATTTTGGGTCGTCAAGTTCTGTCCCAAAGAGTCTGGGTGTCATGAGGTCGTATAGAGCAAAATCATGGACCACAGACCGAGGTTCGAATCAATCTGTGCAATGGATAGGAACGTTCACAATTGTCGTGAATGAGACTCGTCCTCCCAAACATGTCGGAGGAGTTTTGTTACCGCAGGGGGGGGAGAGTGAAGTTGACGCGTGTATAATGATATGTTGTAATGCAATTATAGTAGAAAGTTAATTCAGAAATAGAACCACCATCAATCCTGAGTGAAAATATCGCAAGGTTCACTCAGCCCTCTGCCGAGCGGGCATATGCGTAAGTATAGCCATACAAATTTGACGACATGAAAAGTTCAAAACGTGTGACAGCACTATACTAGTATAGAAGAAAAAAATACCAGAAATAGAAATTTTAGGTCAAAATAAGGAAACGGTGCCAAACGACAAACGGATATGTTCACTATGAGACCTAGAGTCAGAATGAGATGTAATCAGTCTGAATGAAACACTTTTCTTTTGGGTAAAAACGATCAGTGTGGTGTTTGCCCAAATTCATATGTGGCGAGTGTAAGCACATTGTTACTGTCTCCTCTGAAAATATGTAGCCCTTATTTTGATAGGGTCAGTCTGGAAAAAGTTTTGGTTAAATTCGGTGACACCCTGAAATATACAGATATAAAATAAATAGGATGAATATGAAAGCGAGACATAGGAAATAACTGTGATGTTATGCAAAGCTAATCTATGCTGAAAAATGTACAGTATCCTCTTTCATCAGCTGGAATGAAATATTTAAAGGACCTGCAACAAAATAAGGATATCTGGGGTATGTAGCAATGGGAGAGTACGGAAAATAATTCTTGGCGAAAAGATGATGACTGACAAAATGAATAAATGACCGGTTTATAGGTGGAATTTTCTATCATCTGTTTCTATCATCGATTAGGTCTCATCCAATGGAACCAGATTATGGACCCTCTTCCACTGTTTCTTCCAGGCAGCTATTTGCAATATACAACGGGAAGGCTTTCAGCACGGACGACAGCGACAACGACTGCGTGATGCTCTTCGAATGCGCAGAGAACACAGAGGGAGGTGGTGGTACTAGGATACTGTTTTGCTTTGTTTGTTCGGTAGTAGTACGTACGGCTACCACTGTATTCACTTCACAAATGGGAAACACGTACTCTTATTGCATTATTACGACCTCAACGGTGAATACGATGGACAAACGGAAAGAACATCTCTGGTATTCTAACAGTCACAATGACTGCAACCACAACTTTGCCGAGATGAAAATACGACCGCCCAGTTGATCCTCACATTCGGTTCATTTGATTTCATGGCAGGGTATTTTGATGACCCCCTCTTCAATGCAGTCACTGAACTGCATTAGTGTTGAGAAACAACAAAAAATAACCGAAGCTGCATTAAAAAACAAAAAAACCAGAAGCAACACGAGCCTGCCGTGGACTGTGTGATCATGCTTTTATGAGAGCCTTTCTGGCAGCCGACTCGATTTTAACTCATAGTTTCTTGATCATTTGAATTATTAGTTCGGTATGAACGAATGGCTTGCGCTTGTTATATCAACAGACTGTTACATATCAATAATTCTGAAAATTGGTAGTATAATGTTGCTATTTTTCGTTGAAGTGCTGCTTGATTGGATTCCAGCTGCGAAAGCTTGTAAATATTTTGTCATTGGACAAGATTTTGAGACATCGTGGGCCTCCATGGTGAATATTTTGGCTAGGGAGCATACAAGTAGATTTTCGTGTGGCCACGACGTGCCGGGCATAGGTTACGTGACGGAAATAAGCATAGTGAACGAGTTTAGTGAGGCATGAAAAATCCATTTTTTTTCGGCAAAATCTCTCCCTCCTGAACAGAAGTACTAAATTTACTGAATTACTTATCAACTTACCCCAAGCGGTCCTTACATGTTGGTGTACATCACTCCCTGTCTGTCTGAAGTTTTACTAGAAAAAACTGATAGTCACGCAGATTTTCGAAAAGGCGAATATTCTCCGAGTTGGCCACACAATGCCTTATAGAATACCAGTATTTTACCATTAAAAAACCTTAAACCTCGGCTGATCGGGCACTTTGATAATTCTTTCATTCTGATAATGAGTTTCCGTCAGTTTTCGCTTCGGGATATAGAACTTCTTTCTCACTTCTCTCACCCACTAGCATAGACTACACATCAGAGTGACAAGAGACAGAGAATGAACACCGCTCTTTATTCGAGAAACCTGACACTCACTCTAAGAGTGAGAATTACACACTGTCCGTGCGTTTAATCGAGTACATTCCCTGTTCATTCGATGACCTCGAAGTTCGACATGAAATGTTCGCAGTTGTCTTACTTGCTTCGCTTCAACATGAATTCTGACACATTTATCCGTTTGGGGTTCCATAGAAACGCTATCATCCCTCACATAACATTTCACGAAGAATCCACTTGCGTTGTCGATCCTTTCGTATATGAAGTAGCCTAATTTAATAATTTGACATATCAAATAGTAAATGAATTAAATAGAGCCTTGCAGTAGCCCGTGTTGCCAGAGGTACATGACAGAGATAGTGCCTACTGCTTTGAATTATTTAGTCCTAGGTGTGTAGGTAGGGCATAAAGACTAACGACTGCGTACCTGCGTGTTATCTAGTATCTTTTTTATGTTCAAATACGGTTCAAGTTTACCTCCTTACCCAGCCTTCACGCAGACGTGCCTTGATGTACAAAACAACTTTTGGTACCAACTACTGGGGAACGAGTGAGAAACGGTTTAATGGTAACTAAACATTACGGTGTCACAGAATGGACTAGAGAGGCACAAGGGCCTATATCATATGCATCGACACGGATAAAATAGAGGATCAATAAATCAACATATCGCTGTTTCGCCACAAATCAAGATATGAACAGTCCACGTCTCCATTCTTAGATGTAGCCCTCTTAGGGCTCTTCGGCCAGAAAATCGGTTCAGTAATATATAATACAAAATTAAAAAAAATAATAATAAAGTTCAGGTTAGAACGACCAGACAGTTTCTCTACATTACCCGCCACTGATCTGTTGGAGAGCGCCATAAAATGAACATATGGCATCCATGTTAGATATATAAATCTACTTTAAGCATCACTGATCAACGCTGATCACACCTAATCTTTTCTACTATAGATCCACACACACACATGCCAACAACGAATGGCTTCTGTGATGATTTAAATATTACATGTACCTAGTTTGAAAAATCTTCATACTAAGTATGAACCTGATCCATCCGTGTGAGATTGAGTTATCGTGTCTACAAACAAAATTGGCCAAAAATAGCATTGTCACGCTCCCTTAATTTCCACGAAAATTTCTTCCAATCTACACAGAAGTATCATTTTTGTTCTTTTTCTTCCGGTTGCCGGTACACAAGGCCGAAATAATAATTTTTCATAATTTTGCAGGTTTCGAACAGAAAAACAGGTGTTTGGTCCATTAATCTGAAACTTGGTGGGTGGAGACAAAAGAGGGTCCCCCGAAAAACATGTGGCGATTTCACGGTCACAGAGGTCCAAATTACGTTTCATTGGAGATTATTCTTCGTCGATTTGAACAAAACTTGGAGAATGTGACTACCTTGTCCTGAAAACAAGTAGGGCATTTCAGAAGTCACCAGAGGTCAAATGGACATCAATTTTTGAAGTGCTTTCTTCAAGCGAGGTTCACGAATCCCAATGTCTGCGGGGATCTACCTACCACAAGGAAGATGAGAGTTTGATTTTATTCTTGGCCGATAATGGGCAAATAACTGCTGCTCTTTTTTATCTTTCAAAAGCTTTGTCACCATTGGCAACATTATCACATTGAGACAACTATTCGCCTATGGTGTTACACGTTATTCGGAAGATCGTCAACACTACGCCTGTTTTGGTTGGAGTTGCAACAAGAATTACAGTTCATTTTAGTATAGACCAAGGTTGAACACTTTCCTGTAAATATGGCCCAGTATGCTTAATTCCGATCAGATTCCTCTCCACTGAATAATATGTAAGATTTTGTGGAGACCAAGGGTATTTTCATTTTGTAAAAATCAGATTTGCGTTGCAAAAGGTTTCGTTTTCGTTATTTATATAACCAGGTCGGAACAGATATGCTCATATTTAGTATGTTTAAATACACCAAATAATGTTGCCCAACTTTTGTACAGAAAAGACTAACCGCGATGGATGAAGCTTCACCTTGGGCAAATTTGCTACTTATAATGAGTACATGGCCCCAATTGTTTCTTGGGTCGGGTCGGAGGTCATAGAGATCAGAGTCTGGAAACCAAGCTTGAAAACCTATTAATTCGACAACATGCTTATTCATGAATCAGGATTACTCGAGGAATCACTAAACTGACAGGTTTTCTGTCTCTCGCTTGAACAGAATGATATAATTAATGTTTGAGAAATTAACTAATTAATTAATTATTATCGAAACAGCGATGAGGTCTTCATGGAAATTGCTCCACCGTTTCAACTAGTAATACAGTAAAAAATACTGACAATAGTCGAACACTATTTCCAAAGTAAACAGTGGAGTCGCCCAAGAGCGGGGGGGGGGGGCCGATAGGGGGCACGTGCCTCCCCCCTCGGAAAAACCTTGTGCCCCCCCCGTGTGCCCCCCCCCCCCCCCAATGAGATTCGTGATTTTCGAAAAAAATATCTGTAAGTCAATATGCGACTACCAGTTTGAAATAGATCTGGCAAAACACAACGAAAAATATCAACAAGAAAGGCAGTAGTAGTCATGTAATATGCCAAATTCGCCTCGAATGCGATTGAAAGTGAAAAATTTTCGCGCTTCGCGCGTGTACTAGTAGTGGATTTTGTTCCGTAGCTTTCCCGTCATCTCCGCACACTCTATGGAAATTTCTACCCTCATTCGCCCCCTACCTCATACATATCTGTGAGGTTATATACTGAAAATATACAACAACACTCATTGACCTTGAAAATTACATTCAACCTCTTTTTTTTTATTTTTATTACTGAAATTTAGCCTCAGTCCGTTTCCTCCTCCCTCGACCACGCGCGATTTGGAACTGCAGTAGCTGAGGCTATTAGACTGCTTCGATTTTCAAAGCATGTTTCCTCCCAGGTAACTGATACTGACGTCATATCATGGTTCGGACAGAGAGCTAAAGCTGTCTAAATGTCCCAAATTTTTCTGGTGAAATCCTGTTTTTCCAGATGTGTCGGGAAAACCCAGAAAATGCGGCGCTACGCGCGCACTGGTGAACAGTAGTGTCGAGCACCAAATATTATGGAAGATTTGGCCAAAAAGTATGGGCAGCGATAAGACAGAGGTCTGACAAAATGTTAAAGTTTTCAACCGATTACAGAATTTGTTATCACAAAATGCCCAGATTTGAAGCTTAGTTCATGCACGCCTATACAACGCTCGGTAAAGTTCTTTCCGGCGCCATCTGGGGTGCTTACTTACGCAACCGAAAATTTTCTCTTGCCCGCTCCGCGCCAACCTATGGTGGCGCCCGCTTAGATGGTATCTTCTGCCCCCCCCCCACATACTGTCTGGTGGCCCCCCTGTGTCCCCCCCAGTTTGAAAAGTCTGTTGCCGCGGCCACTGAAATTACAGGGTTTATTACACCTATTTACATGGATGCCTGACGTTCATCTATTAATAGCTGTCACATACATACATCCACATACACTCTTGGCACGTTCCAGATACGTAATTTGTTAGTTTGATTCGTCGTTCCATGTTGAACTAGACATACGAGTAAACGTGTTCTTACAAACTTTCGGGCAATGGCTAACTACTGCGTTCAGCAGGTTGTAAAAAGTACCCGTACTTTGCTAACCTGAGTTGCTAGCACATTTCTCAAGTACTGTGGACAGTTAATCATCGCACTTTCATTCCCAATAACAAACGGTCCCAAAATACGTCCGCGGAACAACGTGGCATGCTTGGCTAAATCCGTCCATATATGGTTCCTTGGTATCCGTACCATTCAAGCCAAGTGTTCCATTCTAGGTGACAACTGGAACTTGAAGAATATGGCTCCCAGCTATGGAGCGCCAATCAACAAAAAGTCAATGGCAATAGGTCCCTCGCCCTCTGTATCCTTTTCGATGTTCGTTATCACACTTTTTTGGTGGTCCGCATCAGCCTTATTCGTCTGTCGCGCAATTTTTCATCATTCCGCCAGCACAATTTTTATACCTCGCACCAGCCATTTCATTTCTTGGCATTACCGATTTCTCTCCCTCTCGTTAGCATTTCTATGTTTCGCATGTGCGTTTTTAATTCCTCGTATCAGCTTTTGTCTTTCCTTGGCCATCATCAATTTGAATAGATCTTTCCCCAAATTCCCAAAACTATGTCATTTTCAATGACGATTTTCATTCCTCGCTGAGGCATTTCTGTTATTTCTCGCATCACCGATCGTTCGCCTACCATCATAAGCAATTTGCGTCTTTGGCAGTAGCAATTTTCGTTGCCTCGCAGCATCATTTTAATTGTCGCAGCGACTGTTTCCTACTGGGTTTTACCGTCCTCGCATCAGGTTTCTTCATTGTCTCTCCCTTGTTTTTTTTCGTCCATCATACCATCGTCCTTGCGTGCGAGTATCTGATGTATATATCTATAAGTCCATTGACCAGTGACCTACACGCAGGTTTAATAAAAAGTGGCCGTTTTTTGCACTATTTCCTTATCTCAAAAATTCATCGAAGAAGGCAGGTTTATGATGGTCTAATGTATAACAATTGTAATTTATTATTATGGATACCCACCATTGTTTCGCTCAAAGTCCCGTAAAAGAATTGGATTGACTCTGATTTTTCCATGAAATTCGCCTGTATGATTCGATGTATGATGTAACCTTTCGTATGGCAATCCTGTGTTATCCACGCTTGAGCATTAGCGGCTAACCCGGCCCAGATATGGTATGGAACATGGTCGGCCTGGCCTGAGACTTAGTTAGGTTATTATTTAAGAGTAGATTCGCACGAGCAGCAGGGACAGGGGGTCGCGCACTAGAGTACCTGCCGTTACCGACCGCCTCCCGCCACAAAAATGGCTGAGGAAGCTGCAAAGATGTGGTAGACCCATTGTTTGATCTCACGGGAACAACTTGCTTTTCTCGTGATTATGAAATTCAGCAGGAAGAGAAAAGAAAGAAAGAAATCGCAAAATGTTTAAATATCAGCGTCAGAACAGTTGGTACATATCTAAAGAAGAGGACGGGTTTGAAGAGAGGAGACCGGTGGCATCACATGACAGGTTAACTCAACGAGTTACGCTAACTGAGGCCTAGGCCCCTTCATTTATTTTATGCTATAGTATAATAATTCAGCCAACGTTGGGCATCGAACATAGCAAATGAGGCATGCAAACTCCATAATAACGGCTGTAACACAGTCCTAGTCCTGCCTGTTCTAGGACCATGCTATGCTACATGCCTCGTTCGTGAAGTTTAGTAGTAGGCCTAGCCGATAATAATAATATACTAGCCTAGCCTCTAGAGCCCCTCTGTATCCTTCACAAGTACAAACACATAAAGGGTTTATAGGTACGGGGCGCAACCAAGAGTCTAAACACGAATCAGATGTCAATTACGGGCTTTAGCCCCGGAGCCACTTCAGATCAATGGCGCCCAGTTTTTATACAAACCCGTTTGTTAAACTGGGACGTTTCTTATGTCAATGTCTAAAAAGTGCCATTTCGGGGTTATAGATCTTGGGTCTGGTATAGGTTTAACCTTGTCGCAGTCTTTATTCGTGTTTATCCGTATATAAGTCCTCCCGCGCTCGACTGTCTCTGTCAGGGTGGAACGAGCCCTGTCCCCCTCCAGCCGCCGTGCCCTTTGCCTTATCCTCCACCCGTCACTAGCTCTCCCCCCCACCACCGCAGGGATCTGTCCCACCTGCCGGCACTATACCCCCCGAGTACAGGCGACTGCTTGGAATTAATTCCATGCGGTTTTTTTATTCTTCTTATAGATGTGGTATCTAAGATACCAATCGCCGATTCTGGAGGGGAGGGAAGAGGAGTCCTGTCCTTCAGACATTGTGGGAAGGATTGAATCCTTGCGGAGTTCCCAACAGCAAATTCTGGCCCGAATCGGTGTTGTAAGCTTTCCAGCTTGTGAAGATCATATGATGTGAGTCCCAAATTAGCAGAACATATATTAAGGACGCAGTCTAATCAATGCTTATTAGGCGAGGACTTAGTTCGGGAAATGGTGTGGTAATGTTCCTCTTAGACAGACCCAGCTTTTATTCTGCGTCAGAGGTATTCGGTTAGGGCGGAGACCCACTCATGTCGTTGCCTAGTTCAAACGCTAAAAAGTGATGGATGATGTGTGTGCTTACTTCTTGTATAAAAAAAACAGAAATGGACCATCTTGTAAAAATATGATGCAAAGGGCGCTTCTTGTGGGTAACTTTCATAGGGAAGCATTTGGGAGGGTAATAAAAGACAGATGCCATTCTCTGCTCCCCATTTAACCTTAAGGCATCAAGGTCCTCTGGAGGAACGATTGAGTCTTCTTCATTTTAATTGGCGATAAGGATAAAACAGTACATCAGCAAATAGTCTAACGTTAGAGTTAATTACGATGGTAGGGTCTTGATATAGGTTAAAAATAATAAAGGGCCAAGCACTGCTTCAATGGGGTACGCCAGAAATGGACTTTAGTACGCGACTCGGATGATTCCCCTCAAGTTTTTATTAGTACAACTTGTTGATCCACCAGTTAGAAACGTAGAAAAACTATCAAATCCAAATGAGTGCGTGTTCCTTATCCTGGATGGTGAACTTTAAGGCAAAACGTGGTGTTTGTGGTTGGTTTTAGGAACATCAGAGGCATTGCTAAAATCAATACTGATAGAGGTCAGCTTGTAAATCTGGTATCTAATAACTCTGTGTCAGATCATCGGTTTTGTTAAGGCCTTCATAGGCGAAAACAATAAGCAAACTTTGAAAACATGTTTTTGGAACCCCCACCCAGCTTGGTTGGTTTGAGTTAAATTTAAATTTTGTTCAAAATCGTTCAAAACCAAAATGCCGATCATTCATCAAATCGGTCAGATGAATTGCGGAATGTCTCCAGCCCTTACAGTTACAACGCCCTCCAAAAAATCTGAAAAAACCATTCCGATTGGAAAAAATGTCGCTTTACTACTAATTGATTTCACAGTGATTGAGAATCCTCAAAATTTGTGATATTCATATTTTGAAAAGTGTTGTTTCTCTATCGTTACATTCCTGATGGATCTTCCTCCTATTTTCAGAGACATCATTTATCCTACGTTTGATTCGCTCAGAGGGCTTTAGACAACCGTAGACCAAATCACTTTCTATATGGGATCCTTTAGTGTTATCTGAGAAAATAAAATTAATCAGATGAGGCGATATAATTTTTTGAAAGAATTGCAATTAATTTTGCTAGTAGATCCCTCTTTCACAGGTATATATTGTTACAGGTAGGCTACCTGTATGTACATTTTCATCACCCTATCGCACGTGTTATGTCCATTGCTTTTTATTATGGCCCCCTAGGCCAGGCGTATTAAGACTTGTTGTCCATCCACCCTTTTCAAATATTATTCCTCCCAGGCCCAAACAACGTGCCATGTCCTTCATAAAAGATGAGAGGGGAACGGAAATGAAAATATGCAAGTGGGGAGTACGAGTACACAAGGATTTTTTTTTTTTACAAAATCTATCAGATAGCTGCAAATCTCTCAGATTTTAGTTGTTTTTTTTTTTTTGGCATATTATTTTTTTATTTTTTTTTTAGCTGGCAAAATACGAACCCTCTCTGAGTGTTTGTAGGTACATGTAGTAGCCTTGAAGTCTAGTAGGAAAAATTATTGTCTCAAGAAAATGTTTTGCACTATGTGAAAGAATGTGCAATAAACTATACAGGATGTGTGGTTGCCATCGCCTTTAATGGGTCTGCCTGCCAAACCTTGTACCCCATGTGTTTCCATGTTATTTGCTCGTCGCCCTTCCACAGGTCTACATGTCCATCACAAAATTAAATTTCCCACAGATCAAATTTATTCACCGGCTCTCACAATTGTGGATCATCCCCTTGGCTCCAACGGCATAACCCCCAACAAAATGTATGCTACATTATAGAAAGGTCCACAACTGGACCAAGTCGAAAGAAGTGCCTATAGCTGACTCGATAATTACTTTAACCGGTCTGCAGCATCCGGCCCTCCCCACCCCCCACCCCCCTCCATTGACAATTTTGGATTCCTGAGAAAAAAATTGCCGTTATAAAATACTAAATTATTAAAGTATCGTGAGAGTAATTGTGGAAAGAAAGAAGTAACCAAAATCTTTATTAAAAAGCCAGTGTTACGTGTAAAAAACAAAGATCACAGGAGGAGGATACCTGGACCGGCTCCCCTTTGTACGTACATCATGAAAAAATAAGATTTTGATATGCGGGGCAGGTGTGAGCCAGATTTGCTTGGTAATTCCAACGTTGATTGGTTTCTCATAGAGTTCATGTGGATAAGCTGAACCACAAAACAGTGCAACGAAGCATGAAAATCTTCAATCGGTTGTGCTGGACAACAAAACTGGAAACACAATAAGCCTTTTATCTCGTGACCAATAGTGAAATTGTTGACCCACATTAATTTCTCCTCTCATATAAATACCAAATTCTTTGAGAGGGGGCCAAGGTTTTCGAGGGGGCATGCTCCCACTGGCCCCCAGGTGAAGCGTACACTCCACATACTTCAAATGAGATGAGAAATTTGTTTTCAGATCATTAAAAAAAATCAGCAGACCAAAAAAAAAAATAAGGAACGTGCTCGTTGTTGGTTGTAACAACTTCGTAAAATCGTTGTCTTCAACGATGAACATGGTTGAGAGGCGTAAAGAGATAAAAAAAGGACATACAATATCATCTCAAAACAAACAAATCGTATAGACTAGACCAGAGAAAAGGGATAATCTGAAGTTTCGCACAGAATAAATCACAGGGGGGGCTTCCCACAGTTAGGTCTGTGCTTTTTTTTTTCACATAGACACTAGCTCAATAACAGGAGCTGCCAAAATGTACTTCAGAAAACAGATGTATTCTAATAATGGATTTCTTACAAGTTGAAGATGATAAAAAAAAATCATTTAATCTTACAATTTGTTAGGCAACTTTTCTAGCATATAAACATAGACACATTTATGTAGGGATTGCTGCACAGAAAAACAATGTGCAAGTCTCGATGGTAACCACATTAGCAATGAGAATAAATGGGCAACCATAACCTTTATGGTGGCATATGCATGGTATTTATACACTTAGTTTTGTGGATGGAATCTCTGGCAGGTTATTAATACCAGCACAAACACCAAATCCACTGAGTTATAATTGTAGTGAGAATAGAATACGACAGAATGCATTTAGATGCCCTTAGTTCAATTGGAGTCTTGCTATGAGTAAGTCATTTACATCAAGTTATGATTGCCTTTTTTGCGATTCAATGTCCACCCGCTATTATGTCGTATATTATCAGTAGCTAGGCCTACGTACGAGCTCCTGTGACTACCCTGAGCCTAATGTGCTGTCGTAAGCAGTAGTCTGCCTCCAGTCAATGACTGTACTCGTTCTGTAGGTAACAATTTTAGCCTGGGTAAACAAACAAAAACACTTTCACGCTGGACTTTGTGTGGATTATTGATAACGGTACTGGATTAGTGCAACACTGCTCTCTATGTATGTGGCATTTATGCACAGTTTGAGAAGATGGGTAATTCTGATTGGCAGCCAATTGCTTTTTAACTCGCCTGAATGAAATTCAGGAAGAGACTTAGTGGTCACTATAGCGTGTGTGTGGGGTATGTGTGGTGTATTCACAACTTTCATGTGTTAGCAGGTTCTCACAAACCGGAGGCGGATTATGACGAAATTGGTGTGTAGCACCGGGGTTGGGTTGTACACGATCTGATCAGGATTTTGGGCAGCCAAAGTTAATTAAGTTGGGTAAGTAGCCTATTTTATGTAATCTATTGTTTGAGCTCGTTAGCATACATTACGCAGGATGTCACGCCTGAAATATGCTGATTTGGTCTAGTCTTTATGGCATAATTCAATGAGAAGTTTTCAAGTTGTCGGATTTTGCACGGAAACTTGTGGATGTGATCCACCTTGACCTAATCATTTTAAAGTACAAGCTGGGGTCCAGTAGAATTTAGGTATGTGCCTAATTGCACATTTATTCCAATTCCAACTTGTAAGAAAAGAAGAAATGTGCCAAAAACTCAGTTCAGTAGGTGTGGTCTGAACATTTTATGCCTGGATTGATGTTTCTATGTAAACAAAATTTTACTGAATTCCATCATATCATAGTCCTGTAGAATATAATAAAGCATGAGGAAGAGTTCAACTAGAGCTCCTGTGACAATTTGAATGCGTTATTAAGCTGCCCCAAGCAAACCCTCTATTACCCAACCGTTTGATTGGTTGATTAGACCTTACAAAAAATATGTACATAACATTTTTCTTTCCTCTCTTCTTACTGGGGATGTGTGTAGTGTGTGAAAATATGTAAGTCGGTTGACATGCCGATGGTCTGCATGAACTAGTTGGTTGTTTGTGGTGAATAATACAAACCACCGGATCACGCAAACAGGCGAGACACTTTTTTTTTTTTTTTTTTTTCTTTTTTTTTTTTTTTTTTTTTTTTTTGGCGATCGCCTTGTTCTAACTTGAAAGCCTTTTTTTTTTATCCAAAACATGTCTACCAAATAAACAGTGAAGGCTAGGCTTTCATGGAAGTGATATGAGCAAACAAGGAAAATATTTTGGATTGCAATTACTCTTCCTGTACATTCGAGCGTGAGGTATGATGTAAGGGGAGCTGTTATGACTGGTAGGCAGCGTAGTACTCTCACAGATGGTTCAGGTATCGTGACTTTTCAGTCGCCAAGCTATTGTTCCAGTCTAGGTGACAACGTGAACTGAGATTATGGCTCCCAGCCGTCATTGTGTTTTTTTATTCCGCAGTCGAAGCAATAGAGAATAAAATGCAGATGATTTACAAATAAGCACAATTGGTTTGTGCTCTCGTTCGTGTGGTAAGCAACAAGCTGTTGGGAACAGAAGCGGTAAGCATAAACCATTATTCTTTCATTCCATCAACTTCTGCTTGCGTGAAGCTGTAAGAATAAACCATTTTTCTTATTCTACCAATTTTCTGCTTGCGTGTTCACTTGAGCCCTCCTGTCCTGCCATTTTTCTTAGTTATCACTTATCATTATCACTCAAATCATGATATCAAACACAACGTTCGCTCAAATTTATTACAGGAGGAGCAGCTATCTGTATATCAATAAAAGAGAAAAGCATACTATTTCCATTCCATACATACGGCAACGATATGCAACCCTCCCTATAGTTAGGTCACATGTGTGCGTGTGTGTTTCTTTTGTATCTTTAACATTGTGCGGCCTATATCCTTTCGTCGTACTAAAAAATTCTGCTAATATTACCCTTCCCTACAAAAGTTACTTTATTTACCATTTTTTTTCCAAAGAAAATCTTCTCAAAATGATCACGGCAACAGTTATTTCTGTTTCACAATACTACCACCTAGGATAGTCTGACACCAATTTAGATTCTGACATGTTTTTCCCTAATTTGACCAACCAAGATATCTCCTAGTAGTTCTCACAATCGAAAATTAACAGGTTGTTGGAGGTTTTCATTTTTATTTTTTATAGCCGTAGCCACTTGCCCACTATTCAACCAAGTCGATGCAATTAAGGAGCAGAATTCGAAGAAGAGTAGATTATTAGGGGGAAAAATCAGGGCATTTCTACGAAAAGAGAGGAGGCCAAATATGATACGGCTGCTAATTCTGTTAATTTGATTTGAAATGTAACCAAAATTCACAAAGCTCTACGAGATAAATGGTAGTAAAAGTTATGTTCATACAATCACCACGTTATAAAGTCTTCCGCAGCAGATTCTTCATCATGGAAAAAATCGAACGAAATATCCATTTTTCTTGAGCTGAAATCGTGGTAATCTAAGTCATTAACATTTGCTGATCAGATATAAATATCTATTTAGTTATCTATCTAGTTATCTATGTTCACCTATCTAGCTCATACCTCCCTTCCCCAATTTGTGTATTTATTGCAGCCTGAATTTATTTTCGGGAGGCTATCGCCAACCTAGGCTAAGAAGCGAGTTGGGTCCTGTGGAATTTGAATTGAAACTTGACACCAAGTTTATCGGCATTAAACTGGCATTCTATAAATGATCGACAAGCAGAAATTATAGGATAATCAGCTGCACGTTATCACTGAAGAAAATAATGGGAACATAATAAATTGTCAACCAAAAGGGAACGTCGAAGGTGAAAAACAATAATTTGGAAGAAATTGTCACTGTTAATGTTACAGTCGCAAAAAGAACAGAGCGGGCTCTCCGCTCACTTCCATGGAAATAAAACTACAGCTTAGTAGCCGAAAGAATTGGACCAATATAAGGAGTCCATTTGAAATAGAATATAAAGCATGCACTAATAATTTTCCATTCACTCACGGAGCACATTCCTGAAGGCAACTTAGCCGCACCCACCCGCCGCTTCCAATTTACCCGGCCTCCAGAGTATTGGAAAGTCAAGCGTGAGTCTTGCTGATGATGACGACTTTATTTCCCCTATTTGCTTCAATAATTTTCACAGGAATAATTTCTCGATTCCGATTTTTGAAACTCTACTGACATCCGCGTGAACGTTGAATTAAGATATTCATTTACAGTATGAAATCTTAAACGCTACATGTAGGCGTATCAACAAACATTTTCTGATGTGCCAAAATTGTACGAATAAATAATGTTTATTTTCTTGCCAAGTCATAGGCATATGAAATCCAATATCCCAGCAATATCTCAGCTGAATCCGTTGGAAAGGAACCAGTAAATTCCGGTTCATATTATAATATCTGCTCATGTATCCTTGGTGGAAAAGTGGTTGCCTTGCGAGAGTAATATGACTACTCAAAAAGGTCCCTCAATATTTATTTTGAACCTTCTATAAATTGCGTTCATCCGAGTAGGAAAGTGTCAGACAGTCCTAACACTAGGACACATTGACGCCTGTTGCAATATAAATAATCTAAACTTGTATACATGTATATTCGAAAAGTCGTATTTGGCAGTCAACATTTTTTTATTTGAACAGTCTCAGAATTGAGGGGAAACCAGATCTTCAATCCTGAAATTACAATTATAAAATCCTGAATGCGGCGTGCGTGTGAATGTAAGCATTGTGTGGTCAATAACCGTAATCCGTTGAAAAAAAAAATTATTACAAATATTCTTATTTGGGCAATGTGCGAGAATGAAAGAAATCATGCAAATTTTCTCTTTGAAATCGTCATCAAATGAAATTGGTGTTTAGCCAATGTTCATTAAATGGAAGACCAACGGTGTCAATTATTATCTCTAATTAACTCAAAATAATAAGTTTTGAGTAATAAACGTGCCGCAAGTCGGTAATTGCCTCGCCTCCTGTAAAATTCTAATACGTTTTCTTTAATTGCTGCTCGGTCTCATATTTGTATATATTCCGTTTCAAATGTTTTGAAACACCCACCCCCGGCCCCTGCGAACGATTTTCATACTGGGGGTGCTGAGCTATCCTGACAAAAGACCCTTCACCCTACCCCACCTACACAAACAAAAAACTTACATTTTTGTCATTTCATTTGCCTATGTTTTTTCTTTTGAATTTTTATATTTTTTTTTATTTCATAGCGAATCGTGTGATTCCGATTATTCAGTACACCCTGATGTACTCGCGGTAACGGCGGTACCACTCATCTTTTTAATTAGCACACGAGGCAGGGGACCCATAGTCAAAGCAAAATAACGTGAACATCGGGCTTAGTATAAACCAGTTTCTTCTGGTGTAAGGGGAAAAGTTAACTCAGGGTCCCCATTATGGACCGCCGTCAGTGAAGGTATAAGGGAGTGTCCATCGTCCCCTTTTGAAAATTATGGCTGTTTCGAAGATGCAAAATTGTTTTATACTGGATCCATGAGCTGAAAATGTCTTGCTTTCATATTATCACTTGATAATAATTACTTCCACTGTCTTTCAGTTGACAATGATCAGCAGCGGCGATCTGTGTTGAATATGGTGGGAGGGGAGGGGAAATAGAGAGTAGCACCATCTAAGCTGAGCGCCACCATGGTTGGCGCGTAGCTCACAATGAAATTTTCGTTTTACAGACCCCCCAGATCGCAGGAAACGGCACTTCTGGGGTCATATGGCAGTAAGCAACATCCCTAAAAACGTCAATTAATTCCCGAATGAGTTATTTCAAGAAACATTCTTGAAGGAATTGATCAATGTTCATTCGTTACAATCTGGCCACCGTCGGTGTTGACGCGTAGGAACAAGAAAAAACGTTTTACAGACCCCCCAGACTGAAGGAGACGCATGTCCCGGACATATGACAGTAAGCACACGTCCTTAAAATTGACAATAAATTTCAGAATTCATGTTTCTAGAAAGTTCTGAAGGAAACTGATCGAGTGTATTCCTTACATTTCGAGCCAGGCGCCACCATCAGTGGGCGAGTAGGGTACAAGGAAATTTTCGTTTTACAGGACCCTCAGTTTGCAGGAAACGGCAATTCCCGCGGCTGTATGGCACTGAGCAACGCCTCTAAAATTTGGGCAATAAGTTTCAGATTTGGTATTTCAAGAAACGTTATTGAGGAACTAATGATGTAAAATTCCGTATTATTCGGGACAGCATCCAGTGGTCTCGTATAGGTGTACAAGGAAATTTTGAGCCTTAAGAATCCCCCAGATCGCCGGAGGAAACGGTTACTTCCATGTTTATGAAATAAGCAACATCTCCCAAAATTGACAATAAAATTTGAGAATGTATATCTCAAGAAACACTCTTGAACTGATCTACGTTTATTCATTACAATTCGCGTACCATCAGTTACGCGTACGTACAAGAAATAGTCGTACCCCATACCCCCCCCCCCTCCACGATCAGATTGCAGGGAGCGGCACTTCTGCGACTTATGGCAGTAGGCAACATCACTGAAATTGTAAATTTCCGAAAACTTTGATCGATGTTATCCTTACATTTCTTCATCGTGGGTTCCATTCCTACCAAGCAATGTTTTAGAGATATTCATTGGAGGACCCTCCAATTGGGTTGGAGGCTGCCGCAAAGGAATTTTGAAAATTCCTGGAACATCACTGTTGGGAAAATGTGGTTATTTTTTCGGGGGCATTTGATTGGAAGGAATGGAGCCAGTCAGCAGACACTTCGGTCCATTTTTCAGATGTAGTTTCGCTCAAAAATTTCGCACCGCTCCGCGCCTGGTACCATACGTAATCACGTACGTAAACCTCCATACTAATGGCACGATCCATGCCCTGTTGTTTGTCGTTTACATAGGTTTCATCTTTTATTGAAACAGCACGTCAGGCTGGGCAAGTGGGGAAGGGGGGGGGGGGTGCAGCATGAATCAATCATAAAACCACATTCGCCTCTTGGCCTACCTATATGATCACCACACTTTGAACAGATGGACACGTATGGACAAAAATCTATTTGCCAAGAATTTGGAAAATTTATTGTACACGTGGGCCCACTGTATTATACCAGTAACGGGAAAGAAAGGATACAGCGCGGCCAGCGCGAATTTTTTTTTTGCATGCGGCCTTTCAACCAAAAAATTTAAAACACCAATAGGAATATGAGTTACATTTTGTTTTGCCGTACTGGACATCATGTCATAGGATTTTTTTTCGCCAGTCACAAAATATTGGGGGGTATGTGATATTATGTCCCCACCAGAATATTGGGGGGACATGTTCCCCCCGTTCCCCCCCGTGATCGCCACCCATAGTAATGATTTATTTTCAAGAATCAAATATGATTGAAAATTCGTCAGTTCTAGGCCCCATGCATACGGTGGCCCTGCTTAGATCCAGTGTGTGCATGCTACAACCGTAAGACACGGTTGTGAACGTCGTAGGGCCTATTTGGGGTGGTATGTGGGTCATGGTGATGTGCCGTCAAAGCAGAATGTAATCAGTTGTTTTGGCCGTACTGTACAGCGAGGCAAATGAATTTAAAACAAATCAGGGCCTCACAGACCACCGGAAAAGGCCAGTTCCTACTAACCATGTTCACGAAATAACTGAACAAAGCACAAATACGGCGATAGAAACAAAATTGATGGATCGTCAACTTTACACTGCAACCTTCCACTACGGTCGGGGAAAGCCTGGCCAATGTGCAAATCCCTCCGCAATGTTGAATGTTGACGCTTTCGCTAGAGTGCTCTGCGAGCCAACATACAATATATACAGATGGAAATTCTTGAAAATTCAACTTTTCGGTATTTATCAAGTTGTTAGGTGCATTGAGGATTTTATAAAAACACTATAGGGAAACTTCAAGGATCTTTTTCCAATACTATCCCGCTCAATCATCCAAAAATCAAGTGAAATTGGGGTCATTATTAGGATATTTCATTCAGTTGCTCAAGTAAACTGAATAACACTTACGCAGCCAGATGACGAAAACCGGGATACCCAAATTTCGTTGCAAATATTTGATCGAATGACGCCTTTAAGCTAAAAAAATCGACTGGGTGGACACAATGCCTGTGAAATCGGCAGAGTGCTCCGACACCGTCAGAAAAATCTGGGTGCTGCAGCACCCCTACACCCTCCTCGCAGGGGCTTGCCCCAACTCCCGTTAACCCAAACAAAACGTTAACAAAGGACTATAGAACTAAGATAGTGATACATTGTCCGTAATAACTGTCTGTATAGGTCTAGGTCTTCATTTAATAATTTGCAGCAGAGATGTACCTTTAATTGGGATACTGTTAGGCCAAGCTTTTAAAGGATAATCTCATCAATTTTTACCATTGCCAGTATCATATAAGATGCAAACCGGATTCTTAACGAGGATGTTCCTCGCTGTCCGGTACATAAAAGTCACCTTTCAAGATAGAGGGAACGCTATGATTTCCACATGATACACCTGATCGGACAATCATGGAATGATTACTCTTCGGAACGAGAAAGAAGTTGCAATCGAACATAATAATGAGAGCTTTGAGTGGAGCTCTTTCGAGGAACAATGATTCCTTCAATTCTATAAGAGATCGATAATTTTAGGCAACTTCGACGTTTTACATTGGATGATTCCACAAAACGTAATTTTAGATTTAATATCAACCATATAGGCATATATGCAGTGATTATGAGATAACCACGGAATTACTGTTCTCCTAACAAGGCAATGGACGTCTCGCAAACACCGGTGAAGGAATGTTGAAAAAACTGGAAAGTGTCGTTTCCCTGTTGAGACGTCACGAAGAGAACCATCACCGGTATATCGAAATCTTATTGTGTGAAGTTGACCTATTATAACGCTGGTATATATGCCCACTCTATATTGTGCCATCTTGTAATTGCATTCTTAGGTGAAGAAGGGGGTGATTGCTTAGCCTCAAGCAGAAATCTACTGTCCCATCGGTAAAGACGACAATACGTGCAGTTTTGGTTTTCACCAATTTTGGCGGGGATGTAGACCGAAATGCATCGTCTCAAAGCATGCGGAACATTTGCATATTCGAACAATCGATGAAAAATCCAGGCACATACTGAAAATTTTCGGTATTATTATGTTTACAGTGGTTATTTAAACAAATTCAGATGAGATAGTATATTTCTGAACTAGTATTCCATCCATCTGATATATGAATATTGAGACATGGATGGGGTGGGTGAGATATTGACCGATGGCCAAACTCTATACCTTGTCAGCAATTATAGGTAAGTTAGGGGAAGAACTTACCCCGTTCAAAAATTCTCAAACGCTGTTTTCAATCCAGTGTACGTACTCTATTATAGTTTTGTAAGGAAAACCAGTAATAGAGCGTAATCATCGATTGAAGAGAAAAACAGTGTCTCCACAAATTAATTCAAAACACAGTTCCGAGTTCTGTACTTGACGTGTTCAATGTGGACAATATGTTGGTCAGGTCTTCAACATGTTCATAGTTACGAACGGTTTCAAAGAAGGGCGATAATGTAGAAAGAAGGGTTATTTGCAAGAAGGGACAAACGAACATTCTTCGGGTTATTTTCTAGCGTTCCTGTGCGACCCTAATGTGATCATTTTTTCCACATCATTTCCGAATACTCTGTACGCGATGCAGGTTATCTGAGGGCTCAAATTCAAAGTAAGCTATTTACCGGTCACATTTTTTTCTGATGTTGAAACCCCCAAATAGTGGCGTACGCAAGGGAGGGGGGGATTCAGAACCCCCCCCCCAGTGATCAATAATTTTAAACAAAAGAATGAGATTTTGCAGGTCAGTAGAAGTTTGAAGATGTTATTTAGGCAAATGTTGCAGCAGCATGTGTTCAGGGCCCATCAGGGTACTTACTCGCCAAAAAGGAGGATGAGGCCATTATGAGGGCGCATTTCATGGAATCCCCCCCCCCACCCTTAAAAAAAGATTGCTGCGTAATCTAAGACCCCACATTCACTACGAATAGGGTGTTCCTTAGGAGATAATTAAATTTTTTTCGACTAGGATATCCTCAAACCTATATTACCCCCTTGTTGAGAACCGAACTTTGTGGTATGAATCTGGATTGTCGCAGCATCTAGGATAGTGCTGATATGGTTTAACTTACATAAGAGGCAAAGAACGATATAGCATTACGCTTCTCAGAAGTTCTGAAAAATGCGCAAACATGGTCTGTATACTGACTTCAAATTAAATTATGAGCAAATGTTCATCGGTTGAATCTCAAAGAAACTCAACGACCGAGGTCGATACAAGGTTTAATTTTACCGAATGAGAGAATAAATTACAGGATCGGATATAGTACATGTATGTGATTATGGTCCTGAACGGCATACCAGCAACCTGGGTCAATTGGAAAAACAAGAGAGCAAAGCAGTTGAGCTGTTTCAAACCACCAGTGTTACGACATCTAAATATTATTTTAACAAAAAATGTTTGGATTCATATTGTAATTTCACTTCAATCGTTCTAGATCGCTGTGACGCCGCATTGCTAACAGTTATGACGTTGTTCCGAATAATATCGTTCTTGTATACAGCGCTTCCCATCAAGACTCAAAACGTTTCACAGCCGTTTGCAACAGTCTGAGGCATTGTCTGTTGGCCTCATCAGTTTTATAATAATTTCAAGATCTAACCGTGTATATTATATATTCAGTCATATCCTTATCGTTCGTCATTTCGTTATACCTTGGAATGAACTGAATAGCAATATCAATAGTGTGTAATCATAAAAAGAGCCACGATAGATTTGGATTTACTTTCATTCTGTATTTTATTAATGACGGTGCAGTTCACATATTAACTACCAATATTGGATGCCACATAGTTACACGATTCAATGTAGTTCTTCACTGATAAAGCTAATATGAACAGAATAATAGTAAAATACGTTCTACCTATCTGTCAGATAATTCTTTACCAACAATCGAGTATCCCAGATACTGGTCAGGAAGTGCTACGGGGATGTCTCTCATCAAATCCCAGTGGTGTCTACGTCATCAAACCAGAAGGGTATTCCGAACCATTGAAGTTTACTGTGACGACGACGCTGGCTCTGGCGGATGGACGGTACGTGCACCAGCTATTCCCCATAAACATGGGACAGAGTTCAGATTTAAAATCAATGATATTAAAATAGTATGATAATGATATGATTCTAACGGACACCGCGTTAGAGACACGGATACGCGCTGATGGACCCCTACACAAATGATTTTTTCACAGCTCACTGAAATCGAATTTCTTATACTGTTGAAATATCAGGGCTGGTACCCGTCAAACCTCAAAGTAAAAACGCATCAACATCTTGGAGCGACTTAGTTAGTTTTTTAGTTTAGGGTTTCGAAAAGTACTGGTAATTTGGATTAAAAAATGCAACAGTGACGTCATACATGAACAATCGGCTTCTCTCCACCCAATGAGGAATTGTAACAGTTAACTGACTTTCTATTATAGTCAATATTTCTTATGATTTTTGCTGAAATTAGTCAACATTTTGTTGATTCATTTCGTTGTTACATAGTATCAAATGATACCGTACTGACCGTTCAAAAGTTTGAGTTTTTGTGTATTGGTGCATATTAGCCCTGTCAATGTACATTACTGACCATATGTCTATTATTGTTTCAATATCGAATTTGCACTATTTAGAGTTGAACGCATCTAATTAAATGATATGCCAAATTATTCATATTTTTTTAGAAGAAAAAACAAAACCTCTAGAACTTGGAAAACAGATTTTATTCTATATTAGCCATCATGATTCTTCTCTATTATTGCAGGTTTTCCAGCGACGAACGGGTGGCCGCTTAGAGTTCAATAGGCTTGTGGGAGGACTACAAAAATGGTTTTGGATTCCTGTCGAACGAATCTGGCTTGGCAACGAAAGGCTGTCCTATTTGACCAACCAAGGACACTACAGCTCCGTGTAGACATGCGGTTCTCCAATGGTTCGTCAGTCTCTCTATCATACAGCAGCGTCCTCATCTTGATGATTGGGGACAATCAGACTAATGTCCCTGGGAACATACGAATCTAGCGGAGGTAAGTTTTAACTTTGAATAGTCTATAGCAATGGTTTTTCCCAATAGCGATAATATTTTCCTAATTTTGAACCTCTCATTTGCTTTTACCAATCGTTTCACCTAGTTCTAGTAATGTACATATGTTCGTCGTTTCTCAATATACAATCTTGTGAACATTCTATCTATCATGGATGAATGGTGTTCCTATTTTCTTTCAGTTTCGATAATTTTACAGTTTTCTGTTTGATTTTTATTTTATTTTTATTTATATTTATAAATATGCTATATTTATTCTGGTTTTAATAAATTAACCAATGAACAAATCACATTGCAGCAGTGGTATAACAGGCTTCTAAAGTGATCTGTTGAGCGACATAATCCGCAAGTGATCTAAACCATAGCTCAATCTAAAAATTTATATATATATTTCAATATACGCTGAAAAGTTCTGGTACAGCAGCTTCCGTGCTATTGTAGCGGTTCGACGCCTGTTGTTTTTCATAAACCGTGAATCATTTATTTCTAATCGGGTGTCTTCACTTCTCTCGCTTTCAAAATTAGACGGCAAAACTCCTGAATCAGGATGACAGATAGTGTTCAGCATTATTTCGCTTATAGACCGGTACTGTATTTAATTGTTTTCTGGGTTATCATAATCATACCACACTTTCCTGTACTGGTTGTTGATCCTTCCTTGTGATTTTGGCAACACGGTTCTCAGAGTACTCACAGTGTAATTCAACACCCTTGTGATTTGATGCTATTTCAGTGGACAATTTACTGATACGATTACCTTAGCTTCTTCTAGTAACAGCTCTGTACGGTATGGTTCTTTCCTGGCATTCTCGCACCCCACTAACACCTCCGTGGTTTCCACATGAATGTTTCATCTGCAGATGGAGTGGTATCGTCCTGTCCCATCAAAATGGTCTATGTAATTGTAGTTGCCGGGGATCGTGCGGGGATCCAAACCAATCTACCCATTGTCTCGAAGACTGTCAGATTGGAACCGAAGGGTGCTTCTGTCCACTGGGTTTTGATGGACTGAGATGACTGCGTTCCTGCCAATGAATGCCCATGCTTCTGGTCGGAAATCGATCAGGTCGTTCCGGTAAAGTAGAACCGACATATTAAACCTTATGTTTCTTGGTTGTGCGGCATTGTTCATGTGGAGAATCAGTTGTAGGAATGAGTCTATGATGAGTATGGATTTGTGGGTAAAACGATCAAAACAACAGAAGGCTTCATATGTAAGGAATCGTCTAGTGATTGGATAGCAAACTCTCAAACGAAGCCATCAAAAGCAGAAAGTTGACAACATAATATCCTTTATCATTATGTTATCGCGATAGGAAAAAGTGGAAACACCGTCCTATAACTACACCTGTTCCGTTGATATATGCGTAGCGGTATTGTATTCGAGAGAACATATAATAGGGTATCTTTGATAGTCATGGCTTCTGAATGACATGACATACGTTAATGATGACTGCACTGAGCAGCGCTCCTTACTAACAACCAGTAGTTTTTTTTTGTTTTTTTCCGAAGGACCATACCGCGGTGACTTTAACGCTCGATGTGATGTTCAGGACGGGTTACGGGCAGTGTTACTGAAATGATGGGTCTCGTGGAGGGATGGACTAAGCTGTGAGCCGATCTACACTGACGGTTACGATGCCTATACAGCTGGCGAACGTCGGGACGAGTCTATCGCCATTCAAGCCGATAAACTGGCCTGGTGGAGGTTCAAAGTCTTGTGTGAGGCGCACTAACGGCGGGGGAGGCAGTACGTCTTCCATACTGTGTATTAACGCAACATCACTTGTAGTGAGGTCAGTCTTAACTGCTTCTCAATGATGTGGGAACTATGTCTAGGCTACTGGTGAATGATTGGATTAATTTCCCACAAAGTGATTTAACGGTTAGTGGTAATTTTAAATACGAATGCATGGTCACAAATGGAGCGAAACTTATCAAATAGGCCACTAATGTCGAATCTAGCCGAATGTTTTAGAACGGTTCGTTTATCCACAGGAAATATTTAGTTCGACGAAATCGTTGGATTTCACCAATTTTTGTCATACAACTGGACATTTCGCCCTTCAACATATTCGATCATGGTAATCTGAATTAGGTAAAACATTCATTGGTTTGCGTTAACTACCCGAGGTACGTGATAAATGTCTGCCTATCTCTTTCAATAACGTGACCGTTTGGATGTACTATAATGAACGCTGTTCGGTTTTATTCTCACAGGTTTTTCAACGGCGCACTGGTACAGACCGCCAGACAAACTTCAACAGCAACTGGGCGATTACGAGAAGGATTCGGGTCTTTGTTGGAGACTCTGGCTGTGGGCACGAGGAAAATTCAATACTGACGCAAGATAATACTATTAATACTATTACTATTACTATTAGGATTATTATATTATTATTATTATCATTATGATATTAGTATATTATTATATTATATATTATTAGTATTAGTATTATTATTATTATTTTATTATTATTTTATTATTTTATTATTATTATTCATGAGTATTAATTATTTGGGGTATATAGCGCAGATATACAGTTCAAGTAAGAGAGCAAAAAAACCGAAAGGTCTTGAGTTCACCGCCTAAATGATTCAACAGAAGAAGTAGTTTTTATTCCAGGGGCAGTGCCACCCAACCGGCTGTTTTCCTCATCCTAAATAACTCTCAACAGTAGGTCATACGCTCTTTAGCGCATACATATTACAGTGGCTGATCGAAATCATTGCGCCTATACGAGTAGTCACATAGGTGACGAGAAACGTTTCCTACCAGTTTCTCGATTCATTTAACGGATGGCCGCAGTTATGATTTTGAATCACGTTAACTGATCGACATCTGTCCCAAAGAGCCTGGTGTGTCATGGGGTCGGATAGATCAATACATGACACCTGGACACAGAACAGAAACGACTCATATTTACGAAACGTTTATATGTCGTAAACGAGATGTTACCCAACCAGGAGATTACGTTGTCACTGTATAATAATATGTTGATATGCAATTATAGTTTCAGGAATATAACCACCATCATTCCTACTAATACCGGCGAATCGTAATTGAAGGGGAAATTCGCAGTGGGTTTCACTTAGCCTATGCCAATGGGCCCAGGTTAGGAGAAAGTGAGAGATTTGAAAAATATAAAGTTGAGAAGTGCGGTCACAGTTACCTAGACTTGGGAAGGGCCGAAGAAACACGTGCGAACACAAAATACGAGCAGGTTTACCCCATGGAACCTACAGTGTTCTCAGTCCAAATGAAGCACTTCCCGTTGCTGAAAAACGATCAGTTTGAGTGGTAGCCTAATATAGAAATAAGGAAATAATGTGATGTTATGCGAACCTATTCCATTGCTGAAAGTGATTATCTTCTGTCAGCAGCTGGATAATTCAATATTTTCAAAAAGGCAACGAATATCTGGAGGTGATATCAAGGAGAATCACATTAAAATATTCTTATCGAGGGATAAGTGAGCGCCGGGTAAGTGAATGGTTTCCACAGATAAAAGTCTATAATGTTTCTATTATCAAGTAGGGTCTATTCAATGAGACCGATTATGACTCCTTTTCAACTGTTCCTTCCAGGCTAATCTGCTGTATTATAACAACGGGAAGGATTTCAGCACGTACGACAGCGACAACGATGTTGTGGACTTAGATGAGCAGAGGATCACAGAGGGGGTGGTGGTACGCGGATTATTGGTGCGGAGATACATATAGCTACCAATGTTGTCACTTCACTAATGGGAACAAGTACTCGCATGCACTAATACAACCTACGGTGAATGCGATGGGAACAAACGGAAAGCCATTTCTGGTATTCTAGTTCTAATAGTCTCAATGACTGCAACCACAACTTCGCTGAGATGAAAATACGACCGACGGTTGACCCAACTTCGGTTTCCTGGCAGTGTATTTTGATGACTCCCTCTTGAATACAGTCACTTAACTATAATGTGATACCAAGCAAGAACAACTCAAGCTGCATTCAAGAACAAAAACAACACGAGACCGCCGTGAACTGTGTGATCAGGGTTTTTAAAAGCGGTCTTTAGCAGCGAAAGTAGGCGTTGTAGGCAATGTCATTAGTTATTATTCGCCAACACGTTTCGCTGACTCGTTGACGTTGTAGTTTTAGTGACATTCATCCGATATGAACGAAATGGCGGCACTTGATTAGCAACAAGATGCTCAAGTTCAATACATTTTAAAATTTGCATATAAAAATGGTTGTTGTAAATTCTCTGGAGTGCTTGCTGCTCGATGTCTGACGCACGCTGGCGAAGGCTTGCAAATTTGTCATTGACAGTAATTGAGTTATATCGTGAAGCCTTCATCAAATATTTCTAGACTGCTAGAATGTATACAGAGTAGCTGAATTAGTAAACTGGCATATCGAATGGTAATTCGGAATAAATAAAAGAAAAGAGCCTTGCAGTAGTCCGTGTTGCCACGACGTGGTTGACAAAGGTACGTGACGGAGATAGCATCCGTAACTTTAAGAGTTTAGTGGAGCAGAAAAATCCACTTTCCCAGATAGCCAACACAATGCTCATGAAAAATACCGGATTGTACCATATAGAACCTCGAATGATTTGGCAATTTTGATAAATTTTCAATTTATGATGAGGGTTTTTTGTCAGGTTAGTGCTCAAGGAAGATATAGCTTTCCTCACCCCACTAGCATAGATACACATTCAGAGTGACAAGAGACGAGAGACTACACCCCCGCCCTTCATTCAAGAAACCTGACCCTCACTCTAAGAGTGAGAATTACACACTGTCCGTGCGTTCAATCGAGTACATTCTCTGTCATCATTGACTTCGAAGTTCGACAAGAATGTTCACAGTTGTTCTCACTTGTTTCGCTTCACACGAGCTCTGACAAATTTGCGTTCCATAGAAAACGCTATCCCTCCACATAACATTCCACGAAGGATCCGCGTGCGTTGCGGATCCTTTCAGAGTATGAAGTAGCCTAATAATAAATTGACATCAAATAGTAGAATAAATGAATAGAGCCTTGCGGTAGTCCGTATTGTCACGAAGTGGCAGACAGAGGTTACATGCAGAGATAGTGCCTATTCAACTCGGGGTGCATTGAATCCATTTGGTCCCAGGTGTGTAGGTAGGCATAAAGACTAACGACACATCATATTCTGCGTACCTGCGTGTTATATCGCATCTTTCATGTTCAAATACGGTTCAAGTTTACCTCCTTAGCCGCCTTGTCACGACAGACAGGGAGTGATGTACACCCAACATGTAGAGGACGTTTGGTACCGGTACTGGAAGCGAGTGAGAACAGGCAATGATACCTGAACATTGCGGTGTCAATAGAATGGCCTATAAATGCACAAGGAGGGCATATAATTATAATCTCCTACGAAAAAATTTAACGACAGGGGAGGGATCCATATGCATCGACGCGGATAAAATAGAGGATCAATAAATCAATATATCGCTGTTTCGCCACAAATCAAGATATGATAGTCCACGTCCTTCACATTCTTAGATGTAGCCCTCTTGGGAGCTCTTCGGCCAGAAAATCAGTTCAGTAATATAATAATAAGTAAGTTAATAAATACATAAAGTTAATTTAGCACGACAAAACCGTTTCCTCTACTAACCCGCCACTGATCTGTTGAGATGCGCCATAGAATGAACTATGGACATTTCAATTTAGATATATTATTCTACTTCAAGCATCATTGTCTAACGTTGAGCACACCTGATATGGTCTACTATAGATGCCACACACATCCAACAACGAATGGCTTCTGTAAGGATTTTAATTATAACATACTAAGTATGAACCCGACCTATCCGGGTGGGGTTGAGTTATCGTGTCTACAACCAAAATTGGCCAAAATAGCAATTCTCCACAACAGGTCCCCTAATTTCCACGAAAAACTTCCCATCTAGCATAAGAAGGGATCCCTTGATTATTCCGAGTGAGCGGGTAAACAGGCCCCGATATTTATTTCCCAATTTTTCAATGGAGATGATCCATCGACTAACTTAATTCAGCCCCCTCTGTATTATTCCCAATATGGCGAAGATGAGCGACTTATGTTATTGAATGAAATATGGGAAGCACTAGTGGATTTAATTGTTCAGTCTTCATCCCGTGTTATCAATCTCTCGTTTTCAGAGGGTTCTTTCCAAATCAATCGAGAATTCATGTCTTGTCCATGCTGCTTCTGCCTGATAATTTTCTATTTACAGACCCAACTTGCTCTTCCCTCATTCTCCAATATGTTCAAGCGCCCGATCGTTGTTTCTCTTCTCCCGCTTTTCATAAGCTCACGGGTTTCTTCCAGCCCTATTCCATATATATCTGATTGCCATTATCTGTGTCCACTCTGGTCGCAGAGTCTCACTTTGTGGAGTGAGTTGTATAGAGTGATTATTCGCGAATCGAATGTACTACAACATGACTACACACAGTCACTGTACTGACTGGCTACTCACACCGACTGGGTGCCTACCCTGCCACTGATGTCCTGATGTAACCGTGATTGGGCGCTTCATGACATAAAGCGGATGGAGAACGGTTCTGCTCAATGAGTAACCACTGATATATGTATTACGCTGCGAAAGGACAAACCGTCTTAACCTAATACCGCTGCTGAGTCCACCATGGCTCTAACTGCTGCTAAAATTAGTTAGTTGACTTTGAATGCCTTTCTTTGATTTCCGAACTATTGGGGTGGGATGGGAATAGATATGCCGGAATGTCATTGCCGTCAATAAAACTAACAAATTCTAATGAATGAAAGTGATAGTGTGGACAAAGTGTAATAGAGAGGCAGCCAGTAAAATGTATGTCTGTCGCCTGGGTCTAGCCTTCTTTAGACGTATCGGACCTCGATCGTCAGTTACACTATCCGTTACACCTGCTGTGGGTCCAATATTAAATTACTTCAACTGTCTGTTACTCTTCAACTGTCATAAGAGAGAGGATGTGGTGGTATATAGTTGTTTTACTTTAACTGGTCATACGAGGCAAGAATGTGGTATATAGCAATTAGGCAGGATGTGGTATATAGCAATTACTTTAACTGTCATAACAGGCAGGATGGGGTATATAGCAATTACTTTAACTGTCATAACAGGCAGGATGGGGTACATAGCCATTACTTTAATTGTCATGAGAGGTGGGATGGGTATAAAGCTATTACTTTAATTGTCATGAGAGGTGGGATGGGTATAAAGCTATTACTTTAATTGTCATGAGAGGTGGGATGGGGTATATAGTCATTACTTAAACATCATGAGAGGTGGGATGGGTATAAAGCTATTACTTTAATTGTCATGAGAGGTGGGATGGGTATAAAGCTATTACTTTAATTGTCATGAGAGGTGGGATGGGTATAAAGCTATTACTTTAATTGTCATGAGAGGTGGGATGGGTATAAAGCTATTACTTTAATTGTCATGAGAGGTGGGATGGGGTAATTCATTATTTAATATTTATTTGATTTAATTTTTTATTTATATTTATTTCGCTTACTACAATGACAATACATATAATAAATACAACAAAGATGGATAATGCGGAGGAGGTCCAAAAAGAAAGCTTTGTAACAGTGAACCCCTAACAAAAATAATACACAATGCAGAGTAAACACACACTCCACAACCCCACACCCACCCCTACCTCAATTAACCTAACAACAGAATACTGTTTACCCAGCAATATACTACTCCATAGAAGAAGCAATGTTTTTGTAGGACCGGAGAACTAAAACCAGACGTTGCACTCTTGACAAAATCTGGAGATCATTCCAAAGTTTAGCCCCGCAGAATCTAACAGATTTCTCAAATATCGCTTAAATTAGATGTGAATTCTCCAAAGGACTAAGTTGCTCCTAGTAATACCGATTTACACGTAAGCTGAAGAATAACTCGAAAACTGGCGGAACTATCCCTCGCTCAATTATACATAAAGTACAAGCTTAAGATTGATTCCCATGAATTTTGAGAAAATTCAGCTGTTTGAATAAATGGGCTGGATGAGCAGTAAAATTTGAACTAGTAATAATGCGAAGCGCCCTCTTTTGTAAACAGTACATTCTGTTGATAGAAGTTGAATGGGTGTTATAACCCCAAATAATAGTTCAGTAAGAAACTGGGAATAAATCAATGCATTGTACAACGTAGGAGAGTGTCCAAATGACAACTGATCTGATTTTATATAAAATGCCGATAGTTTTCGCCACCCTGTTACAGACACCATCTATATGGGTCTCCAATTTAGACTAGAATCAAGAAAAAAACTCGCAAAAAATTTGCAGCATTGACTCTAGAATTATCTATGTCGTCAATGGTAATAGTTAAATTATTATTAAAGCGATATTGTACCGGATGAAAAAATACAGAGTTTGTTTTACCGTATTCAACGACAGGCCTATTGGCTTTAAACCAATTGGAAATATCTTAAGCTCCGTTTTAAAATATTTGCAGTATGTAAAGGATCTTCAGACTTGAATAAAATACTAGTATCATCTGCAAACAGACAAAACTTTACCTTATCAGAACAAAGCGGAAGATATTGGTATACAATAAACAAGAAGGGGCCCAACACATAACAGTCCTAAGAGGCTGGATGGGGTATAGAGCTATCAGTTTAATTGTCATAAGAGGCAGTGAGGTATATAACATTATTTTCAACTCTCCTGAGATGCGGGATGGGTATATGCTTACGTCAACTGTCATAGGAGGATTTCATTTGATTTTCAATGCAAAATATCAGCAAACAAAATTGCAGATATTTTTATGTTAATTAGAACTAAACCTTGTTTTACTCATTAGCCCAAATAGTTTCTAATAGTAGTGTTAAGCATGCACTAAACAAGACAAGAGAAAACTATTTGAACTACATATGTTTCACTTATTCACACAGCTCAGAAATCGAATGGGGGAAAACTGTTTGTGCACCGAATCCACGGAAAGAGATAATTTCGCTTTCTATGGGAATCACACGAACCATATTTGTTGGCAGCTGTCAGCTTGCATTTGTGATTCTGATTACTCACCCCACCTATATGGATTAGATTCATACTTGGTAAGTTCATCCTACTTGCTAGCAAATCTTCGATGTTTCATCCGGTTGTGTCAACGATCATTTTAAGCATAGAGAGTTAAACACTTCCTTTAAATATTGGCTTGCTGCTTGTTCCTAACAAGATGTCCTCTCGCGAAGAATATGAATACCATTTTGAGAACAAGGTTCATTTTCTATTTTCGTCTGAAAATCAGGTTTTCGTTGCAAGAAAATTAGATTTTCGCAAATTATATAACCAGGTCGGAACAGATATGCTCATAGTTGACGTGTTTAATAATACCCCTATAGTGTTGCCCCGACCTTGAAAAAAAAGACTAGACCTCCAGGGATGAAGCTTTAACTTGGCAAATCTGCTACTTATAATGAGTACATGGCCCCAATTGTTTTTGGGTCGGGTCGAAGGTCATAAAGATCAGATTCTGGAAACCAAGTTTGAAAACCTGTTAATCCGACAACACTTGGTTTATTCATGAATCAGGATAACTCAAGGAATCACTAAACTGACAGGTTTTATGTCTCCTCTCGCTTGAACAGAAACATAATAAATATGTTTGGGATATTCTTTAATTGGATTAATGAAGTGTAATTAATCATCAATATCAAAACAGCGGAATCGAATGTCTTCAATGACCATTGCTCCCTGTTTCAACTAGTAATACGTACCATCTGACATACCTAGGCACTATTTCCAAGCAAATGGGGTTTAATTACCCCTATTTTACAATGGATGCCTGTCGTCCATCTATTAATAACAGTCACATACAACATATCGCAAAATGATTTCCAGACTACAGATCATTTAGTTCTTCGTTCGCTTTCGGTCGTTCCCAATGTATGAACCAAGACTACGAGTAACCGTGTCTTACGAACTATTACGACAATGGATACCTGTCAGGTTGAACAGTACCCCGTAACTTGTTCGACCTGAGTTGCTAACAACTTTCTTATTTACGGTCGACAGTTAATCGCACTTCTATTCCTCAATAATACTTCCTAAATACGTCCCGGAATCAACGTGGCATGTTTGGCTACATCCGTTTTATATATGGTTCCTTCAGTATCCGTACATTCAAGGCACGTGTTCCAGTCTAGGTGTAACCACGTGAACTGAGAGTATGGCTCCCAGCCGTCATTGTGCTTTTGGATTCCGCAGTCGAAGCAAACTCGAGAATTAGAATGCCAGCGGTTAATAGGAAGCACAGTTTTGTGTGTGCTCCTTCCGTGGTTCAGTACCAACGATTTGGGAACAGAAGGCGTAAGTAAACCCTTATTCTTTGCATTCCACCCTTCTGCTGGCGTTGAAGTGCGTACAGTATAAACGCATTTTTCTTATTCTACCAATTTTCTGCTTGCGTGTTCACTTGAGCCCTGTCCTGCCATCACTTATCATTATCACTCAAATCCTGATATCAACAACAACGTTCGCTCAAATTGCAACCCGATTATTAGGTCAATGTGTGCGTGTTGTGTGCGGGTTCTTTTGAATAGTAACATTGAATGCGCCTATATCATTTCGTCTTACTAAAAATGTCTGCTAATATTACCTTCCCTTCACAAAAGTATTTTTTGACAACTTTTCCCAAAGGAAATCTTCTCAAAATGATCAGGCCAACAGGTTATTCCTGTTTTACACAACTACTGACTAGGATAGCCTGACACTAATGTTATATTTGGACATGTGTTTGCATTAATTTGACCAACAAAAAGGATCTCCTAGTATTTCTCATCATCGAAAATTAACAGGTTGTTGGAGTTTTTTTTTTTTTTAAATATATTTTTCTTTATAGCCTATATCCACTTGTCCACTATTCAACCAAGTCGATGCAATAACAGAGCAGAATTTGAAGAAGAGTAGATTTTTAGGAAAAGAGGTTTCAGGGTATTTCTAGAAAAGAAAAGCAGGTCAAACATAACACGGGCGGTTTAATTCTGTCTTTTATTTAAAATTAAAAATGCCAAAAAAAATCACAATGTTGTACGAGATAAATGCTAGGACAATTACATCCTCATAACCATGGTATGAAAGTCTTTCGCAGCAGATTCTTCTTCATAAAAAAATATCTAACGAAATATCCATTTTCCTCGAGCTGAACTCGTGGTAAATTAAATCACTAACATTTGCTGATTGGACATATATAGAGTTATCTATGTTTACCTATCTACGGTACCTAGCTCATACCTCTACTATCTGCAAAACCTTAGACTAAGCAGTTGGGTCTGTGGAAACTGAAAATGAAACATTGCCAACAAAGTTTATCGCATTAAAAAGACATTTCTATAAATTGATCGACAAGGGCAGAAATTATTTGAATGATCGGTGCTGCGGCACGTTATCACCGAAGAAAAAATGGAACAGAATAAATTGACTCCCAAAGATTACAATAATTTAGAACAAATGATATGTCTTCAATTTTGCTGTTTGCGAAAAGTACGAAGCGGGCTCATCCACTCACTTCCAGGGAATATAAAAACAGCCTAGAAGTAGGAGGAATGTTATATGGGGAGGCCAAATTTTAAAAAAAATAGATAATAAAATCATGATACACTGATATTTACCACTCACTCAGGCGGCACATGTCAGGAAGGCAACAAAAGCCGCATCACCCCCGCTTCCAATCACCTCATGCCCCCGGCCTTCCATATATTAGGACGTCAAGGCCTGGGGGCACTTGCCGATATTGACGCCTTCTTTTCCTATTTGTTTCAACCATTTTCACATAGAAATATATTCCTGCTCTCAATTTCGATTTCAAAACTCTACTGACATCCGCGTGAACGTTGAATTATATATATAATATTATATCCATATTACATATGAAAAACAGTATTGAATCTTAAACGCTACATGTAGGCGTATCAACAAACATTTTCTGATGTGCCAAAATAGTACGAATGAATAATGTTTTTTTTGGCAAGTCATGGACATATGAAATTCAATATCCCGATCTAGGCCTGTTTGGAAGGACCAGAACTTCCGGCTCATATTACAATCTCTGCTCATGCATCCTTGGTGGAGTGGTTGCCTTGCGAGTGAAATATGGCTACTCAAATATTTTTTGGAACCTCTTCCAAATTGTGTTCAATTGAGTAGAAAAGTGTCAGACGACCGTCCTAACACTAAGGAAACGTTGACGCCTGCGTGTGAATGTAATCATTGCGTAGTTCATACCATGATCCGGTGAAAAAAATTCTTTACAAATATTCTTATTTGGGCAAGGGCAAAGAAACCATTCCATTTTCTCTTCGAAACAGTTATCATAAACTCTTACTCCACTTAAGACAATAAGTTTTGAGTGATGAACTTAGCGCAAGTCTGCAATTGTTCGCCTTGTAAAATTCTAATAATGTTCACTTTCAATTGCGCCCGTCCCATGTTCCATATAACCCGTTTCAAATATTTCGGACCACCCCACCCCTTCGGTCTCAGGCTCCCTTCAAAACTGGTCAACAAAGAACGATAAAATCAAGTGTTTGATCATTGTCGTAATTACTATGTTGTGTAGGTCTAGTCTCTGATCAAACTTGCAGGCAGAAATTGCAGGCAGTAATTTGTGATACTGTTATTCCGAAGCTTTTCAACCGAGAATCTTAACGGTTCTTCACCATCGCTAATATCATATGAGGGGCAAACCGGATTCCACGAAGACGTTCCTCGTTGTCGGGTACATAAATGTTACCTTTCAAGATGGAGGGGAGGCTCCAATTTTCGCATGAATACACCTGGCGGATAATTATGGAATGATTACTCTTCTGAAAAAGAAAGATTGTTATCAAACAGAAAAATGAGAGCTTTGAGCGGAGCTCTTTTGGAGGCACAACGATTCCTCACTTCTATAAGATATTGATAATTTAGACTTTCCGATACCTCTTCTATTATTTTATTCCAATCCAAGTTAGATCCAGTATTGAAATCACGGAATTTGATAACATATTTCTTCCCCTTTTCTTTCATATCAGTTTGTAATATACACAAAACTGTATTACGTGGTAACACTAATTCCTCCCATGCCCATACTCGCTCAACCAATTTTATAATAGTGTCATTGAATGATTTATTCCTTAAGTTCATATCAGTTTTTCCGAGTGTGAAAATCAATTAAACTAATGCATTTCCAATGATGTGTTCTACCTAACTCCAACATAAATGTTAAAAAACGAAACCTATTTCGATCTACCTTGAGCTTGTTTTTATATCTCTATAATGGACCGTGACATATTGTTCTACA
Source organism: Sclerodactyla briareus (assembly GCA_026419785.1). Taxonomy (NCBI): domain Eukaryota; kingdom Metazoa; phylum Echinodermata; class Holothuroidea; order Dendrochirotida; family Sclerodactylidae; genus Sclerodactyla; species Sclerodactyla briareus. Next base: position 291,989 of record JAODTK010005653.1, read on the forward strand.
TTATGGATAATTCTACATAATTAATCTATATTCAATATCAACTATGTATAAAATACTTCGACCTAACGGACTGGGGCATATATGGCGTTATTGTCGTGAACCAACCACGGATTACTGTGGCTCCTACGAGGCAATGACTCTCGCACACCGTGTGAAAACCGTTTTCCTTTTGTACGACGTCACGAAGAAAACCATTTATACCTAATATCGCCGGTCTCTTCACTCTATACTAGGTGCCATATTGTCTTTGTACCTTTCATTTTTCCTTCAACATTGTAACGGGGGAGAAGGGGTTGTTGCCCAGCCTCAAGCAAAATCTACTGTCCCATCTGTGAATACGACAATACGTGCAGTTTTTGTTCCACAATTTTGGCAGAGATTGTGGCGATAATGCCACTTTAAAGGTGCGAAAATTTCATGTTAGAACATTCGATATAATGTTCAGACACATCCTGTGGAAAATTCGGGATAATATGTTTACGTCATGGTTATCGCTACGGAAATTCATTTATGTTTTCCTCGAGGGTAGTTGTATTTTCTCGTCAAGTTTTGTCGATCTGTGCATTTCATATCCGCTTCTTACTGTCTTACGTCTATATATGTTTAGTTTACACAAATTCAGATGAGATAGTGTTTTTTTTTTTCTGTACTAGTATTCCACCCATCTGCTAATTCTGAATAATAAGACAGGGGTAAGTAAAATATTGACCGATGGCCAAAATATTTTCCTTGCTTCGATTCATAGGAAAGTTCAGGTTAGAACTTACCCACGTTCAAAATTGCTTTACGTTGGTCCAACTAGTCTACGTACCGTTAGTTCCTCTTAATGAAACCAGTAATTGTAGCGTATCACCAAATTGAAGCGAAACATTGTCTTCCGGATATACGACAGTTTGCGCACATTTCGCAAGTTAACGTCAAACACACATGTTTAGTTCCTGAAAATTGTGTGTATAGTTTAATTAATTATATGTTCATGGCTCGACATGTTTATAGTTTGAACATGTTTGAAGAAGCGAAAACGGTTCATTTGAAAAATCATTCTTTTATTTTCCTTAATCGTTCCTGTGCGACCCTCATGGGATCACTCTTTTCAACCTCATTTCCAGAATACTCTGTACGGCGATGCAGGTTCTCTTGAGGATTCAAATCAAAGTAAGCTATTTTACCGTACAACTTTTCGTTTTCTCGAACCCCCACATAGTCACAAAAGAATATGGTTATTCTTAGGAGATATATCGACGAGGAAATCGCTCGAAACTATATTATCCCCTGTTGAGACTGACCTTTGTGTGTACGAATATGGCTCGCCGCACAACAAGGTAGTTCTAATATGGTTAATAACCTTTTCATAGGAGGCACAGACGATAGCATGTATACTTCCTCTTTCTGAATAAATTGCGCAAACATGGTATTTATACTGCTTTACAAACAAATCATGGGGAAATTGGTTTATCGGTGACTCTCAGAGGTCAATTTTAAAGAATGTAGAGAATGAATTACAGGATCAAATATGTTACATGTTATTTACGTTCATAAGCCTCATACCAAAAACTTTGGAATTGGAAAAGACGAGAGCAACGCAGTTGAGCTGTGTCGAACCTCATCAGTGATACGACATTCCAAATTATTATCCAAAGGATACATGTAGATTTCTATTGTAATTTCACTTGATTCGTGCTAGATTGCTGTGGACGCCTCATTGCTGACAGTTATGACGTTGGTCAAAATAATAACATCACGTTTCTATATAGCGCCTTCCTATCGAAGTTACTCAAAGCGCTCTACAGTCGTTTTGCAACGTCCTAAGCTGTCTGCTTTATAATATTTCAAAGATCTAACCGTGGCAGATTGTCCTATATTTTGTCATATCCTCACCGTCCTTATGGAAAGCCGTTTAACATTTATTTCAGAATTGCAGATATCCTCAAATTATAGTTGTCTAGATTTCCAGATATCTAATAATCAAATTTTGGATATCACAATTTATTTCGGGATATCAACATGTTTTTTTTTTTTCCATATATCTAATGAATATTCCATGATTTCAGAAAATACAATTCTGATATCCAAAATATTGTTTTTCCCGATATTATTATTAACAAATGTTTTCCTGATTATCCCGAATTCATTTTGTGTATCCAATTGAATTTGTGATACCCAAATTCATATTCATTAGGTCACCACACAGTCTCATTTACATGCAGTCTAACTGAGCCACCTGCAATCAGTGCAGCACAACGCTATAACCAGTTACCATGCACCTGTGTTGTTCGCATTCCCCGCTACGCCACGTAACATGTGGAGTTGATGTCACGGCACATGTGTACTAGCGACGTTGAATTCCGATATACCGAATTGAATTTCTGATATCCTTATTGGATATCCGATATCCTAAATTAATTTGAGATATCTTCAATTCTGGAATAAATGTCAAAACGGCTTTCGATAGCCGTTTCAACATTCATTCCAGAATTGCAGATAAGCCCAATTCAATTTCTGATATCCTTAATTGAATTTCCGATATCACGGATTGAATTTCTGATATCACGAATTCAATTTCTAGTATCAAAAATTATAATTTCGGATATAAAAAAAATGTCAGATATCTACAGACTAAGGTAAAATTATTTCTACTTATTCTATAGATTATTTTTTCTACCAACAATCTGAGTATCCTAAAGACTGTCAGGAGGTGCTACGGGGATGCAGGCTTTCATCAAATTCAAGTGGTGTCTACGTTATCAAACCAGAAGGATATCCCGAACCATTCGAAGTTTACTGTGACGACGGCGCTGGCTCCGGCGGATGGACGGTATGTGAATCAGCTAGCTATATTCCCCACAAACATATGGCTGTTCAGAGTTAAAATCATGAAATTAACAGAATATGATAATGATAATGATATGGTTCTAATTGACACCGCGTTAGAGCCGTGTACGCGCTGATTGACCCATAAACGAATGAATTTTCACAGCTTACTACTCGAACCAAATTGCTCATACATAACTGTGTAACAGCCGGTACTCCTAAACTTCAAAAACAAACTCTTCAATATCTGAAGGCGAATAGTTTAGGATTTTTTCGAAGTACTGGGTAGTTTGAGTAAAATGCAACAGTGACGTCATAACTGAAATATTCCTTCTCTAGACTAAATGCGGAATTGTAACAGTTGGACTGACCTTTCGACTATCAGAGTTAATAATATGTCTAGCTTATGATTTTTTTTGAAATTAGTCATTCATTGCTAGAATTTTGAGAACAAACCATTAGTTCACTATAGTATCACATGACCCGGTAACCCGACCGTTCAACAGTTCCTTGTCTTCGGTGTATATCAAGCCCTGTCAATGTATATTACTGACCATATTCTATTATTGTTCAATTTCGAATGTGTACTATTTAGAGTTGAAACGCGTCCAATTAAATGCTAAAAAGGAAATGCCCAAAAACACCCAAAAAAAAAAAAAAAAAACCAAATCATTCATATTTTTTTCGAAGGGACAGAAAACTTTAGAACTTGTGAATCAGATTTTTTTTTTATATTAGCCCATAATGGTTCTTGCAGTTTCCAGCGACGAACGGGCGCGGCTTAAGTTCAATATGCTCTGGGAGGACTCAAGATGCTTTGGATTCCTGTCGACCAATTCTGGCTTGGCAAACGAAAGGGCTGTCTTATTTAACAAACCAAGGAAACTACTAGCTTCGTGTTGACCTCGTTCTCCATGATTCGGTCAGTCTCTCTGTCATACAACGCTTTCCGCATCAGTATGAGTGGACAATATACAGACTAATGTCCTCTAGGAACCTACGACTCTAACGGGGTAAGTTTTGATTTTGAATGGGCTATTGCGATGCTGTTTCCCGAGGGCGATAACTTTTTTTAAATGCTTGGTCCATACGTCTCTTATAGTTGTGATTCCTGCATGTTGCATTCGTTCTTGATCACAATTTATAACTGGCCATTCAGTATGAGCTAGGATGTATGTCTAATTGGTCAACGGAAACTGCTTCAGTTACCCACATAACTTCATCACACAGGTCCGCGTGCGTTCGAGGAATTTAGGCATCATCCAGTTCCTATACCATAATCAGTTTCTATGATTTGGCATCCTAGAAATCTTCATATCTTCTTCAGAATTCTTAGAAATCCCTAAGACTCTCCCATATCTTGCCAAAAAGAAATTCAACTAGAAATAACTCCTTTATCTAGCCCAGCTGCAATATAAAATTCAAATTCAATACTTACCCTAGCATTGCTTTTACCATCGGTTCACCTAATCCTAGTAATGCCAATTGTCCTCGTGCTCCTTATGGGCAATCTCTGACTTCCATCTACCGGGCTGATGGTGTTCTTTTTTATTTTAGTTTCGATAATTGTACTTCCTTTTTTTTTCTTTTATCAGTATGCTAGCATTTATACGTTTTAAATAATGAACGATGACAAATCACGTTGAAGCAGTGGTTACCACATCTGGAGTTATCACGCTAATGCGACCGAGACAACAAGTGTTCTAAACCTACATCAATCTAAAAAAACGGATTTTTCAGAATACGCCGGAAGGTGTACGGCAGCTTCCGTACCCCTGTAGCGGTTTGACGCCTATGGTTTTTTTTTTCATATACCGTGAATATTCATTTCTACTCGAGTGTCTCACATCTCTGTCGTACATACTTAGACGGCCAAACTCATAAATCAGGACGAGAAACAGTGTATAACTCGATTGATTGCTTCTTGCACTGTAGTCGATTCTTCAGTGGATTCTGGCAACACGTCTTTCTCAGGTTCTCACCGTGTATCTAAACAACCTAGTGATTACTGCTATTTCAGTGGACAATTTACCGCTAAGATACCTTAGCTTCTTGCTCGTGCAGCTCTGTACGGCATGACTCTTTCCTGGCTTTCTCACACCCCATATACACCTTGTGGATTTCCACATGAATGTTTCATCTGCAGATGCTGTGGTATCGTCCTGTCCCTCAACCTGGGCTATGGAATTGCAAGTTGCCGGGATCGTGGCGGGGAGCCAAACCAATCTACCTCATTGTCTCGAAGACTGTCAGCTTGGGATCCAAAGGGTGTTTCTTGTCCAGCTGGGTGGTTTTTTTTTTTTGATCGACGGAGATGATGCCCGTTCCTGCCAATGAATGTCCATTGTTTCTGGTCGGAAATCAATAAGGTCGTTCCGGTAAGTAAGAACTGACATCGTTAAACCGCTATTTCTTGGTTGTATTTTGTTCATTGTGAAAATTCAGCTGTAGGCCTTTATTATCGGCGGAGCAACTGGATTCGTGGGTAACCGATCGAAACAAACGAAGGCTTCATATATACGAAACCGAGTGATCGGATAGCACTGGATTTTTTCGAAACGAACTTTGCGAAGACCATTGAAGCAGAAGTTGACAATATTAATTTTCCTTCCATTCATCTTGTTATAGTCATAGGGAGCGGGAACACTCCGTCTATAACTGAACCGTTTCAGTGCATATATGCAGTGGCAGTATTGTATACTAGCGACATATCTTCAGGGTTCATCTTTGATTCTTTCATGTCTTCTAGAACGACATAAAGAATTACGTTAATGATGACTGCACTGACACGATCCGTCTACACAACCGCTAGTTCCTGGAGGACCATCCCGCGGTGACTCTAAAACGCTCGATGTGATGTACAGGACGGTTACGGCAAGTGTTACTGTAACGAGGGTTCCGTGGAGAGGACTAGTTGTGAGCCCATCTACACGGACTGCTACGATGCCTATACAGCTGGCGAACGTCGAGATGAGTCTACCTCATCAAAGCCGCTAACTGGCTGGGGAAGCATTTAACGTCTCTGTGTAATGAGCACTAACGGCGGTGGATGGACAATAAGTAATAATAATAATAATAATATAATAATGATTATTATTATTATTATTTTCTTATTTTATTATTATTATTAGTATTCTTATTATATTATTATTATTATTATTATATATTACTAATAATAATAATAAGAAAAAATATTTTATATAATAATAATAACTAATGATAATAATCATTATAATTTATTATTATTTGCTCGAATTGTTTGAACGAACGTCCACTGTTTTGATTTGTACATCACGTAACTGATGCGCACCTTAGTGCATTTCCTAAGATATTGGGTCGTCAATTTCTGTCCCAAATATTCTTGTTTGGTCATGTGATGTCGTATAGATCAAATCATGGACGCAGGCCAGAGACGAATAACTATGTGCATGGATCGGAACTTTTACAATGTCGTAACTAGACTCGCTCCACTCTAACATTCGTCTTTTTGTTACCGACAGGAGATTGACGTTGACGGTTTATATGTTGTTTATGCATATAGTAGAAAGTCAATTCAGAAATATAACCACTATCAATCTTGATGTGGAAATATCCCAATGGTTCAATTTACATTATCTGAGCCCAAGCGTGACATATGTTATAAATACATCACATACCAATTTGACAAAACAAAAGGCAAAAGTGTGATCAACTATTTTACCACCCCCTGAAGAAGACCTTTAGGTCATAAAAACACTCTGCTCCAAAACACCGTCAAACGGAAGATGTTCAACCTATGAGAACCTTAGATCAGCTGGATGTCCATCAGTCCGTGAATGAACACTTTTTCCTTGGGGAAAAACGATCATTTGAGTGTTTGGCCTAATCATATGTTCGAGTTAAGCACACTCATAGAATTTTCCACTTCCAGCCACTGAACGGTGGACAAGTGACTGGCCGATCGGCCGGTCCACGGACATAAAAATCAGCCGCTTCTCCCAAGTTAGCATCTCCTTGGACCCAGTTGGTATTGACCGTTGAAGTTTGTTTCAAATGTCGGGAACGGATTTTTGAACGTGAAACTCGAAACATCGACGGTGGAGAGTCTAATCTTGACAAAAAATGAAATGTCTGTAGGAATATATGGGATACATAATTTTTCTCAGAAAAATTCCACAGGAAACTAAATACGGACATTCGGATCGTCGGCCGACAACGAAATATTTCAAACGATCCATTTTCAACTTGGAACGGATTTCATATAAACTAACCATTGAGTTTGTCTTTTTCACAGTCAATCGAAATAAACAGATATTAATCATTGAAACGTTTATTTCAGTCTACCATTTGCCAGCGATCCGAATTTTCGACAATGAAACAATGAGAGAATGCCAATAATTCAATCATCATTTTGATAAATAACTCCTGTCCGCGTAGAAACCCAAGAATGCCGAACCTGTCGTTACGGAGGGTCATTAGCTAAGTCACCACTCGTTCAAGGGGCGAGTTCTGTAATGTTTATGATCTCCTCTGGAAAATGTAGCCCTTATTTTCATATGGTAATATGGATCAGCTTTGGTGAAATCTGGTGACACCCTTAAATATACAGATAAATAAATAAGAATGAAAGCAAATAGGAAATAATGTGATGTTAATGCAAAGTTACCCCATTGCTGAAAATGTCACTTATCTTCGTCAAGCAGCTGGAAAAGGGAAAATATTTCAAAAGGATGCAACAAAGAAAATTAATCTGGGTGTGTCTTAGATATTTCACGTAAAATATATCTTCTTGCAAACAGATTGATGATAATGGATAAATGAATGGTTCATAAGTTGAAAATTTCTACAACTGTTTCTATCACGATTAGAAGTCTTATCATCCGATGGAACCACCGATTATTACCGTCTTCCACTGTTTCTTCCAGGCAATAAGTTTTTATTTAACAACGGGAAGGTTTTCAGCAGCACGTACGACCAGCGACAACGATGCGGTTGGGGTCCTTCCGACCGGCTCAGAGGAACACAGAGGATGCTGGTGGTACTCGGATTTACTGTGGCGGTATAAACATACATCTCCACTGTATTTATTTCCCACCAACGGGAACAGCGTAATCGTATTGCACACTGTGATACTAACATCAACGGTGACTACGCAGGACGAACGGGAAGAATATCTTCTGGTATTCTATTCTTTATATTCTCAATCCTGCTAACCACAAACTTGCCGAGATTAAAATCCGACCGACCAGTTTGATCATCACTTCGTTCATTTGGTTTTCTTTGGCAGTGTATTTTGATTACCCCCTCTTGAATTGCAGTTCACTGAACTTGCAATGTGTGATAACCAATCCGAATAATCGAAGCTGCATATAAAAAACAGGAAGGCAACACGAGACTGCCGTAACTGTGTATCAGTTTTTTACTAGAGCCCTTTCCGCAGCTGACTCGATTGAACATTGATAGGTTAGTTACATTTAAATTTCATATTATCAATATCATATTCCCGGTCATGGGACGAAATGCTTGCAACTTGTTATATCAACAATAAATGTACAGTTTTTCAACTACAATTTTTGAAAATTGGTATTTTAATGTTTTGATTTTCTTTTTCTTGGAAGTGCTTGCTTGCTTGATGTCGGCATTTCGGCTGCGAAAGCTTGTAAATTTGTCATTGACAAGAAAATTTGAAGTCCCATCGTGGGAGCCTTCATGAAATAGTTTGCCCGGGGATCATACGAAACTTGCTGACTTAAGTGAATTACCATTTCGGATAGCAAGTTTCAGATTATAAGAACGAACCGTGCAGTCTTTCCGTGCCACGACGTGCCAGTCAAAGGTACGTGACTGAAATATATCCTAGTGAGAGTTGAGTGAGGCATGGAAACTTATTCCACCTCTTCGACAAGAAATCTTTCCCTTTCGTACAGAAGCAACCGCATTTGACTAAATATAATACGATAGTCAACGCAGATTTTCGAATATGGCGACTATTCCTCAAAGTTGCAACACAAATGTTCATGAAATGATACCAGAAGTTACCTTAGACCCCACGACTGACTGGGCAATTTCGATAATTCTCACTTGATAATGGGTTTTGTCAGGTTATTGGCTCGGGAATATATAGCTCCTCTCGCCCCACTGACATAGACTACACATCAAAGTGCAAGAGACGAGAAAATTAACAAATTAACAACCCACAACACCCCGGCCCTCATTCAAGAACCTGGCACTCACTCAAGAGTGAGCATTACAGTCTTTGAATCATTTAATCCTAGGTGTGTAGGTAGGCAGAAGACTAACGACACATCATATTCTGGTACCTGCGTGTTAGGTAGTATCGTTCGATGTCCAATACGGTCGAGTTTACCTCTTCAGTCGCCTCTCAAGACAGACAGGGAGTGATGTACACCCACATGTAGAGGACGTCTGGTACCAGTGAGAAACGGTTTAATGATAACTAAACATTACGGTGTCACAGACTGCCTCGAATGCACAAGGTATATATCTCATACTCCAGACCACCTTCAACGACAGCGAAGGGATTAATAGGATCGACAACCGGACTGCTCAAATGAGATCAATAAACAATATATGCCAGCTCGCCACAAATCAATATATGAATAGTCCACGTCTTTCATTCAATTTCTTAGATATAATCAATAATCCCTTGTAGGATCTCGGCCAAAAAATCAGTTCAGTAATATATTAATACGTGAGTTAATAAATTCATAAAGTTCAGTTACACGACAAAACAATTTTTTCCTCTACTACCCTCCACTGATTTGTTGGAGAGCGCCATAAAATGAACAATATGGCGTCATATTAGATATCTTTATATCTGTTTTAAGCATCATTGTCCAACGCTGAGCACACCTAATATGGACTACTATAGATGCCACACACATTCAACAACGAATGGCTTCTGTAAGGTTTCAATTAAAACATGTACCAGTTTGGCGAATCCTCTACTGAGTATGAGCCTGATCCTCCGGGTGGGGTTGAGGTTATCTAATAACTTATACTACAAACCAAAATTGGCCTAAATAGCAATTCTCCACAGTTTCCTTAATTTCCACGAAATGCCTTCCAATCTCCACAGAAGTATCAGCTAATTTTCTCCGAGTTACCGTGTACACAAGCCAAAATTTTGTTCACAATTTTCCCCAATTTTTCATAGAGATGATCCTCAACTACACTAATAAAACTAACTATAAAACCAATTGGTTCTTTAGTCCTTCCCTTATGAAAGATGCATTCACGGTAACTTGAAAGAACCAACATCCTAGACTAAGTCCTATCACGTACAAGACCTCAATTGACCTTGGATGACCTTGGCCTGACACGAAACAATAGGTTTATGTACTCATCTTAATAATCATAATAATAATACAATAATAATAATAATAATACTAATAATAATCCTCATACTATAATATAATAATAATCATAATAATAATAATATAATAATATAATGATGCTGATGATGATGATGCTGCCGAGATGATGATGATGATGAGTGATAAATAATAATCTAATAATAATAATAATATTCTACTCATAATACTATAATACTAAAATCATCATCTAGAGAGAGGGTTGAAGACGTACGAATCATGAATTCGCTACAGACGGACAAACATGCACATGGCTGAAGATTTGAGGACCGAAGCACTATCACAGCTGCGCATGACCAAGCCCTCAACACCAAGCGCCATCGAGCCATAATACTCCGTACCTCCAATGATTCAAAGTGCAAGATGTGCATGAGGGAATGGGACTGTCGGCCACCCTACAACGGCTGTCAAAACTGGCCGTATCCTAGGGGAAAAATGTTACCTGAAAAGCTAATGACGTAGCCGCTGAATTGCACCCAGAAATCTGCCAGCACTACGACATCCCCACACAGCAAGTACCCGTGGCTTCACGACAAAGCCAGTGGAAGAGAATGAGAAGGTCAAAATCCTCCATGGGAATTCGAAATCAGAACTGACAATGGTCATAACAGCCAGGAGACCTGACCTGGTATCGTCGACAAAGAGACTAAATCGGCGACAATATTAGATGTAGCCGTCCCGTATGATACTAACAAGTAACGGAAGGAACGAGAAAAGATCGACAAGTACCAGAATCTAAAATTCGAAATACAGGTGGACGTGAGAATGCCAGAGTGGTACCTGTAGTAATCGCCGCAACTAGGAACTACCACACCTAGACTTGATCAACACAACTGATCGACCTGGTAAGCACACGTACGAAACCCAAAGCCGCACTCCTGGGCACCTCTCCCATACTCCGACTAACGAGACCTCCTAGAGTCCTGGGTCGGATTCCTAGGTCAAGCAAGAAGAATAGCTACCAACAAGAGATTGTTAGGATAATGTAAAAATATAATATAATAATAATACTAATAATAATAATAATAATATAATAATAATAATAATACTAATAGTAATGATAATGAATATAATAATAATCATAATATATAATAATGAATAATAATAATAATAATATAATAATAATAATAATAATATTAATAATATAATAATAATAATAATTAATAATAATAATAATAATAATCCTTAGTTTAGTTAGTTTATGTGATAAGGTCAGGAAGACATAATTCCTCATAAACGTCCCGACGCCACAACATCCCAGGAAAGAAAACTGAACGCAAAACGTGAACTAACATACTTCGCCCGTGATTTCCTGAACAATAAATCAAGAATGTCTTTGAACGTATTCACACTCTTAGAGCCCACAACATTTCAGAAGACATGCCATGCATTGATCACTCTCGCTCTGCGAGAAGAAAAATTTAACGAATGTCCATTCTAAATTTCGAACTACTACCTTGTCCATGTCTACACGCTTTGCCATGTCTCTGGGAAAAGCTTGAGACAGTGCCCTATTGCAGTAACATTGGAAAATAAGAAGATGGAGGACAGGCCATCGATTCCATGGACATTTTTGAAAAAACCTGGATCAAGTCACCGCGATATCGCCTCAGCTCCTGGTAGTAGACCGAGACGCCTTAATCTTTCGTCGTAAGGAAAATTTTTTCAGAGAGTGAAGTCCTTCTAGTTGCCCTACGAGACGTTTCAATACCTGCTGGTTCTTTGCAAAGTAGGGATTCCACGCTTGTACAGAATACTCTAGGTGCTGGTCTTCACCAGTTGCTTAAAAAACAGCCGGACAACAAGATCATATCAAGAAACTGAAGTGACGTCTAATCAAGCCAAGAATCCAATTACCTCTTCTAGCAGCTTCGGCACACTGCGTGGAAGGTTTCAAAGAAGAATTCAAACAACCCCAAGATCTTTTTCTGAATCACCTCCTGAATATTTTGGCCCTTCAACTTGAAGGAAGCGTTGCGATGGTGAAAACCAAATGCATAACTTCAATGTCGACATGAAAAACATTTTGCCAGTCGAAGACCATTTGGAAATTATATCCAGGGATCCCTTTGAACAATTGAGCATCATGATCGAACGACTCCCGCTACAACTTAGTATCGTCTGCGAACGTCTTAACCCTGGAATGCACAGAACCTTCAAGATCGCAATATACGCCAGAAAGAACGGCCAAGAACCGACCCTGGGGAAACACCACTGTGACCTTTTGCCAGAGCCGACCCCGCCATTAATGACAACTCGTTGTTCCCTATTATGAAGGCCACTCACGAATCCACTTGAGGACATACCCCTCAAAGCCAAAAGCTCTCCAATGAGCAGAAAAAAAAAGCCGCTCATGAGGTACCTTGTCAAAAGCTTTCTGAAAAGTCCAGGAAAATGATGATCAAACAGCATTGCCGTTGTCAACAGTACATGTACATCGCCCATCAATGTCCAAGAGATTAGTAAACGAACGATTGTCCAAACCATGATGAGAATCCCTAATCGACTAGGCCTCATTGAAATAATCAACCATAGATTCCGATGATTCGATTCATTACTCGCAGACAACCACTAGTAAGATTCACCGGCCTGTAATTACAAGGAAGAGACCGTTCGCCTTTCTTGAAAATTGGGAAACATTTGCTCTCCCCCAATCATACGGAACAATACTTTCTTGTAGAGTCGTATTGAAAATAATAATAGATAGTGTGGAACAGACAAAATCACGTCGGCAAAGGATTTGAGTAAGAAAGGATAAAACTCCGTCAGGACCAGGAGCTTTTTTTTCACTGTCTACTTTATAAACCAGGCGAACACACCAAGTACCAATACTATGCGGAGCAAACCCCGACAAACTAGGTCACCAATATTTTCCAAGTTCTCATGAGTAAAAAACAGACGAGAAATTAATTTATTAGAACCTTAGCCACTCCTGGGTATCGATGATTGTACGACCCGAGTCGGAATCTATCAAAGGACCAATGCTGTCCGCGACTTCGGCGTACCCCTCAATAAGAGGAAAATGCACGAGGATTCTCCTTGCTATTAGAGGCAATCTGGCTCTCAAAATCAAGTTTAGCACCAGAAACTAAACGCTGGGAAAAGTTTGGCTGAACTTTGAATGCTCTAGATCAGACAAGGGACCCGAAGAACGATAAAGTCGCGATAAATGTCGCTTACGTTTGTAGGCATAAAAATTCCCTTTTCATCCAAGAAGGCCTATTCATAACCTCGTTAACCTTTTCAATGAAACCATTCCACGAGACAACAGCATTCGTACTTTCTTAAAATTTATGCCAATCTACTGTGCTAAAAATAGTACTGGAAAGCCATGCACATCGGCCTTCGCGAACAAGGAACAAGCTCTAGACTCTGTGGGATACTTACCAGCACAAGGACACATGAAAGCTAAAATATCGGATCACGTGCACCGAGCTTACCCAAGCATTCTACATTATCTACGAATCGGATCCACTGCTCAAAACTAAATACAAATTTATGATTTCTGGTAGGAAATGTACTTGCTGAGAGAGGAAACAATCCTGCGTGATATTGAAAAAGCGAGCCATACGCCACTAGTACCATAGACCAGACATTATCTGGCTAATTGAATGAAAAATCACCCAGAATAATGAGTACTCTTCCAAGGAAAGAACTTCGAAAAGCATGTCAGAAAGAAGAGAAGAGTGGTTGTCTTCAGAGCTATTTGGAGAAAGATACACAACGCCAACTGTAAAGCATACTGATTGAATACCGGATGAGTTAGACGGAATTTCACACCAACAGAATTGAAAAAACTTACAACAATATCGGCCTTCTCAAAAATAGTAAGACCTCACATACAACCAAACTTCCACCACCAATTTGCCACGGAGAGTACTATCCTATCTTGCCCGTATGAAACAACATAACCAGGAAGGTGGAACGTCGGAGGGCTGTGAAATATCACTGTTCACCCACGACTCTGTAATACCAATGACGCCAGCTTGCGTTTCTGGAACAAATCTGCAACTAATCAAAACTGGTTCCCCTGATACTTTGACATTAGCACAGAAAAAAACAGCTGGCTAACATATCTATCGCTGTACTGGGGACCTAGCAAGACAACCCACTGCGATGCCTACATAACAACCTGCCAGTAAGACTACGAAACCTGAAAACCCTCGGCCCCCAAATTTAGTTTCACAACTCTTCAACGCAGAAATTGACCAACATGCTAACAGTGAAGCCACCGCACCATTAAGGTGAAGACCATCTTAGCGAAAAAAGATCCATCTTCCCCAGAAACACGAAAAATCCACAAAAATGAACGCACTTCCCCAGCACACATTAAATTTAACACTATTGGACCGCTCTCGTCCTACCTGCAACGCGACCGTCAAACCGAGGAAGATGCCACAAAGTCGGACTTTCGACCTAGTGGCCTTCAGCCTGCCACAGCCGTGTCACGGAATCGTCCTGATGTTCACCCCGGAGTTATAGTGCCTATCTCGACAACCACCCCTACCTCATCCCCACGATCCTGTTACCCTACACTTATGATCCTCCACCTTGCTCCCGGAAGACAAACACGCGTACGCTCCAGCTTATCTACGCGACTATAAATTTACTGTCACCTACGGCAATCGAATCCCCCACCAGCCAAAACAATTCCCTTTACCTTTATCCCGCCCCACAGTCCACCTGCCCTTCCATCCACCGCGACTGGGAACACCGGCTCTGACGGTCGCCCCGCCCTCTGTACTCTCCCCTGCCCCCCTCTAATCCAACTGACCCCCATGCACTGCCTCCTCAACTGCCAGCACACTAAACAACGCTCATAGTGTCAAGGCCAGGACCAATTACTACTTCCGTTGCATCGGCAGCAGCACCCCTCCTACTTTCCCATGACATCTCGTGCCCCAAGCCTCGCTTCAAGCTACGAAAAGGGAAGAGCAAAATACTTATGGAAAACGGAGGAGAGAATACTTCGACGACGTCTTGACGTTGGGGTTGCCAGTTGCCAGTTGCACAATTTTTTCCTGATATACAAGTGCCAGAGCGAGGACGAAGCGGCTCAATTCAGGGCTCTGACAGGCCGATACCCTTAGAGATCTTAAAAAATGGTGAGTAGAAGTTGAACGAGATCGAGCGATGACAGGAAGCCAGTGAAGACCCCTCAATACCGGGGTGATATGTTCCGGAGGTGTCTGGTGACAATTTCTGCCCCATTATGAATGTTTTTGCAGTGTTCTTCAGTTTCAGGAGCAGGAAAGCAACGAGTAAAGCCATTGCAGAAAAATCGAGGCGGAGATGATATGAAGAACGAGTAATAGGAGGGAAGTAGCACAGCTTCTGAGGAGGAGCGACAGGATAGTTTCTGACCCTCCTGGATCTGGTGAAAACCGAACCACCCAGCCTGAAATACTTTACCGCACGTTGCGTTCGAGGGCAAGCTTGCTTTCAAATAGAACACCAAGGATTCTGGCGAGAAGGATGGTAAACCAAGGATCCGCCCAACACATGAAGTTAGTGGAATGGGAGAAGATAATGTCGATGGCTTGGACTGGTATAAAGTGTGTATAAGAGAGCAAAAGACAGAACATGTGGACAACGCGCATGGAGGACGTGCGAGTGTGAAATCGAGTTGCCAAGCTGCGTTCTGTTGCCACATATGACTTGAATCAGCCCAGAGCAGACCCAACAATACCATACCTGGTCTGGAGACGATGGACTAGCACACAGTGATCGATTGTGTCGAAGGCGGGTCATATCAAGGAGAAAAATAACAGAATTCCGAACGATTGTCAAAGGCACCAGTAGATCATTTTAACCTTGAGGAGAGCCGTTCAATGCCGTACGCAGGGCGATAGGCAGATTGGAATGGCGAGTACATGTTGTTCCTGTTGAAGTGGTTCTGCAACAGTGCAGAGACACAGCGTTCAATGACTTTAGGGAGAAATGGAGCAAGCTTACCCGGCGAGAACGGTAATTGCTGAGTGTGTTCCGTCCAAGTTGTGTTCTTCTTCAAAATCGGAACAGCATTAGCTGTTTTGAGCATGCAGTAACTGGACCATACGCACAGAACGGTTTACGATGTCCGTGACAACAGGCAGAAGAGCGTCTATGCACTTAACCAAGAGGGGGGTCGGAATAGGATTTTGAACAACATGATTTCGGTGGAGCGTCTTTTATGATGCATCGAACATTCGTGGATATTCACTGAACTTATGAAAACTACTTGCGTGGATAGGACTGGTTGGCAAGCTCACCTTGAATCAGGTCTATTTTCCTCCACCAGTGAAGAAGTTGCCAACTTGATTGGCAGTCTCGGTAGAGGATCATGAACAGGTAATGTCCTCTCATAGTCAGACTTGAAGATTGAGTTGATAGCTCAGAACAAATTTGCGCCATCGCAGTCGCTGAACTTAGCCGAGTAGTAATCGCGCTTAGCAGATTCAGTGAATTGTTGTAAAAACTGCAGTAGTTGATGCAGTGGCGGCGGGAAACCTACGAATTTAGGGGGGAGGACTCAGATCAAACTTCTGATGAATTGATGTGTGTTACTAACTATCTAAGCGCAGCTCCACCATTGGTTGGCGCGAATCGTGCAAGAGATTTTGGGTTTTACAAACCTCCCAGATGGCTGGAAAACGGCACTTCCTGAGCGTTGTGGGGCTATATGTATAACACCTTTTCACCTTGATGATGAAGTGTTGTAAAACAAGGGAATCAAGGTTTCAAGATATGTTATTGTTTGTTATCGCAACATATCTGTAAAGCAAATTTATAGCAATTATATTACAGTACAACCGTTTGATACATAACTTCATGCTGTCTGGTATCTTTTTCATTTGAAACTACGTACCACCTAAAGCCATTACTGCAAGATAGAAATTATAAAGTCCATTCACAACATGTCATTTGGTTATTTCTTCATGTTCTTATGAACTGAACACACATGCACGCATACACTTTTTCCATTTTAAATCTGATGACTCCTTTTTTTTTCTTCAATTCGCCTTTGTTGCCGAAATTTGGCTTGTACATACAGCGTTGATTATTGTTCCATCTGAATCAGCAATAGGCCTAGGCAAGAGCACTAGCATTACAGTCAGTCAGTCGTCCATCACTTGTATTTGCCAAAATGCTGACTCGTGTTTCCTTCTTGTTTGACGAAGTTAGCGGCATAGCTCAATAAGTATCTTAGTCGATCAAGAACTGATTGGTGAACGTGGCACCCCTACTTGGCATGAGTCGCACTTGTGCCATTGTGGAACGCAACCAGTTGTTGTAGCCTAGTTACAACAACTGTGTTTGTCCAATACTTTACCTACCCTTGAAACAATATTATTCAACAATACGGGCCCATCAAATGACACATGTAATTTCGAGTGATTTACTCACCTTCTTCCCTAGTGACTGACTACTGGAATTACGTTCGATCGGGAAATATGGTTTGGTACAGTGATACTACTCTCGTTTTTTTTTTAATTGGGGGACCCCCCCCCCCTCGCTTGCGCCGCCTCTGAGTTTGTGTAGCTCTCTTTTCCACTACTACTAGACTTCAACCAACGTGCCGTTCAAAACTGCGTTTTTCGCATCTCATGGCTTCGCAAGCTCTCGGTGTGCCAGGGACGGTTTGGTCGCATGGGTGATCTTTTCAATGTAACCACATTCGCGTGGTATCAAGCACGTTGCTAGGCACATTGTTATACTAATCAACCAGCTCTGAAGACTCGCTGCTCTGCCAGTCTAGAGGCTTGAGACAGTATGATTCTTGGCTAAAGTTTTTTTACTAACGTCAATTTCCACGAAGTTCCCATTGGAGATCTCTTTTCGTGGTATTAAAGGACGCTCATTTCAAAACGAGGAGACCACCGCAGAATGATCAAAGCAGCCCAGAAAATTATTTCTACATCAGAGACAGCACTTGAAGACTTGTCAGTGATGAGCAGATCAAGAGTATGCCACGAGTGTGGGTGGAGTGTTTTAACATTTACACCAGTTGGGGAGGAGGCGAGTAGATCTGCAGGCGATGGCCATTGCGGTCATCAACATTGTCGATGTGGATGTTGAAGTCCCAAGCAACGTAACGTCCATCTTGGTGTGATCATGGTTCATTCAGTGGCAGAGTTGTGCCGTTTCTCTTGCTTGTCGAATAATTGAATGACTGCCCTTACACTATGTTGGCCCAATCGGAGACATACAATGACTGTATCCTCAACATTTTAACATTGGCAAGTCAAGATGAATATATCGTGTTGCCGAGAGTTTATCATGCCGTATTCGCTTCATTCAATACTTTATCAATTCATTTCCCTTTAATTAATTGACAAACCTACAAGATTCTCTGGTGTTATTGCTACATTTACAGTAACGCGATGGTTCACCGAGTGAGCGTGGTGGTCTTCACTGTTGATGTAGCTGTCCATTATCCTATATTCTGTGTTTTCTAACACATAACGCAAAAAAGTGACAAAATCTATTTACAGAACTATTACCTCCGAGAGAAATTTATCACTTGTAACTCTGAACTTCGACGTTGACTGAGATATCGTCATCAATAATTCAATCCGGAGACGCGAAGACCAGGTCACTAAAATATTATATTGAAAAGTCATGCCATGCTGCAAATTAGGGGATGGAGGCCGAAAAAGTTATGAGAAATAACTGTAGATTCTCCCGCCTATAGAAGTGAATTCAGTTTGTGTAAACATAGGCTGCACAAAAGGTACTATCAGTTTCCTACGGAGGCTAATAGTCTCTGTATGGTGGGGAAGATGTAAACAAACATGCTAACGGTCTATTTACGGGAATGTAAGATGAATTTATTTTTGCATAACCTACTGAGATTCCTAGAAACGATGCCATCATTATCTACTGTTTATAACAGGCAGGATTGGGGTATATAACCATTACTCTAACTGGCAATAAGAGGCACTAAGAAATGAATGGGCAGCACATTTTCACCAAATCCACGGAAAGAGCCCTTTGCGTTCTATGATAATCACAAGAATTAACCATGGTCGTTGTCTGTTGAAGACCGGGATAATTTTCTGGTAATAAATGGGCAAATGATAATACATCATATTTTTTGCAAGATGCCAGCTTACAATTGTGAGTGGAAAGATTCGGGTCTACTGGTAGCGATTTTCATTCTATGCGTATGTGTTTCAGAAATATCCGGATCATCTTACTCACTAGGCCCGGAGGGAGTGGTGGTGGCGCCACCCCCATGAAATTGTGGGCGGAAGTCCATTTCGCCCCCCCCCCACTTCTTTCCTCCAGTCTGAACATTCCATTTTTAAATATCAAAACAAGCATTTCGTCCATCATGCTATTCCCACTGTTCTCATTTTTCGTCCGATTGGCTTGGAATCCCTTTTGTAATATCAATTTTTAAATCAATCCGTGATTTCCTTAAATTTTGCGCGCATCACGCGCAATGACATACTTCTAATCGTCGATACCCACACATATTTACAAACCGCCGTGATTGGCTCTCGGTATTGTATAGTAGTCAATTTTTTCTATTGTCTATGATAGAGATTAGGGTAGGGATTATTTTGGCGTACAACCAATGCTGAAATAGCTTGTAAAAATCTGCGCATTGCCCCTAAGCATCTTTTTTTTTTTTTCAAATTAGGCTAGTGCAATTTGTAATTCTGCATGGAACAAAAATATACAAATAGCGTCCTGGATGTCAGCTTGAGGCGTGGACTACGAGGAAGAAGCAAACCTCCCCCTTCTTAGCCCTCCAATTTGGAAAAAAAGAAGTTTATTATGGTCCAATAAGAGACAGCCGAAACTACTATAAAAAAAACCAAAAAAAAACTATATAGAATATCTAGGCAGAAATTGATCAAAAATCTCGACCAAATATGCGAAATTCAGGAAAGATGAGGCGAATTTAATTTTTTTTAATCAATATCACAAATTGTGCAAAACTCTAGCGCGCCTTGGCACGCATTGTCCGTTGGGTGTATTCACGAAAACCCGTCATCTGCGAAGCTCAATGAGAAATTCGAGAAATTTATGCTATTCGGGCAATCCTTTTTTGAAGATTTACGTTGGAAGAAACGGGAACATGGCAGAAAAAAAAATAACCTGGGTCATCTAGAATGGATAACTAGAGAATCTGGACGGACCATGAAAAGTGAGATTTTGACCAGTTCCCAACGGAGGGCACTTACTGCCAGTGCTCAGGAAAATTTTGGCAGAAAAACATTACATGAGTCAGAGCAGCAAATCGCTTTCGGGACCAGCGAGAATTATTGGGAACGATGTGAGTGTTTTTAAAGAGTGACTCTAAAATGCGCGGAGTGCATCAAAGGAACCTGTGAATGTGGACATTTGCTCAAGTGGGGAGTGGTGGCCATAGGCGCACGAAAGGTCGGGGCAGAAAAAATACGGTGAAAAATGACAACAAAATGCCGAATCTTCGAATCTTCCGCTGAATGGCCAAATTTTATTATGAAAATGCCCGAAAAAAAAACATGCCTCTTAAAAAATGTTATGCCGCGCGTCGTGCGTTTTTGGTACCATTGCAGTTCTTCCGGCGGGACTTATGCCATGGAGGCAAGTGGCAGAACAAAACTAACAAGATCCTGAGTAGCGAGGTCGCATATAAGGACGTGAAAATGCTAATTATTGAAACGAAGGGAGTGTAGGAGTTTCATAGTGCATCAGGATGCACCTAAGGCACTGAAATGCAAACATTTCCAAAGTGGGAGGAGGTGGGTTTAAGCGGTCCTAGAAAAGTTGAGGATTTAGAATGATAAATCTTACTGCGATTATGGCCAGAGAACAAAGGAAAAGCACAAGATTCAGAGCAACAAATCGCATTTATAAAGACATGTGAAAATGCGAAAGTATTTATGGAATGTGGAGTGCTCTGGAGTGCTATATGCCACCAAATTGCATCGAAAGCCACTGGAAAATGTAACAAATTTGAAGAAGAGGGGGGGGGACACCCCTCCCCGTAAGAAACCTCACCCGGTTTCGTCATCAAACTCCAGCCCCCGCTAGAAGTTACGTTCCTTACGCCACTGTAGCTCAAACATGGAGTAAAAGTGAACACTTCCTGTAAATATATGGTCCAGGATGCTTGAACGATCAAGATTTTTCCCTCTAGTATTAAAAAAAACATTCGTGGAGAAACACGGGCATTTTTTAGTAAAAATGGATTCTCGTTTTAAAAGTAAATCGAGACCTTGGTGGTTAATGTTTATGTCCAGGTATGGGGACGATATGTCCTACCTGGTTTGTATTTTCATTCACCCTAAACCTGTTGCCCCAGACCTTTGAACAAAAAAGACCAGACCTCGATGGACGGAGCTATTAATTGCTTTACGCTTAATTGATAATGAGTACATGGCCCCTATTTTCTGCGGTCGGTCGAATGGGTAATGGAGGTCAAAGTTGGAACCAAGCTTTGTAAACTGTGAACGAATAATGACTTGTTCAATTAGGATACTCAAGGAATCACTAAGCTGTATGGTTCCTGTTTCTCGCCGTACAGACGATACAAGTGAATTTTTGAGCATGCAAATAAATAGCAAAAATAGCGGATGGATGTCTTTCATGACCCCATTCCACTGAAGTACGGCATAGAATACCAGCAGTAGCCGAAACACTATCCAAAGCCAAAGGGTTTATAACCTGGAGCTGTTCACACCTTATTAATATCCGTGTGTGTGGGGACTTGAGTATCACGAAGTGTCATATACCGGTATAATATGGCAATAACTTGGCGGTCCCAGACTACAGTTATTGTTCGTTTGTTGTCGTTCGAAATGTATTAATTAAGACTACGATCAACCCCGTGTCCTCCAAAAATATTAAGGAAATGGCTACGGTTTCAGCAGTGGTTAAAAGTCCCGTACTGTGTCGAGCTGAGTTGCTTACAGGATTTCTAATTTATTGTCGACAGTTAATCGCACTCCAATTCCTCAATACAAACGTCCTAAATACGTCCCAAAATCAACGTGGTATGCTGGCGGCTACCTCCGTTCAATATCGAGTCCTTTAGTCCGTAGATTCAATTTACTGGGTTTCCAGTCTGGGATATCGTGAACTCGCAAATATGGCGCTCAGCTGTCATTGTGTTTTTGGATTCGACCGTCGAAGCATCTAGAGAATAAAATGCAGCCCCGTTACAATAAGCACAGTTTGTCGTGTTCGCATCGTGTGGTTCAGCACAAACGACTTGGGGATAGAGGCGGTGCGGACATAAACATTATTATTTCATTCCATCAATTGTTTGCGTGAAGTTGTAAGAACTGATAATAATCGTTTTTTATTCCTGACACCATTGTCCTCTGCTTGCGAGTCCTATCCTGCCATTTTTTAGTTATCAGTCATATTATCACTAAAACCCTAACATCAAACAACGACATTCCCTCAATTATTACAGGAGGAGACAGCCATTTCTATAGCAATAGGAAAAACATTCCAGTTTTTATTTCGGCATTTATAATACGGGCAACGATATTTGCAGCGGCGTTATAGTTAGGTCAATTTGTGTGTGTGGTTTTTTGGAGGATTGTCTCCTTATTATTGTGCGGCCTTTACATTTTTCATACTAAAAATTTCTAATAAACACACCTTACTTATAGGAGTGTCTTTTTTAGCATTTCTACCGGGGAAAAATCTTTCCAAAATTATCAAAAAGTAACCGGGAATTTCACGAAGCCTTTACAAGTTTGCCAGTAAAAGTTGTTTTCCGAAATCCATTTTCCTTGAGCTGAAATGGTCGTAATCTGAGGACCACTAACATTGGCTGAGTATCTATATTTCTTACTTATCTCCCTAGCTGATATCTCATCTTGTAAATTTGGGAAAAATATTTGGCAAACAAAGTTTTGTCGCATTAAAGAGACATTTCTATATAATGATCCACAAGTAGAAATTGTTAGGATAGTCAGCTGACACGGGTATCACCCGGAGACAAAGAGGTAATGAAGTGCTCCCAAAAGGGCTTAAAACGTTCTAGCCTAGGTGAAGGGACAGTGATAAGAACAAATATAATATGTCCTCTATTTTACAGTTGCAAGAAGTACAAAGCGGGCCCTCCACTCACTCACATGGGAATATAACGTAAAGCTTCGTACTTAGCCATAGGACGGGGACATGTAGGGAGCCAAATTTTAAAGTATATTATTTAAAGCATACACTGGTATTTAGCAGAGCATTCGAAAGAAAGTCAAAGCAAGCATTTTGCTGATAATGACGATGTTTTCTATTTGCTTTCAACAATTTTTCCAGAAATATTTCGCAATTCCAATTTTAAAACTTGTTGACATTCGCGTGAACATTGAATTACGATATCCATATACAGGATACAGGAGGCGTATATAAATAAAATTCAGGGGAGGTGTGAATCATTTTGAGACCGAAAGATTTTCGTGAGAAAAAAAACCGGATTTTGTATCGGTTTTGTACCAGAGGCGGCGCCATGCGGTCGGGAGGGTACTCTGTGACCCGACTGGGTGGCTAATGGTATTCGTTAGTGATCTGGTTGATAGACTGATCGGGGGGGGGTGTGAATCTTTTTTGCAAACCTGAAAACCCTCAGACGCAAAATGGTGATATCCTGGTACGAATTCTAGCATGAACTCTATTCAAAATATTCATTTGTTCTGCCAATTATTTTCCGACTACGTAACTGTGTGTAGAAATGTGTGTCAACCGGTCTGTAAACTGCTAATGAATAACCTGTGCCTCTTATTTGTGTTCATATTAAAGTTACTGAGATTGAGTACGGCTGGATATAAGGTATTAAACGTGTGTTACGACATGTGCTTGAACTCAAATTCATGTAATGATGACTGGTACATTGAGAAGGGAGACTGCGGGAGAATTGGCATCCACAGCAGCTTTCAAACTAGGGGCACAGACATTTGTGGGTGGCTGGTACGAGAATACTATTTGAGTGGAGCGCCACCATTGGGTTGGCGCGGAGTGGGCAAGAAAATTTTGGTTGGCAAGACCCTCAGATGGCCGCAAATGCTCTCCCGAGCGTTTTAGGTACATGTACCAGCTTCAAATCTAGGCATTTTTGATCACAAACCTACTTTTGGCCAGAATGTTCAATAATTGATACTCCATACTACTGTTCAACAGTGCGCGCGAAGTGCCGCGTAATTTTTCGGGGTTTTCCCGGCCACATAGGAAAAACAGGATCCTCACCAGAAAAATTTGAAATTCAGCATCTTCAGCTCTACTGTACACACGATATATGACGTCAGCAGTAGTACCGGAGAAAAACATGACTTGAAATGAAGAACAGTCTGATAGCCTAGCTATGCAGTTCGAGTGATCGTGGTCGATGGAGGAGGGGATACGGACCGGACGGGGGCTAAAGGGGTTAGTGATCAAAAAGAGGTGGACTGTAGTTTTCACGGGTCAATGAGAATGTTGTTGGAGAATTCCAGTATTTCACCTCACAGAATGATATGGAGTTAGGGGGCCAAGAGGTAGGTAGAAATTCCCATAGAGTGAGAGGAGGATGGACGAGGAAAGTGACGGAAAAAAATCCCCACTATTACCACGCGCGAAGCGCGATTGTTTTCTTCAATTTTACCGCATTCGAGACGGATTTGGCACAATTATGCCTTTCTTGTGATTATTTTTTGTTGTGATTTCGAACAGATCATTTCAAAATTGTAATCGAAACTGACTACAGAATTTTCTCGAAAATCGCGAATATCATCTGGAGAGGGGAGGGGGCACACGAGGTTTTCGAGGGGAACGTGCCCCCCCCCCCCTTCGTGGCGGGGCCCACTGTTTGCAAACTTCGGACGTGTGAACGCGCATATTTTTTCTTAATTTCAGGCAATGTAGGTGGAAACGAGTTTCTTTTTTCGATTAACTCTTGTCTTCATACCAGGAATTTCAGAATGCACATGCAAAACATATTTTTTTTTCCAATCATGACGATTTTGTTAAACATGCAGTTGGACATGCAAATTTAGGGGAACACGAACCCAAGCACGTACGTATATATCCACATATTTAATGTGGGAAAAGCTGTATATTTACGCCGACCTCAATATCGGTGACCCCGATCGAACACTGATAAGGCGAACCAAACTTAGGCAAATCTGCCCACCAATCAACAATTGCATCCAAGTCCCTGTCATCTTGAGATCACGCTCACAATCCAGAATGTCACTATTCCAGATCTTGGCTCATGGCAGAACTAGAACGTCTTCACTATTTTAAGCGTAGAGAAAAACTTCTCACATTCGATGCCGAAGTTATTGTTACGTCCATCAATCAGGCAGAGGCACCTCTTAGTTAGAAAATACTAGGTCCTGGCTATAAATCAATCAATTTTCCACCTAACTCGAGCCGGAGACCGACTTTTTTGTCGCCCAGAACCGACTTCTGATTCTCACAGGGTGGGGGGGGTTCACCCCCCCCCATAGCCCCCCCCACCCCCCGTAATTTACGCCCGGACAGTATAGAATAATTCCTTGTCCTTGAAATCTACCTGTAAGCATATGCGAACAATTAATATTCTGAATGTGCGAATAGTACAATATATAATGTTTTTGCCAAGTCATAGGCAAATGAAATTCAATCCCAGATCTCAGCTATAAGCAGAGTCGATGGAAAAGGAACAAGGAAATTCCTGTTGATATCATAGTCTCTGCTCATGCATCCTTGGTGGAAGTGGGTGCCACTTGCGAGAGTAACATACTACCAAAAAGTGCTCCTGAATATTTTTTTGAACCTTCTCCAAATTGCGTTCATCCGAGTAGAAAGTGTCAGACCGTCACTGAGCAAAGTTGACGCCTGGATCAGTATGATTACTAACAACTAACACGAACATATGCATATTGAGATGTTGTTGTGTTTGGAGTCCCAACATTTTTTTTTAATTTGAAAAGTCTCGGATTTGAGGTGAAACCAGATTCCATAATTCACTCCTAAAATTACATTTAAACGCTGACTGCGGGTGCGTGTGAAATAGCATTAACGTTGTTGATAACCACGTGATCCGGTTAAAAAAAAAAAAAAAACCATTACAATATTCTTATTTGGGCGAAGCGCGAAAATAGAAAAAAATCAATGCTAATTTTTCTTCGAAAAATCGTCGTCACATGAATTGGGTTTTTAGCCTGTTAATTAAATGAAAGCGCACGGTGGCGATAAAATATTATTATTTAAGTTTTCGAGTAATAAACTTGGCGCTAGTCGACGATCCGCTTGCCCTGTAAAATTCCTTTAAGTTTTTCTTCCCAATTGTTGCCCGTCTCATCATATGTCACCCTATATATTAATGGTTTTAAAATAATAATTTCGCGGAACACAACCCACCCCCCTTCCGTTCCCCTGCTCCCTTCAAACTGGTCACAAAAACTAGTGAACCTAAATGTGTGATCATTGTCGTAATACTATTTCGTCTAACTATTTCGTATTTCGGTCTAGTCTCTAATCACATATTTGCAGACAGAGATGGTTTAAACTGTTATTCCAA
>JAODTK010005654.1:0-45000 GCA_026419785.1 Sclerodactyla briareus
GTGAGTACATCCAAACATCACGCAAATGTTCAGGATCCGAGAAATGTCGGTGATCCCTCGTCAAGAGTTCCCCACCCGCACGTGACTTCGAATAACCCTCAAAAAAAAAAGACCCAACACTGACATGATCACAGGACTCTGCTTAAGTGAGGGTAATGCACTCCTTGGTCTTCCCTAACATGCTCCTATTCAAGTAGAATGCTGCTCAAACCTGCGCTGCTAGACTGATGTTAAATATGATAGAACTGATCCGTGGTGTACCGAGAGATTTTGTCTGGGGGAGGGGATTTGTCTGGGGGGAGGAGGGCGGGGGTGACCGTGAACCCGTGAGAACCCAACGTCAAGACGTCCGTCGGATTTCGTTCTCAAAGTAAGTTGTTTCTCTTCCATTTTCGTTATCAGTTTTTCTACTTTCTCTTGTGCGTGGTGTGTCTCTGTGTCGTATTTCTGTGTTTTCAAACTGTTTGGAGTCTTTTTTGACTGTGTTGTTCCTTTTTGGAGGCTAATTTCTTGCTATAGGCCACTCGTTCCCCTTCCTAGCTAGGCCTAGCTTTTCTGCTTCCGTACCTGAGTGTAATTGGCTGTTCTAGGCGTTTGATTCTTGTGTGTATGCTTGCGTGTGTTGTGGATTTGAGTGTGGTATTGTATTTTGTTCAGCCTATTGTCCGTTTCGTCTCTTTCTTTGTTCCGCTCTCGCGGCCTCGTGCAGGGAGCCTCTGGCATTCTTCTAGAAGCATTGTCAACACTATTGATCTTTCTGTAGTGATTTGTGTACTTGCTGCTATAGTGTATTTTCTTTCTGCTTTCGTGTTTACTGTTTAGGTCGAATATCTTAGTTTTCTCTTACTTTCCTCTTACATTTTGCCCAATTAATTGTATTCTTGTTTGGACGTGGCGACCGAGGTCGAAATGAAAAGTAGGTTAAATTGATACTCTGTTAGCATTGTGGTTTTTTTTTTCTCGATCCCTCTCTGCTGTTAGCTTGTTCGTTAGCTGCGAAATGTGGGGCGATATTTCCGTTGGGGCTAGGATTCAAAGGGGGGAGATTTCAGGAGACTAAATGGAGATTTTGTTATAGCTGCAGTAAGTTGGTCAGGTTACGGAGTTGGCGGCGGGTACTGGAAAGTGTGGGAAGGAGGCAGAGTGGAGATTCGGGGTAGGTAAGGCAACTGAGGGTTGTTGATCCGGGCCTTTCTTCTAGGAATAGTTTTTTTAGTGTGCTGGCGGCGAGAGGCTTGCAGGGCGTCAGTCGATGGTGGTGCGTGCGTGGTTGAGAGTGATTGGGATAAGAGGCAGCGAGAGCCGGAGTTCCAGGCAGAGGTGCGTGGCAGTAAAAGTGGACGGTGTGGGGACGATAGGTAAAAGGGAATGTGCTGGCTGGGGACCCGATTGTCCGGTAATGTTATGGTAGAAGTTTGGGTCAGCGCAGATAAGCCGCAGCGGACTGTTGGCCTTGCCTTCCGGGTGCAAGGTGGAGGATATAAGTGCGAGTGTAACAGGAATGTGGAGTCGAAGAAAAGTGGTGTGTTGAAAGCGGGTTCATACCTCCGCGGGAACACCAGGTGTCCTTAGATCCAATTAAAGAGTTGTCGTGCACGCAAAGTCTACTAGGTTCTAAAGTCGCGATTTTGGTATTCTCCCCAGGTTCGACAATCGGGTTGCTGTAGAAAATAGCGGGCCCCCCCCCCCCCAACAAGGTGGTTGGAGTTGGTGTGCGCTGGGCAGTTTGGGGCCGTGTCCGTGTTTCTGGGGAAGGAGGCTTTTTCGCTAAGGATGGTCCTTCACCTTAATGGTACGGTCCCGTGTTGAGAATTGGTTACGTGTCTGTGTGGAAGGGTTGTTAAACTAGATTCGGGGCGAGGTTATCAGGTCCCACTACTGACAGGGTTTGTAAATAGTAGTCCACGCAGCTGGTACTAGGGCCCGGCACCTAGATACTATGCGATAGGCATAGTACAGCTGTATTTTTCTGCGCTAATGTTCAAAGTATCAGGAATAATTTGATGAGTTCCGAATTTTGGTCCAGGAACGCAGCCTGACTAGTTGGAAGTTCAAGTCCAGTTATGATCGTATAGTCAAGATCGGACAGATAACTCTCTGTTGGGTGCGTTTTGGTTGTATGTGAGGTCTGACCTTATAGCAGTGCTAAAACCCAATATTGGTGTTGGCTACGTCAATTCTGTTGGTATTCCCAGAGCCTTTAGAGTCGGTGTGTATAATCGTTCTCCCAACAGCTATAAAGCAATAACTCGCTTCTTTTCGACATGCTACTCAAAATTTCCTGTAAGAAGTGTCGATTATTAATTATGGTGATTTCAATATCCATATATTCCTTCGTCTGATGGTCGAGGATCTGCCGTTTTTAATGTCATCCAAGATTGTTTCCTTTTCGCATGCGTGTTCCTTTTCCACCAGAAAGAATAATATTTTAGATCGTTCTGAGTATTTGAGAATTCGTTGACTCCTGGTACGGTTTCATTAGTAAAGTTAACGAGTTATTGAAAGTTTATGGTCCTTGGAAAAAGCCGCGCATCAGAACAAAAGGCCTCCTTTGATGAAAAGATTTTTTTTTCTTTTTTTCTGGACGTTAAGCGTAAGAGACATCTTTGGCTACTTTTATCGTTCTAACGGTTCTTTGTCGTTTTAGAAATCGTTTCAAAGTTCAGCAAAGGCTAGTTCTACTTTATTGTTCAGTACACACCGCTAATAAATTTAGCCGCCCATTGACTTACCAACTAAATTGACTCCCTTTGAGGGGCTGCCGTGGGCCTGTAGAGAAGTTTTCGCCAGGAATGTCCCACCCACCATTTTGAAGCTGACATTCACCTGTCATGGCTCTTCCAATTCACTGTACCTTGACCGTTTAGATTTTCCGCTAGGATTGCCCTGTTTCTTTTGCTTTTTTTTTTTTTCCGACCGTGGCGCAAGCCGGAAACTCAATTTTACCACATCCAATTCACTAACAAAAATGGCCCAAAATTCCCCTCAGACATCCCAAAACCAGCCCTCAGTGCTTTGCGACCATGTCCTGTCTAACACAGGTAACATTAGAGCAGACAGGGGTCCAGAAGTTGCTTAGAATTGGGTTTCAATGTGATTTTTAGGGACTCTTTTTTTTTTGACATTGTACTACTCAGCCATACATATTGCAATACCCCCCCCCCCCACCCCCCCCCCCCCCCTCACACAGCTTCTTCAGCTCATTCCTGGATCTGATGTATAGCTGACCGTCAAACCCTTGATGTCCCACCGACATGATTCGTGAACGAGTTTTACTGTCGTCTGTCGCCGGCCACTGGAGTTGCCGTTGTTAAGTACATGGTCCCATTCCACGAAATTAGACTCCGCCTAGGCCTAGCCCTAGGCTAGGCCGGGTCCTCGTCGCCGTCATGATTTTGAAGTCCTCCAGGGAATTCTTTTTCGCCTCCCAATAAATATGCTGAGTATCTGCATATGGCAATTAAAGAAGCCGACAGGAAGGTGATTGGAGTTCATTGCTTGTGCCGGTATCTGGACGGATGCTTCAACCATGCTTCACTATTCAATTTTGTCACAAGCGGAGTTATATTCGTACGGGTCACCATACATACACCCTATGGAGGCATCCAGGACCTAAGTGAAGCCAGTCGACTTCCAGCCGCTCAGATCATCTAAATTATTAACATTTTTACCAAAAATACATGTTTTGTCCCAAAATCCACAAATGCATAAGACTTTCACCGGTTTCAACACATTTTTGTGGGCAATACCAAGTACATTTACATGAAAATCACCAGAATTGCTTTCGAAATATTTTTTTCCTGAATCGCCTGTAGGTCACACACAGCTAATAGCCGGCCCATTGAATTACACACTAAATTGACTCCCTTTGAGGGGCTGCCGTGGCCAGTAGAAGTTTTTTCCGCCCTGGAATGTCCCACCCACCATTTTGAGGCTGACATTCTCAGCTTCTCACCGGTCACATGGCACTACCACATTCATGTACCTGACCGTTTAAAGAGTTCCGTTCTAGGGTTTTTGCCCTGTGTTTTCTTTTGCTTTTTTCCGACCGGTGCGCAAGCCGGAAATCATTTAACAACACATTCACTAATCCAGAAATGGCCCAAAATGCGCCAGACAATCCTAAAAACAGCCTCTCAGGTGCTTTTCGACATGGTCTGTCTAACACACGTAACATTAGAGCCGACAGGAGTCCAGAAGTCGCTCAGAATGGTTTTCAATGTGATTTTTAGGGACTCCTTTTTTTGGACAGGGTACTCATCCGGCGGACGACCATTAGCTAATAGTGGCGAGAGACCTGCATTCAGGTGCAGCCTCGATTTCGATAGCAATTGCCTCTAATATAAAGGATATCCTCGTGCGTTTTTCTCTTAGGGAAGCGGAAGTGCAGGACAGCATTGGTCCATTGTTAGTGTCCGATTTTGGTAATACAACCGCGATAGTCAAAATATGGCTAGCGTTCTTATATTTTTCGTCGATATTCACTCAGGGAACTTGGAGACCAAGTTGTATCGGGAGGTTCTTCGAAAGATGATGTTGCAATTGTCCCAGGAATCTTGATATAATCGCCAAATGGTCCCCTGTCGATTGGCAAATGTTATTGAATGTTGGTTTCCACGATCGCAACGCATCTTTCAAGTTAAATGGGGCAAAATATATCATCAGTTAATTCATAAAAAGGATCTCTGTGTTTATTTTTATTCTCTTTGGAAACTTCCTACCAGTGTGCTCAAAGCCGCTAGAAAGGTAACTGTATTCTTGTTGATTAGACATCACTTCAGTTTCCTTTATAAATGTTTGTTGTCAGGCTGTTTAAGCAGCTAGTAGACGTCACCTGAAGTATTGACTCCCTAGTTCTCGAAAGACAAGCAGTAAGTGGTAACGTTCCAGATTAATTCACTGTCGTAGAGATTTACCTTAACGAGGAAAGAGTAGGGCTTCTCGGTCCTTCGATGGCGCTGAGACGAATTTCGAGGCTATTTGATTAAGGTTTTTTAAAAATTGTGCTCTGAATTCGAAGGGCCCTTTTCCGTCCACTATGTTCTGGTAACCGCTGTAGATTTCTTTCTCTCGTCATAGAATATTATTGATGGAATAAGCCTTCCGGAAAATGTTGTTCGTCTAAGAGTGTAGAATGCGTTCAAAATCATCTTGATTTATTTTCAAGACTGTAGCAATTCTTGAGGCATTGGGTTGCTCTTTGTTCTTGGATTTGGCTTCAGGACCCCTTTTCACTAAACTAAACTATGCGGCCCTCACCGAAGTCTCCGCACTCTCCATTGACGAATAAAGCAATATATGGGGCTCCTGGGGCACTTGCTGTTTGCAATATTTGATAAATAACAGCTGTAATACGTCTACCGGACAGTGACAAAAGTGCTTCTTGGTTCGAAATTCATTGGTCCATGAGTCATGGAAGGGAGGGCGATTCACACCCCGCCCCCTCCCCCTTGGGTCCGCTACTGAACCTAGCAACCTTTCATCTGTCAAATACAAATCGATTACAAGTAACTCTTTCTCATTGTTGCATATGTCCTGCTCGACTCACCCCGTTTTTGAGAACGCCCACACTCTTGGTGAAACTTCGTTCTGGATCAGCAATTGTGGTAGACGAGCCTTTTAAAAAATATCCTCAAAACGTTTTTGAAGTGATCACATCACGAAATATGCTCTCTATACTACGACTGATATAGATTGAGGGAGTAAGTTGGGGGGGGGGGGTTAAATGAGGTTGGGGAAGTGAATGGGTGGGGTAAGTGGGGGAGTGAGTAGTAGTTGAGGGAGTGCGTGAGTGGGGCGGACGGAATGCGTTTGTTGGAGGAGCAAGAAGCTAACAAGCAGATATTGCAATACGTATGAATCAGTAGGTGTGAACAACGGATTGAAACGGACATGAACATACAAATGGTATATATTATCTGCAAAGTTTTAGAGCAGTTCTCTCAAATTGCCTGTTATAAAACTAACTAGCGGGTATTATCGTGGGCATAATCGAATAATCGACGGCCGCCAGATATAAGGCCATAGTTATAACTCGATGAAACTGTAAACATTTTCGAAGTATTTGCAAGAAAATTACTAGAGATAGAGTTTCCAGTTACTGTAAAATTCACACTGCCTGCTGTAAAGGATTTATACAGTAAAATTATTTAACTCACCAGTATTTCCTAGAAAATTCCAATAATATTTTTTATTAAAAACCGCCCCCCCCAAAAATTAAAAATCCCCCAAAATTGTTCACATTGTATTAAATCGAGTTACGTACTTAAACCAGCGGGGATTTTAATTCAACGCTAATTCAAGTGAGCAATTTAAACTACAGTTACACGAACAGTATGTACAGAACTCTCGAGTATTCTTCTTCCTTCTGAAGACCAAATATCCCATGCGCACCAAATATGATAAGCCAAATTATTGCTCCGGTTACAGGTAAATTTTTTTTTTTTTTTTTTTTTTTTTTTTTTTTTTTTTTTTTGGGGGGGGGGAGGTGGGGGGGGGCTCACACACCTCACCACTTTACAAAAGCATTCCGTTTTAGAAATGTATTGAACTGTTATGTGGAAAAAGGTAAATAGAAGATTTCCGAATACCCAAAGGAAAAATAACGGTAATGGATTGGAACGCGTTGACGCTGAGCTAGTATGATATAGGACTATATGCGTCTGCCCTATAAATATAAATAAAAGTATGGTTTTCGCTAGTAATTCTATTTGAATAGGACCTTTGATTAGGTTTTACGCTTTCTTGACGACTAGGCGAGGTGCCACGCATGCGCATTTCACTCGCCGAAATAAATGGCTGAAATTCTGATAACATGACCCGAAAAACCGCCGAGCGTTCCCAAAACGCAGACCATATTCCGTGGTCCATGGATTGGATTTCCCTTGCATTGATAGATCGATCAACTAAGTATCGGCTGGCCCTATGAAATTACTATTACTGTGTCCCACACATGCTCAGAACACAAACAAACTAATCTCTGAACGCAAGATTTATTTTTAATGTATTTTCCCTTTTCGCTTTTGACGTTGGCATAACTAATCGATTGTCTGGTGCTGCTCGAGTAGATGCGACTGTATCTACTACCTACTACTAACTACGAGGTAGCCGTTCCCGATGGAACACTGGAGCCATTGCCATCGAGATGTTGGCTTTAAAAAAATTACAGTTAATATGCTTAGAGCCATGTCGTATTTTGCGCTATATAAATTCTTTATTATTATTATTATTATTAATATTATTATTATTATTATTATTTATTATATAGTAATTACAGAAATTTTGCAATATTGTTCCGAAAAAACACGAAAAATACTAGTCTTTCTTTTCGTGAGAAGCATCTTATTTGTCGGGAATAGCATTCTCCTTGCAGATGTTATCACGTACTACTCACAACTCTGCTTAACAAATTACTCAAAGTGCCTCACTGACTGCCACTACTGATTCAACTAATCTCGTGGATACCAAGGAAAATTCAAAATCTAGCATTGGGTGTGGGTACCGCCCCTTAGGTTGTGCGTATTGCACCAAGTTTCATTCGAGGGCACTTGAGCTGCAAACATTCTCCACCGCAGTGCACTGCGCTGTGTTCCTCGTCTTAGACTGTATACAGGGGTGGTAAACCATTGTTTCACTCCCCCCCCCCTCCCAAAAAAAAAGTCAGGAAGGGCCCCATGACCCGGTCCTACGACGCCATTGAGGAACCATCAAGATCAACCCTCAGAAACTCAAGCTAATAGAATGTTCGTGGAGAACTGTCACTAACCAGACATCTGAGTGAAAACAGCTGACGGCTGACATAAAAATCTAGTGTGGACTACTGTAAAAACATTTTGACGATCTACACAGGCTATAACTCAAAAACTGGTCATAACACCAACCATTTCCTCTCTATGGAAACTACTCAATTCTACGCCGAAAACAAGCTCTGATCGAGACTGTTCGCATTAAACCTGCACAGACATCGGACAAAAACTGAGCAAGCAATTATGAGAGCTAAGATCACTGATGTCTTGATATAGACACTTGGGAAGATTATAGGAACGTGGACCCCCGAAGGGGATGGTAGGTCATCCTCGGCATCCCAAGACATGGAGTAATAAAGACAAAGAAGTTAACTACAGAAACGGCCCAGACAAAACGAATAAACCCGTATAAACACGTAACGCATTGGGCCAGTAAATCACATGAATTAGCGTACTAAACTGGGACGAATGGGGTGTCTGCCGTCCCCGAACAGATAACCAAGCAACGATGAACATGCATGGGATTGTACACACAACTAACGTACTCTGACTGTACCTCACGAGAAATACGGGAGAGGGACTTGAAAGAAGCTGCTGCCACGATAGAACTCCGGCTTGACGGATACAAAACCGGATACACTTTGAAAAGACTCGGACCGCTAATAGAGTCACATATGGCTGTATAAAGTCATGGTTGGCCACAAACCGAGGAAGGAAACAAAGGTATACCAGCTGAGAGTTACACATGGAAAATGGACCGTGAAACTACTACCAAAAAAAAACGGCAAAAGCGAGTACAGGTCTCAGAAGTCAGATTTGTTCATTGAAAATGAGCAAATGAGGTCAAATAAACTGTATAATGATGCTGAAAAAAACATGAAATGCGCAGCTCATATATATACGGCGTTGGCTGGGCTGGCTCCATATGGTATGGGTATCCATATTCCATTTTGTGGACATGCGGCATCACTCGCAACGGTTTAATGTAATTTGGCCTAACGCAGTGCTCGTTACAATTCTTCTATTTGGAATAAATTCTGCCCCAATTAAACCAATGTCCTATTTCCATAGATAAATCACAGCATATCGGGTTCTTTCACCGGGAACCCTCTCCCGGCCATGCTCACATGAATTTGGCATTTCTGGAGTCATGCTGCGTTTTCCATTTAACATCGTGTAATATCGGGGTCACGAACTTTCCCACTCGTGGAATTGCGTTCCAGTAAAACAAGTCGTGAAGATGGGAATTTCAAAGTGGCGGCCTATATGAGCGAAATTAAAAAAAACACTCCGTAACTGTACAAATATTGGAATGAAGAAGATCTAATACTAGTTTTTTCATTAGTCCTAAGAATCTTAATCATCATCAACGAGAATGAACGGTATTATTGAATTTGAGCTTTACAGCACTTTCGAAAATCGAAAGTTTAACAGTAACCGTTACTGCACTGGGTAATGGTTGCGCGGAAAGCACTCGAATCGCCGACGTTCGCGAACATCCTTGTTTGGTCCGATATTCGCTATTAAGAATGGTTCGAACTACCGGCAGTGATTGTTTTCCGAGATGTTCTCATCTCGAGATATTTGACCTGAATATTCATTTGTACATGGGATATTTTCTATTTTGGCTTTGAGACTTTTCAACTCAGTTGGTCGAATGTCCGCCATCTTGGATTACAAGTACAAGTCGTGAAGTCGAGTTGCTGGCTATTCGAAATTCCACTTCACCACTTGTGAATCCGACTTGGTACAAATTGGCAGTCGTGAAGTCGTGTACACCGCGTTTACGAGGTAAATGGAACACGGCATTATCGCACTTCGCATCCGCATGCTGGAATCCTCGCTTTACAAAGGTCAGACTCAACAACATCGCAGGTGCCCAACACTACGTACAAAGCGTTTTCAAAGAAAATTCACGAACACTGGAAGTCATAGCTTCCACGACGAACGGGAGTAGGCGCATAACCAGCCTCCAGACCGTAGGGGCAATACGATTTATACACGACGCGGACACTTCTTCCCGGGTCTTCCTCTGCTAGCAATGTGCGTGAAGAGACGCTTCTTCGTACCTCAAACACTCCCCATTACCCTTCGTGCCACTTCCGGCCCCCTTATTCTCGCAATTATTCAATCATTCTCAACTTTACTGAATTTTTTGGTTTTCCAATTTTCTTCGCTTTTTTTCCCTTCCCCCCCCTACTTCTTCCCCTTTTATCTCCTATCTGCCCTTTGCCTCTTTTGTCAACGAGAATGATTTATTATATGAAAGAAAATCAAGTGGGTAAACATGATAATGCGCATGCAGCAAGTTACACGTGGGGGTGTGGTTAAACATGGGTTTTCGTGAGCAACTTGAGGAACATTCCTCAATTCAAGGCACTGCGTTGAACCTTCGTATCTATTTCAAATAGAAACTAACAATCCGCTGTAAGCTAATCCATCCGCATACATTAATGGATCATTACGTAATTACATTATTATCGCCTTCATGTTAATTGTAAATTCTTTTTACGTTGTTTTTTTTTTCAGCACTGCCGCTATATATGTTATCATGCCACGGAATGACCTGCAGTGGGGATCCATGTGACGTGCTTGATGAGCTATACCCGCCACCTGACCAGTCCCGACTAATTGTGTGGTGGGCCTGAAACACGTGTGCGCTGGGTTCGTATCAGTTAGATGTGAGTGTGACATCTCATCTCGTCAACTCGGTGTACTTTATTGGATCTATTCTACATTTTTTTTTTATTCCATGATGCCGAAGGCAAAAGGAATCTATGCAATCATCACCGTGCGTATGTGTCCTGTGTGTGTGTGTGGTGTGTGTTGTGTGGTGTGTGTGTGTGTGGTAGGTGTGTGTGTCAGTGTGTGTGTGTATCACCCGCTTGTCAGGATGATATCTCTAAAAAAAGACGGAAACATATATCAAGTTCAAATTAGGCGCGTGGTTCTCATGTGACGAGGATGATCCCTATTTATCAGGTGCCAGTTAGAATTCTTCAAGGGCAAAATGGGCAATGTCCCAAAACCCTTGCCAGCAGAATCATGGCTAATGAGGGCAAGTATCTATTAAAATTATATTCCAGGTTTGTGGGTCGCACTATGTTTTTGGTGTCAGTGAAGGTCCTCGTAGGGCACTCCATATTATAACAACACTCAGACTATGTTGTAATTGACAGTTTTGTTCGTCTAGTTGATCTACAATCTGGTGACCTACTATTGACCCTCACTTGACCCTTCAACCTCATTTCACCTAATGACATTTTGACCTATGGGTCAATTCTTCGTGGACGACCAAGGAAAACGACTCGCCTCGTTTGCAACAAACCAGACGTAAAGGGTGAAATAGCTTCTTCAAAAAGTTGATAAATTTATTGTTGACAATTGAACCTCTTCAACACCTCACTGAACCACTTGGGGTATAGCGTAAAGGGAAGTTATGTTCGTCTGTGTGGCCATCACTAGACTCCACTTTTCCATGTACACTCAATTTTCCAGGTCCAGAAGTCGACGATGAGCAGTATTGCCTATTTCAAATCACATATCAGTACAAATCACATAAATCCTTCTCTGAGGGCACCTATAAGTGTCCCAATCGCCACCGCTGTAGGTTTTTAGTTATCACATGACCAGGCCAAACACACGAATACACACAAACTGCACTATAATTTTCTAACCAAAGAACCAAATTCCATTGATTTCATTCAGCTCTCAACTAGCATAGCCACACTCATTTCTCCTAATTTTCAGTAGACTTGGGAACTGTTCCTATTGTTTACACCCAGCAACTGGTACAACTTCCTGTTGCTATGGTGGAGAGGTGGCCGAGCTAGACGGAGGATACATCATAAAAGCCACCCACCCCCCCCCCCCTTCCCCGCACTTCAACGTGTCAGGCAACCTCGCTCACTCCCTCCCACTTCATGCAAATCCTGGTGCCGGTTAAATGTGTGATCATCTCATGCTTCATTGATAAACTGTTGTCTTCCAAAATGGCCATCAGTAATGCCATAATAAGTTGGCAAACTGTGAAGTCCCTCAGTTTTTTTAAGGTCTTGGTGTGCTTCTGGTGTTAGAGTAATTTTGGTTTGGAGTAATATCCAACTTTTGTAACAAAAGGAAATCTTTCAAGGTCCAGTTCAATTCTGAAATTGTTCTAAGCGGCGAGTAGCATAATACTAAACCTCCCCAACCAGTCCGATTGTGCTTTCCAGTTGAGTTTTCAAGTCAGTCTCCTCCTAAGCATCCTTTTTCTTACCCACCTGCAAATAATACCTTGTGCCTATCAGACTAAAGTCTTATTTAATTGTATCTCAGCGAGCGTTGAAATAGGAGAGTACAACAGGTGAAAATGCAAACGTTCGGAGCCTTCTTACAGTGTTGTAGTCGAGAACCAATACATCCGATACCGAGACCGAGACCTAGACGCCGAGGGTGTCGAGACGCGCACCGATACCGAGACCAGGAGCACAACTTCGAGACCGAGACGAGACCAGCAAGGTCCGAGACCGTATCGAGACCGAGACCGATGTTGTAGTGTATAGTGGCAACAATCGAAGTTCCGAACTGTATTGTAGGCCTATTTACTACACCACACCCAAATGCTCTATTCTTTACATGTACAACCTCTGCTATTGCTTACATTTGCTTTTTCAACGATCTGATCTGCAAACAAGTCCCACTTCTTCTTCCCAATCATTCCCCCAATTGACGAGGAATAGTCTAACCACTGAGCATAAATCAAGAGTGGTGCCATCTGAGCATGCACGCTCCTGCCCATTCCCGTCTGCCCCACCCCCCCCCCCCTCCCCCCGTTGTGGCCAAATTTATCGTGAAGCCATGAACCAAAATAACCACACCCCTTCATGGCCTCATCACATTAAAAAATGAAAAAATGTAACCAGAAAGCCGAACGGCTTTAGTGATTCCTTGACACTGGATAATGGGACATTGTACAAGCTCATTATATGCAGATATGATCATTATCGACAAACAGTAGGGGTTCCTGTTGGACTCTTGAATGATAAGACGACACACTAATTTCAACTGTCAGATCAAGCATTCTGGACTTATCCTGTGTGCCTCTGACCTGACCCCCAAAACAATAGGGTTCTTGTTTCTCCCCATAAGAACTACACCCAAACTACAGATTCATCGGACGACTGTTCTGACTATCGTGTTTACAAGGATTCCACACTTTGACCTCTGGTGACCTCAGATGACTCTTTGACCTGCCCCAAACAATAGTATCATGTACTCATCATGGGGAACACACATACCAAGTATGAGTCATCCATTCCAGGGTTGGGGTCGAGTTATGGTTTTACAAGCAAGCGTCACACACATACATAACACACAAACACACACAATACCCACATATAACATGACTACATAGATTCCCTCGACTTTTTCAAGGAAATCAAAATCAGATTGTGAAGACCCGGCCCGGATGCAGACTGACCTCTAATGTCATTCAACACTACGGGAATAAGGCACCGATACACAGTAATAATTGCCACTGCGACTTTCATGGATGAGCCCCTCCCCCTCCCACGTCCCACTTGGTCTACCTCTTCGCTTGGCCTGGGCATTCTTTCTCTGCATTCCTTTATCAGCTTCAGAATACTACGGCTTCCTAACCAACAGGAATTATTGATCTTCGCTCTCAGCTCTGTTTCCAATTAACTTCTTAGTCCGTATGCCCCCCTCCCCCCGGCCGGGCAACCCCCGCTTTCCTTATGTGGCCAGGTGGGGGCGCTAATTGTGTCTCCATCCATCGCCCCATCCCTAGATTCCAAAATCAAACCATAACTTGACCCCTTCAATGCATTTACCATGAGCTTTTGTCCTATGATGGCCAATTTCGAATACCATGTACTGTATAACGTTGGGCCTCCCTGTTTGTCAAATGAGAATTCAGTGTTTAGCCCAGTTTCTACTTGTTACCTTTCACAAATACCAGTACAGATTAAGTTGGTCATTTTTCAGCTAATCAAGTGCTAGCCAAATACCCCCTGGGACACACAAATGCACCACTGGGGCTGGACCTATTACTACTATCGAAGACCTGAATTGCTCTAAAGCTCTTAAAAATAATCGTTGATTGAACAGGGCATGACTACCTTCATGACAAAGTACCAAAAAAGTCCCAAGGGTACATGTACATCGTGTACTGGAACAATTCCCTCATTCCAGGACTGTGAAGCCAATGCGATCAACTTCGCGAAACTGGTACCAATGTCTAAGGTCTACCCATCTGAAATCGAAAAACAACTTCATGTTCAGAGTTCATAACTGATATTGATAGTCATTAGGCGATACGGCGGTTACTGTCATAATTCAAGTAAACCATTACTGCTCCCTCCTCCCCACTAAATTATAACTGAATCACTAATATCAGCCTCTCCTTCTCTTCTCTCGCAGTATCAGGTTCAGTGCCCACGGGAGTTTGTATCGGGTAGCCTACGTAACGGGTTCCCCTGTTTAATAGGCCCGGGTTTCTATTTTATTCATTCTTTTTTCTTATCATATTAGGGTTCAAATATTACGTTGGATAAAAATGAGGTTGAATAGCCGTAACAATAACTGGCCTATCAAAATCGTGAAAGAACAGGATACAATTCAGGTTTGAACAGACACATACAATTATTTCGGAGCAACTTGATTGCTAATGCCTAACATATCCACGTTCAAATACAGGAATTCTTACAGGAAACCAACACCATTCGATTGAACCAGTTTTTAACCAGGCCTTCGGCCTCTTGCCTGCATACTGTACTGTTACTACTGTGTGTGACCATGTAGCTATTGTGCCTGCCACAGGTGAAGCAGCCACAATACACTGGGCCTTGGGTACTAAGCCCTGGGCTGTTTCCCACATGAGCAGACTAAAGGCCACCACCACTCCACTTGTAAGTTCATAGCAAAGCTCACACATGAATTGCAGGATGATTTTTTGCGAACTAGCAAGTATTCTGAAGAAAAAGAAAAAAGACCGACAACCAATATTTTTGTTGAGTCCCGGCCGAGAACGAGAATTTTCCGAGACCAGAAGGGTCCGAGACGGAGACCGAGGACCACAGGTGTCGAGACCGAGAGCGGACCAAGACCAGCAAAAAGCTGGTCTCGAGACGAGTCTCGAGACCGAGACCAGTCTCGAGACAGTACAACACTGCTTATTAAAAGCTGAGTTTTTGGACATGACAGTCATAACTTCGTCACTCTGGAAGTAACCAAATGTTGACTAATTACAACAACAGTACAT
The DNA here is from genome assembly GCA_026419785.1 of Sclerodactyla briareus. Classification (NCBI taxonomy): domain Eukaryota; kingdom Metazoa; phylum Echinodermata; class Holothuroidea; order Dendrochirotida; family Sclerodactylidae; genus Sclerodactyla; species Sclerodactyla briareus. The sequence goes on from JAODTK010005654.1 coordinate 15,010, forward strand.
AGTGATTGCTCATTACCAGCCCTGAAAAATAGTACCCAAAATTAGAAGATTTTGTGACCAAAAATCTGCGAAAAATGTAAAGAATTTGTTTTCAACGGATGTGAGAGTAAGCTAAGGTGAAAAAAGCTGCCGCGATGCAAGTTGGGCGAAAGTTGATTTTTTTCCAAAAGGGTCAGAATGGCTGACAGACATGGTGAAATTAAACAAGAGGAAACCGACAGCGACATCCAGTGATAGAGTTTCAAACAACAGTTATTATATACTTCCCATATTGCTACCCAAAAAAAAAACATTTCAAGCTGGTAGCATGTTTCAGAACCAAAAGGGCGACCGATATATGTCTGTTAAAACCATGAAAATACGGAGAGTGGCCGTAAGACATTTCAGACATGATAGACATTTCAGGCATATATGATACATATTTATATCCATATGTGTACACTATGGTATATAAAATTATTGAAAACACGACATTTTCGTGCTGGTAATAATTCGAGAAACTAAGATGGAGGCCAACATGGCCTGCCATAAATTCAAACAAAGTGACTCTATCAAAAACTGGTATCAAAGCACTCATGTAACGTATACCGGACGGTGACAACGTGATTCCCTTTCAAAAACCTCAATAAAGCATCAGTAGCACTTGAACTACCCCTCCCCTCCCCCGACTGCTCTGTCACTAGGTAACATCATGCTGCTAGGTCTTCTCCATGCACAGGCATACCATAAAGGCTGAAACGACTGGAAGCCCTTTCTCCCCGAATTGATATAATTAATAAATAATAATAAGAATAATCATCATCATCATCATCTCATCATCATCATCATCATCACATCATAAAAACTAGCCACTTATATAGGTCCTCCCACCGCGACAGCAGTCTCAAATCGCTCCCACAAATGTTTTCTCAAAGAAGTCTTCATCAGTTTTGAAGACGGAGAGGATGTGCAGTGCGATGTCGAGAGTAAAGCGTTCCAAACGAGTGTGGTGCCGAGCTGCCGAGTAAGAAAAAGACCGGGCACCAAAGTTGCTCCTATTATATTCGCCTGGCTCAAGCCGCACCTCCTGCACTGATGACGCACACTCCGAAGTGTACAATGAGCAGGGTTAGTGGACGCATGAGGATTTGTCGATGGGGGGGGGCGTGAGTCGGGAACCCACGGGAATTGGAAAATAAATACAAGTATGGGCCCCAGACATAGGCTGTTGAACATTTGATTACAACAGCTGGGGGAAAAAGTCATCTGAACATCGGAAAAAAGAGGGAAAGGGTTGTGGTTATAAAATGGCGACATGGGTTAAGGGGGATGGGTTACGACTCCAAAACCCCCAACCACCCTACGTACGGCCCATTGGCCACATGCACAGGTGCGGGGGGACATGACGGTTCAACCAGAGGAGAGAGATAGGTAGGAGCGGTGGGGGAGTTGTGGGGAAAATGTTGAAGGATACAAAGCAATTTGAATTCAATCCGTGCAACGACAGGCAGCCAGTGTAATCACTCAACGTAGTAGTGATGTGATATGTGCCTTTTTAACATACGTGCAGCGGTGTGTCTGGATTCCCTTGTAGACGTCATCATACATATAAAATACTATTGCAAAATCTCATATGGGAGGTATGAAGCGTTAATCAATCGTCGTTTGCCTACGATTTAACATCCGCTTATTCCCAATACGATTTAATGCAAATGATCTGTTGACCTATTTCAGTGACGTTGTCGGACATGGTGGGGTGTGCAAGCGTCACAGTCACCCAAGGTCCTTTAAACAGTCGTCGTTGGGGCTCGACCGGGGTGACCCCCCTCCCCCCCCCCCCCCCCCCCCAGTTGCGTAGGCAGAACAGTTGTTCGTGCTGCTTTTCGGATCCTGGAGTGGAATTGATGAATTCGCTCTTACTCTGCCTTGAGTAACATACGATTGTCCGCCATTAAAACTCCAGATGTCGTCAATACAGCTTTCGATTTCACACTTTATTTTGTGCATTTGCGTATTGAGTGTCATCCTTGAATAACATATATGATGACGTCCCTCGAGTGTTCTGCCTGAAGAGTGAGATGAGGGGGACTGAGGTACTACCCGTTGGGGTCCCACCGAGTACTGCTCGCTGCTCAGGGAACAGCATCGCTGGCGACACTCTGAACACGGCCGCTGAGATAAAACTGGCACCACTCGATAAGCACCTGCCCTTCATTTCATAGCGATACTCTAGTCGTGCGTAAATGCGTGGTCCATGTATTGAAGGCCGCTGTCAAATCTGAAAGTCCTAGCTCCCTTACGAGATCGTCCGAGGCTTCCAGTACATCAAGCGCACAGCGCAGGAGTGCAGTTCCTCTATGGAGTGAATACGCCGGAATGCTAACTGAAACCTTCGAGATAATCTGAACACTGAGCTCAATATGATTTGGAGACAGTAGCAGAGTCACACTAGTCGTAGTTTGGCCAATATTTGCGTGTCCATCCTGGCGTCTTTTGACAAGTCGAACAACAGCTGTATTGTATCTATCTGGAACGGTTCCTGTGTCAACGACGTGTTGACAATATTTACAAGGTCACCAATCACAGCTGGAAGCCCCATCTTCAATAACTTGAGGGTAATTATTCGAAGAACATGATAATTGTTTTCATGGATAGTTACTGAATGATTGCGGAAGCTGGGCGAGGAACCTACAGAGCCGCATCCGTCAAGTAAGTTCGTTAAGGGTTGTTATGGGGAAGATCTCGCGTAACTTGGCGATCTTTACACAATCGGAGAAATTCAATGCTTTCTGTGCCTGTGCCTCGCGTCTGTATGCTGTGGCAGAATAGACCTTGTTGTCTTCTTTTCACAAATGAAGCTCGTCCATCACCTTGAAGAGCCCACTTTTTGTCGGTCATCCGATTCAGTTCCGGTGTTACTCATTGCCCGCTTGATTCACGCCGGACACCACCTCATATTCTGCACTGGTTGACTATTCTTTGCAGTTACACATACCCTTTCATGATTTCCCGTTAGGACGCAACTAGTTACGCTCAATCATTGGTAGGCTGTAACTTGCCACTGTTTGTTAAGTTACTTCTCCCAACGTGCTCCACATGGAAATTCCATATGTTTCCCCTGTTTTCCAAATTGGGTGGTGTAATCTTAGAGGGGCGTATCCCTTGGTGCTATCATCGATTGAGGCCGAGAGTGATGATGAATAACCCATATGCGGCACGGTGTTCTTCAGGTCAGCAAGTACTCGATCATGGCGCGACGTCCCACCATTCAACCATCATTCAGTTATTGCCAACAAATTAAGTTTTTCCTCCGGTAATGAGTTCACTGATCGATGACATTTTGGTTTTGAATCAAACCGTCTTTCCACGTCCGCAAGTAAACGGGGGACTCCCTCAAACCACCGTTGTCAACTCACGATGAAGATGTGAGATCGGAACACGGGGGACAATGTTGGTAGTATTTACACCACGAACTGAATAACGAGGCGTAATCTGTCTCTGGGAAACAACCGTATTGATAGGCAATCGCATTAGTGGAAATCCCTCTCTGCGGCCCGGCGACCTCTCTTTGTTCCACAGGCAATATTCCAGTCTTTCAAATTGTTCCAAGTGGTTGGTAAATGACCTCGTAACAATAGGATTAGTCACGCCACGATAGTCACGATAAGCGAGCAATGGTAACATCAACACATACAGCCAACTGTAAGCTACAGTACTTGTATGGCAGATACATGTAGGCTGTCCGGACAGACGATGTCGGATGGGCAGTTGATAGGAAAGGGATATTTGCGAGTACCCAAGCAGAAAATGTCGATAAAATCGTAAAAGCAGTTAATATTACCAAACCGAGATGATACTGGAGCTTGGAGTACTGCAATTAAACTTCCACACGACCTGTGATGTGATGGATGGATATGAGTATGCAAAATCCGATATAAAATGGCATCGAAGTTTCACTCGGTGCAACCGCGGGGCGCCCCCATACCAAGAAGAACTATAGAATCAGAGAATTCCAGGTCGGAACCTTCAAAAGAAATGCTTGGAACAGTTTTGTCACGCTTTGAAATGATGAGCTGTTCAGTCTTCTTGGAATTGAACTTGACGAGATTATCACAACCCCATTGGGTTACGATAGAAAAGTTTTGTTTAAGAGGATAAGCAGTTTGCCTGCGTTTGGTGAGGCAATTAGAAGGGTGATTGGAACCAGTTGAACGGCTTGTGTCATCAGCGAAAGAGAAGACTGGCAGGAGATGGCATCGATAAGGTCATCATAGATAGATGGAAACAAGTGTTGGAGAGATTCACAGATCCTTGCGGGCACTCGCTGCATTGATGGGATGAACTGGAGGATGTAAATCCATCGACACGAACAGCAATCGAACGATCAGAGAGAAAGTCAGAAATCCAGCAGATTAGAGAAGTTTATGAGGTTTGGCAATGAGTCCACGATGCAAGACATGATCAAAGTCTTTAGAAATGTCTGAAGCGGTTACCCGACTCTCACCGATGAGACCAAGAAAGTTGACCAGATATTAATAGCATAAGCCAGGAGGTCATCAGTTGACCTCGCTTTGCGAAAACCATACTGATGGTCGGAAAGCAGAAAATGATGTTCCAAGAAGGACAAAAGTTGCTCAGTGATGACTGATACGATAACCTTGACAGATGAAGCAGTGAGTGCCATTGGTCAGTAGTTGAGACGGAATAGACTGGTCACCTTTCCTGGGGACAGGGACAAAATGGGCTAGCTTCCAGGAAGAGGGAAAGATGCCAGAAGAGTAGCACAGTTTGAAAAGCTCGTTGAGGATGGGGCAAGTTCGGGGGCACAGTTCTCGAGAACGATAGCAGGAACATGTCATGTCCACTCCACGGACAGGCCGGGATTGACAGGGACTGCGAAGAACTTTCCGTACTCCGTACGGACTGTGAATTTGACGAGAGGCATAGAAATGGTCGCCACGAGGATACTTGCTTGGGATGTTCAACCCCACGCCACCTCATCAAACCCCCCGAGTGGAATTGGAAGCAAACATCTCAGCAAAGTGTCAGACTTGGACTGTGGGTCAGCTGACAGGGACTCGTCCGAATTCTGCAGAGTAGGAAAAGAAGAATGACAGAAGTTAGAGGTGACGGACCTCGAAAAGATGCCAAAAGATTGCAGATGTGATCATGTACCTTGTCTACAAAGGTTTTTTGGACTGGTCAACGACCCGGGAGCAGTGGTTCCGAGCCGAAACATAGGCTGCTCTGGTATCAGGGGATTTAGAAGTCAAACAAGCCTTGAACGATTGGTTCTTCTGTTGAACCGGCTTGCTGACTTTCTCCTGTGAACCACTTTGGAGAATTGGAGCGTCCTGTTCGAGAGAGATGGTTTAAAGGCATCTATCCACAAGAAGATCCATTAGAGATGTATTCAGCGGTTTAACGGGGGCAATTACTGAAGCAGGATGTCCAGGGAACATAGGCTAGAAAGTCTCGGAGAGAATCCCAGTCCGTCTTGTCATAAAAAAAGACACGCTTGCGAGATGGAGCGGGTTGGGGACTAGCATGAGTCAGAGAGAGCAACAGTGGTCTGACTGACCAAAAGAGAAAAGGACTAGGGGTTTCTGGTGGATTGAAGGGTGAGGAAGTAAAAAAAATCCAATGGATGTGCACAGGAATATCGTATACTAAGGACAAGCAATGTTTATAGCAACAATTTCCTTTTAAATCGGTTCTGTAAACACGAGTTGCGACCTTAACCACATCTCCTACGGGGAATGCGAAAGCCATCAAATTTATGACTGACTTTGAAATTACCTAGACCACATCCGTACGAAGCAGACGAGGTGTGGGTGTGGTGCCTCTGAAATTGGGCACCAACGAGCTCAAACGAAAATCCCAATAGATGAGGCCTATCCTGAACTCATCGCATTCCTGAAGCTTTTATTAGTGGGGAGAGTGTCCCACTACGCTCAATTCGAGGAAAAGAGCTGTGACTGTGCGTAGTGGGCTGTACCCTCAGTGGTCCCATTGCATGCCACTTAAAAAAAAAAAAATGTTGGGTACCAATACCACTTGGGCAATTCGTGTTACCCAGTTTCCTTGATAATATCACCCATTTCAAGTGAATGTTCACCCAGGATGGGTGAATATTTACACAGGCTGTAATAGTTGTACCCGACCTTTTCAGAGTGTGATGAGTTGCTCGGAATCTGGTCTGTATATAATTGGGTACATTCACGCGTATGGTTGGACTGTGTTGAAGAACACCAAAAGATCGGGCTTGCATACGTCGGCTTCCAAAGTTTGCAGATTCAGTTCACCACGCATGCATAGTTGACCACACTTTCATCTCGTTGATAATTGGAACAAATGAAACGTTCTGCTGTTCTCTGACTCTGGTCCATAGTCTCTTGCTGGATTGCTTATGAGAGGGAGCGTGGTTGGCCTATCGGCTGAGGCGTGGGGCTTATAACCCCAGAAGGAATGGGCGTTCGGGTCCACGTTAATAAACCTTTGAGCCAGGTGCGTATCCCGATTGCTCTCAATCCAGCTAATGCAATTGGGTACTGATGCGGGCAACCTGTGTCAAAGCGAACTTCAGTGCAGCTATTCCTACCCTTGTGTGGGTACCAACAGGTTGTTCCAGCGACCAGGGTAATATCTGGGGATACAAACGCAAGGGAAGTGGCGCTATTTAAATCTCAAAAATTTATTATGAGTGTACACCCATACGGCAGAGCAAGTTCAATTGCGGGCGAACGACGTGGAGATATACGCAAGTTGCCTAATAGAGAAGGGACATTGGGGATTTTACGAAGGACCCAAGTGTTCGACCCCCGGGGATTAGGATGAGCTTCTCACTTACCAATGGGATCGAGGAAAATGCCATGTGAAACAAGCACCTCATATATTCAAGAAAAGGGTTGTGTTCCACACGCCACAGATAGTGAAATATTCAGCATTTGTTTTGTTCTTCACTTCAAATGACGGCGTGAGGTTCTCCAGTCATCCATATACTGTAATATGTTGTGGTTGTTGTTTTTTCTTTCCTTCTCAGAACAGATAGAAAGAGCAATATCATATGACGTCATTCACTGCCCATCATTCACTGTTCATCTTTAGCTGCCAGAAACTGTCAAAATGTTAGCATAACCTTGTATAATGTAGAATTTTCTCAATGACTCATTTCGAAAACATATTCCTATGTCAATACTTCATTACAAGAATGTAAAATTGATTTCAATGCCCTCAACCCCAAACTGATATATTATGTAAGTGTGCTGCGTACATGTTCTCGTTCGTTCCCGTGTCTGTCGTTCGTTCGGCTTGTTCATGTCCCTCGTTCGTTCCCGTGTCTGGTCGTTCGTTCGGCGTACATGTCACTCGTTCGTTTTCTCGATGTCTGTCCTTCGTTCGCGTACTGTCCCCGTTCGTTTCGCTATGTCCGTCGTTTGGGGCGGGAGAATTTGGTCTTATTTACCGCGGAATATCGTGGTGTCGCTTATCCTTTGTTCCTTGGAGTGATGTATTCATTTGTGAGGCGGTTAAGTTGTTTTGCGCATTTATATATTTTTTTCCGCTGTGTAGTATTTTTGCCCGATGGCCGCCATAAAATTTAGCTTCTTCGCATAAAGAATTGAACAGTTAATTGGGTTATCCCTATCAACATAGCAACCAAAGCAGATATCAGAAAAGGAAGACGTGATCCGGTTTAACAAAATCAATCATTACATCCGCCTAGAATTGTCTCACGTATGGACCTTCACAGAAAAAATGGAATAAGGTGTCTTCCTCCTCGTTGCCAAATGGGCATTAAATGATTCTGCAGGTTTTAATCTGGAATAAAATTTAATTGTCCCAAAATCCTGTGAAGACACGAAGATGAAGTGAGAGACCTGGATATTACGAACAGCTTTTAGGGTGAATAGATTCCCATGAATATAGATTCCCAGTTGAGACTCTCGAAATTTACAACAAGGCCCCATTCCCAAGACACATGGAGATGTGCTTATTTTACGAATTAAACGACTCTACATTAATTGTTGGTTACAGAGTAATAAAACGTATTCATTTCACTATTTGTAAGATCGTCTCCTTCACCGAAATTCCGGCAATTCACGAATCGTTCCAACTAGACCAAAGTATGTTGTGAAAGGAAAGTTGGTGATATGGTAGTTTTCTTGAAAAGTTTGATAAAACATTACATGGACCAAGTATTTTGCAATGAAATGTAATGTAAATTGAATTACGCTGCATCGCTATGTGAAGAACGATTGTTATCTCAAATACCATTGTTAAGTAAATCTCGCAAACATCTCCTGCAAATGGGTTTTTAATGAGAAACTGTCTCCTCCTTAGAATTACACTTAAAAATATACGACTTGCCATACTTTTAGAGAAATATCAAAAAGTTTCCATTGACTCTTTAGCATTACCAATCTATCTTTATCCACGTGCATTTCAAGCTTCTGATAAAGGGGAATTATCAACCTGTTAAAATCACCATTCATTCTCTATTATTCTCTAATGACCTTATCATTCTATTCGAACCAAACGGAACTTGTACGATATGCGATTTAGATCAGGGGGGGGGGGAAAAATCAAAATGGATGGAGGAGGATTAGGCTAAAAACCAAGCATGCAAAATACCTTTGAGCCTCAACAACTCGGGAGATGATTCAGCCTAAAAAATCCTCATTGTTAGTAAAACGAATCCCCAGCTATCTGGGATGGGTCTGGGGAAAATCTTAAACGGGATTGTAGGAGGAGTGAGCGGTGGTTTGTCTACAGAAGAGCCCAATAGAAGAAGAAGGATTTCGGAAATTCATATTCAGATCAGGAGGTTTAGAGAATATATGAAAAAAATATATAAAAAAACATTCATTGAGACGAGGCAGCTGAGCCATACTTAATTAAAACTGTATCATCGCATATGCGTAATCTAATTTCGTTTGCGAACTAACAAGCCCTCTCATATTTGCGTTTTTGTATGAGAGACCTTAATATTATTTTCCATACCAAGAATGAAAAAGTTATGGGCTTAAGGCAGGCCTGGATATTTTGAAAATGCTGGGAGATGTCCTTGTTGATGATGCAAGATGAAGCATTGTTCTGAAAAACTCAAGGTACTATCTCGACCAGAATAAGGAAATAGTAGTAAAAAAAAATGTATAATGATAAAGTTACAATCAAAACAATCGAACGCTTTTTCGCTAATGCAAAGGATAATGAAGGCGCCATCAGTAGTGTCAGTATTCTAGTAATTGATTATATCTCAAAATTGATCTGACATTTTCACCGATATACCGTTCGATTATAACAAACGGTTCGCTCCGGGCTAATTAATATATTCAACGTGCGTTTTAATCTGCTTCGCTGAAACACTTCAGCCCCAGTTTAGATTCGTGTGCCAAAAGAGTAATAGGATTAGGACGCCAATTCTTTAAATAGCGAGGATCTTTCGGAGATTTGGAAGCAGAGGTATAACTACCCTCCCTTGTACCTCGTAGACAAATGACCATGGGACGAAGGCCGAATTCAGTGAATTGTCCAAGTAAGAACCAATGTCCTCCCAAAACGTTTTATTAAAATCGATAGAAATTCCATCAGAGCCAAGGGACTTAGTATCCTCAAATGAAAATAACTACGCTAGCAATTTATTAAGGGTAATCAGGCCTCACATAAAAAAATGGGTAGAACCTGACCAGAAATTGCAGAAGTGATAATGGCTAAGCAGCTAAGACTTTGAAGATTAAAAGCCAATGGTCGTGGAAATATGACTTCCTCCAGGATGAAAAAAGGGCAATAGCAAAACCCCTGAATAGTAGGGACAGTATGTAAACCATGTTTACAAAGCAATGATAATGATGTTGTTAGCAGTTTAACTTTAGATCATGGCTGGAAATATCGCTTGTTAAAAGGATTTACACAAAATGTTGATAAGTGGCCACTATGCTGACGCGTGTGGAAAAATAGATGTGAGCGGGACAGTTAAATTTAGCTAGCAGGAAAATGGGAACATATCAAGTCTTGTACACAGACTAGAAGTGCCCAACAGAGTGCATACTAGAGGGGCGCAAGTTTTCGTTGACGAGAACCGACTTATCCGGTGTTAGTTTTCTGGAAGGGATCGTCCATGCCCCGATAGACGCGCTCCTTGGTCTACCCTATTGCCCAACGCGGCATTTGTCCCGTTTCATGTGCCTCTCACAATTCACCCAGGCTGTTTAATTCCTTATGAATACGAAGTAGCCTTCGCTTCGAAACAAATTATTTGCTCTTCCTCTTTCCTCATCGTACTAGGTGAACTTGAAGATTGGTTGTACCATGGTGATGTTTAAGCTCAACCAGCTATGCTGGTTGGGCTATTGTGATCCGCAGGTCATTCCACCGATTCCTTAAATCCAGTCTGTAAACTTTTGGGTTGATTGCTACTTCCTCCGGCATTTTTTGTTGGATCATGATGAAACTTGAGTCACAATGATGACCATGTTCCGTCATATGATGATCTAATAGCCGTATCTTCGGGTTAGGCAGGAAATGGGCACTGAGGACAGGTGGGCTCGAGGCCAGTAATGTGCAATCACACAAAAGTCTGAAAAACGTCTGAAAATGTAGACGAAAATTTCAATGTCAATAAACTTATTTCATTTCTCTCACGATGTTATTTTACAGCGAATTGGACCCTTTCTGCAGAATGGGTAAGTGCGTTTTAGCCGGTGTCGGAGGGCCTAAACGTCGGGGTGCTACTACGACCGTGCTGAATGTAGAAGAGGATCCCAGAGTACACAGGACACACAGGTGGATCTCATAGAGGCGTTTATCGGGGAGGAATTGACGCGTTGGACTAGCTTGTTGCGACAAGACGTGTGGACGCTGTACCCATGTGTCATTCGCATGATTCACTTATGGACATCACTTGTGGTCGCCACTCGGCGGGATGCTCTTCATCTGAGCTAGGAATTGGTTCAATCGAGCACACAATTGCTGAGATCGGTAGGTGCACACCCACATCCAGACACATCCTTTTGCAAAAAAGGAACCCGAAAGTGAAATGAGAAGGTACAGTTATTCAGGAAAAAACAAACCCACTGTCTCCTATTCCAGTTACCCGGCACATTTCATTTGGAATTAATAAGCCAGTTCGGAGATTAGCTCATGCGCATGCGTTCCATTGCCCCGGGATGCTAGCAATTTGTGACAAATTCTGTACTGCTCGGACGATCCGCCACAGTATTTCAATGGAGTAACTGGGATCTTTGAGAAACTTCACATTATTACTTACTCCCTTGTTGTTCAACAATATAATTTCAAATCGGGCCTCTAAATAAAGAAAACAAGTTGTACATTAGTTCTAGCATTCACTGTATGCTAATTAAATAAGAAAACAAGAGAAAATTCCGCGAAATGTGATGACTGATCCACGTGTCATGTGTCATACTCACACGTTCGAGATATACGAATATTTTGGTAACCTGGCGTAGAATGGAATGATCCTCTGTAACTGCTAACGTACGGCGCGCAAGAACGGTGTTGATTGGCTGGCATCATGATATATTCACTGTTTGTTCTGAAGGTTCTCATAGTTTGTTAGTGACGTAATAGTTTCCTGGGATTAATTTTGATAGATTCCTGTATTTATTGCTGGAATCAGCTAGTTCTACAAAGTTATTGCATTTCCTAATGAATAATCCTACGAGCTCAGGAGCCACACAGTAAAACCTATGAACGGGGACGGCACGTTGAGAGAGTTGTAACAATGGACAAATTGCCGCAATGCCCGTGCTGTATCTCCGAACTGGCTTATATAATCAGGACTTTTTCTGTCTTTTTTCGATATGTTTTTCATGACATATCAAGTCACTACTATCTGATGTGAAGGTTGCAATGACATTCCGACTTTGAATTTGGGCAAAACAATGTCTGAACATGTGTGTTTCCAGAGCCAGAACCTAACCACTATCAGGTCCTGCCCCATTGATCGTTATATATTTCACTCCTCATACCTCACCAACCGCACGAAACAAAAAGAGACATATGCATATCCATTGGCCTTGTTATTCAGTTCGAGTACCACTATCAGGTGTTGTGAACTCGGGTAAACAAGTCGTTGTACGGGGATTTTGTACTAGAATACGATCACCGGATGTCTCTCCCCTCACCCTTCACAAATAGAACTTCACGGATTATTGCAATTTATTGTGAAACGATAGCATTTCCCGTTACTTAACTGTGATTCTATAGAAATCTCACTACCTAAAGTAGTTCAATTGAGAATTATAGAGGATTTGAAACTTGAAATTTGGAAGTTGTTCTGCTCTCTAACGATCGTCTCCTCTGGTGAGATTTCACATGATAGCCATACAAACATCCATGAACCCGTATTCATGTGGAAATTACACACTCCTACAATGCCCAACATAACTACATATGAAGGGAATATGGGAAATACTTCCGTTTAATTCAAACTAAGTAGTCATTACTAACAGTAACAGTATTTTGAAACACTTTGCTGAATGTACTTTCATTTATTGAGTAGAAGAGTTGGAATATTGGACTGATCGAGGGGTTATCTCTTCCCTCCCCCCCCCCCTCACCAAACGCAATCTCGAGTTCCTCAATCTTACTCATTGCAATCGAGAGAGTCACCATTCGTGGAACCCGTACCTGTCTAGTTAAATGGTCCAGCACAGTCCTTATAGGCCCGCAATCACTGACCCTAAACCCACCTCATCTCCCCCACCACTGACCCTAAACCCACCTCAGCTCCCCCACCACTGACCCTAAACCCACCTCAGCTTCCCACCAGCTGTATGGAGATTCACCAAACTCTTGTCTGTCCTTCGGAGGAGGCTCGGTCGTAGGCACGGTGACACATTTGTCACGTAATTGTGACGTCATCGATCGAATCACAGGTAGTGGATTTCAACTATGGGTCGCAGCAATGGAGCTATTATATTAACTGGAGAGGCAACGCATGCAATATATTGAAGCAATTTGAAAATGTCCCCCGCACTCGGACTGACACGCGATCAACTTCATGTGCGTTAAAGGGTTTGACCATCTACGGTATGCACTACTCTACCGGGGACAAATTGAGGCAGGAATTGACTGAGACTGACACGCGGATTACATTTTCGTGCGTGGAATTGTTTGATAAACTTCAGTCTGTGTTACACTTTCGGGGACATTTTCAGGTAGCGCATCTGAAGACAATGCAAACCGCGCGTACTGCCATTTTACACACCAACGTCAGCTCAGCATAGAGACGTTAGCGTTGGATTGCCGGGCCTAGGTCGCAGCAAATGACGGTACCGGTACTGGAAATCGACTGGTAATTCCTCCAATAAAGTGGAGCCTCATAGTTTCCCGCAGTGTAAACAATTCGTTTAGGGGATATACGACCAGTGCGGGAGCTAGGCCAGAAACGGGTGAAAGTTGGAATTCACCCGAAGGAGTGAAAACCTATGGTAATTAGTCTGCTACGCCACTGTGCGAATAGCTGCAGCACAGTCGTTTCAACAACCTGCGAAACAATATATATATATTTTTTTTCTTCTTCTTTTTTTCTTCTACTCTCAGGTCTTCAATTATTCTCCATACGTACCACGCTGTTACTGTTGCGGGTTTGTGACCCAAAACAATACGTCATACGCTAATCCTATCCACTTGATAACCTGACTTTAATTATGCTTGCCATACTTCACATGGCCATGTATTTGGAACATTACATTGCGGAGGATCGTGAAGTCCTAGCGTCAATGCAGCAAATCATGCATGTGTATCAAAGGAGGGGGCATTTGTGGTGTATTAACTGATAAGTGATTGACAAAAGATTAGGTTTAAATTATGATATAGTAATTAATTAAACATTCCCAATAATAAAAATCACACCCAATATGCTAGATCCGTATAACTGTAAGCGGAATGAGGAAGAACAGGCCATAACAAGCCACTCCAGAGATGAGTGTTCTAATAACTTCCTCGTCGTTGTACGCTCATCGGATCTTTTCTGCCCACTTGAAACAATAAGTGCATTTGAAGGGTTGAAGCCTCTCAATCAGCCACGACAGACAATGGATCACAAACAGCAGCGCAATAAATATACCCGTTACTCTCCACACTAAGTTGGGTAGGTATGGCACAGGGACAAATTTGCTTACGTGATATAAGCTGCGCACACTCGTGAAAATGTTGTGTAACTAACACACCTATCGCGAAATTACATAATCAGTGTGTATAACCTGCCCAAATTGTGTGACAACAATATAGGGTTTCGAGTATTAGGCTAACCTATCAGAACAGCTCAATTTGCGACGGTTTGGAATTCAGTAGAAGATACCCAGACAGAAAGTTCCGAAAATACGAATAGAGCTTACCTAGGCCTACGTGACCTTCGCGTAATATCGCCAGGCTACCAATTTCACTGACCACGGAGTGGGAAAACACTCAAACAACGGGCTACAACCGGGACTGAAACTCAACACTCAATAGCATGCACACAGGACTGCAGTGCTTATTACAACTTAATTGCACATAGGCCCACGGTGCGCAGTTCAAATTACCCGCGGCAAACCACTGGCAACAGGCTACAAGGTCACAACGCTGTTTGTGTGCGCGAGTCCATGTGGCAGGGTATGATTGAGTGACTATGGAAACGACTGGCCGGGATCTGCTTCGGTCGGGGAATCATTTGAAATTGCCAAAATTCTCGAAAACGAAACGGGGAACTGTTTAAACAGCGCCGGCAATATTGTAGATTGGAATTTTGTCTTTCCAAATATTCAGTTCTTGTTTGGGGCAGTAGGCTGTATAGAATTCCTTAGCGATTTCAAAGAATTGCTGTAATGTTCTTCTTTGCTCGAAATGAGGATGGCGACCTCATGAATAATAATTTTTCACTACTTCGGGGGAAAATTGGCTTTCACCCGTTTCTGGCCTAGCTCCCGCACTGACGACGGCGACCCCGTCTTCAGAGATTGTCCCACTTTTTTTTTTTTTTTTGGAATTGAGCTTAGACATCATTCAAAGTGATTTGAAGACGGCCGGGACAACTCAGTCAGGAGAATCTCAGGAGGTACTTATGCCAAACTGACTGCGATGCAATTCTACCCTTGAACTGCTCTAATGCTTCTCGAGATTCTTCGACGGTGGGTATGTAACTGTTTAGTGATTCAGCCAATAGGACGCAATACAAACTAGAAGAGTTCCAATGCCTGGCCTGGTACAGATTACTTAGTCACACAGGCCGTCACATCTAATTCATTAATCGAGATCTGTAAAAAAGACTTGGTCAAAATTTAACCGAGGTTTGGTCAATTTGACAATTTTTTTGCCAATTTTTGCACCGAACCAACCTCGGTCAAAAAATTGACCAAGGTTTGGTAAATTTATGACCAAAATATTGGTCAGCTGTGACCACAGTCAGAATGTTAGCAATTGACCAAAGTTTGGTCAAATGTTTGACCAACGTTGGTTCTGTGCATAGTTGACCAAGTCTTTTTTACAGTGTATCTGCAGCCTTGACAAATGAACAACGACGACCCACTGAGTTGCACAGATTGTTCATTGATTGGTAAGCGAGAAATGAGACTTTCGTTGCCGGCTGCATGTCCGTCGACTTACAGAAATACTGGAAACACTGCTCTTCAGTCTGGTAAATTACCTTTACCACCCAGTAGTGTAGCTTCTAAAACAGGCCGAGTTCAAATCATCTAGTCCTACCAAGCGACTCCGCTACGTGACATCGACATGTCTCTTTGGGAAGTGACCTGTCTTTTTTCTCTTCGTTGGGGGTATGCTTTCTTGTGCGCTCCCGTCGGAATACGCTTCTTCACAACCCTTAAGGTGTGGGATTCGCACAGTCAGAGAAATATAATATATAATTATGTAATTATATAATTATATGAGTGAATCTCATTGATGGTGACGCCACATTGGGATACAGTTCAGCAGCAACATGACGGATCTTGTGAACCATAGGTCAGCGATCTCAAAACCAAAGCTACTTTGAGTTAACTGAGACTTTTGTTTGAGTGGTTCCTACATCAAAAAATAATATTAGAGAATAATATTAGAGTCACAAGCAGGTAAAGCAACATATACTGATAAGTTGGGCATCGGTCTTCTGTAACTACTGTTCGAGGAACTGATACAGGTACCTAATTCGTCATTGCTGAATGCACCTCCTTTCGGAAGTGAAGATTCTGAAATTGATCTCTTTATTTAGAATGCCCCCGAGCAATATATTCAGCTTCTAAGCAAAGTGACTCCGCTCGAAGAAATGTCTGCCATCATGCCTCCGTCAAAATATTACCGTATGTTAAACTACAAATCCCGTCGCGTACGTCATCGATACTTCTAATTGACATTTGAATGCGCTCTTTTATTGCATTAGATCATAGCTTAGATAGTTTCGTAAAACAAATCCAAGAGCATAAGTTGGAACAAAGGTTTTATGTAAGTTGTATTTATTGGGGCCGCCATTTTCAAAGTATGACATTCATTCACGTAATTCTACGCTATTTCTATGTCAAGGAGATGGTTACTACGGTATGTTTCTAACAAGTTCAATGTATATTTGCCTAGTTGAATGTGATAATTATTCCGTTCAAAGTTTCGAGGGTGACATCTGTTACGTCAGGGTCACCTACCTTATAGTGACGTTATGTAAGTTTAGGTCCTATTTGTTCGCTAGTGTGATTATTTATTCCTGTTAGTTAGTGATACATTTGAAGGTCAAACTGAAACATAAAAACGTTGTCACATATAAAACGTGATAAGGGGCGCCCTCTGAACATAATAATGATGTCATATGACATATTAATCATGTTTTTTCCGGTAGTTTGGTATAGCATTCCACTCTTTTTCATTATCACATTCTATTCTATATTTTAGGGGGAAAAGGTCCACGTATTACATGCTATGGGTTAATATATGAATTGGACCCTTTCCGAAAAAAGGCAACAACGTTCACGTCGACACGTGACAGCAATAGCAATAGTGGTCTCATATTACCTAACACACAAAAACCCGCATAATCCACGCATGGTATTTCCCCATAAATTCCTAAATCGTATGTACATTGCCAGCTACTAAACACTCCCAAATCGTTCCCATTGGCGGGTTCTGGTGTTCCTATTGTATTCTGTGGGACGTTTTCAAAAATCTCATAATCCACGTAGTACTCTGAACTGCCTATGCTGTCATACTTTCATCCTAATTCCACAAAATGGAAAGATTCGAAATTGTTTCGACTTTTGAGCAGGTGTCTTGGAAAATTGTTGATATCGAGAAATGGTGGCGGTATTCATCAAAGTATCTATTCATCGTTGAAAGACTATAACATCGTTCCCATCTTTCGGTCCGATATTAGGAACTCTATATCAGAATACATTAGGTTAAATTCATTGGCCGCTGCACAAACACTGTTCACTACGACACGGAAACGAAAGAAAACAAACAATGCTTGATGTAGCAAAGCAAAGATACACCTTCATTAGAATGTACAGAGGACATGCAACAAGGTAATGATTCCTACGAGAATACATGATTTCAGATTCCTACACCGAATAACATATTGTATCAAACTGCAAATCGAAGTTCGTGTGACATTCGCAAACATAATTGAGCATTCTAGGGAGAGATGAGAGGAATAGATAATCTAAGGCTTGTTAATATAAAGAACTGATCTGGGGTTGAGTTTATCTTAATTCTTCGTGTTCGGGAAGCCACGTGAGGCTATTCAAGGAATCCTGGCCGTACTGATCTTGGATGAGCACTGGCTCTGATGGCTCTCCCCGACTAGTGCTCAGAGTGCTGAGACGAGGGAGACAATTTCAACCTGCTCTTGCTTTCTGGGCCGCCATTTCACGCCCCTCCGAGAAGAAAAACAGTGAACACTGTACTCCGACCAGGGAACCTGGAGTAGCGGAAGATTCATTTCCAACGTGGCTACTCACGGACGACCGACGAGACGTATTTCATACAGTCCGGAAAAAAAACAGAACCGCAAACACCCCATATGATGTGAGGACCAAGACCCCGCCCAGCGAAACTGCGTTTATGGCCGAGCCACCTCGGGCAAATTGGGACTCGAGCCCCGAATATTTACTAGCAAATTGTCACTGATAGCACTTTGCTCTACCACCCGGGTGCTTGACACGCGGAAGCTGTGTCAGAGGCTACCTTCAAGAGGAGCCTCGATCTGCACCAAACGACCACTACTACGGGAAGGTTTCTTCAAAAGATTAGCGAACATCGTCCCATCTCAACAGCCAAATTAGGAAAGAAGTCTTATACGTGTGAAGTGAATATCTTCCGTCATCCTATTTTACGGATGAATCGATGTTGTAGCATGGGTTGACAGTTCAGTGAGAGTTAGTTGTGTTCCATGTAAGTACGTATGTACCATGTGTCTTTCTGATAATCAGTGTTTTGGTACCACTAGTCGGGTTAATAACACGGCATCATAGCGACTCCGAGTACCTATACAGGGTAGGCTGCATTTCCTGCAGAAATTACTTAGTGAACCTCAATTAATGGAAGCACATTTAATCATATCCATTTGACCTCCAGTGACTTTGGAATGACCTGCCTGTTGTTCAGGACCAACCATTTAGTCCACATTCAGTTTTCGTTCAAATAAGACAAAATTGGAAAAATCGCATAAATCAAGCAAATTTGACCTACAGTGACCTTGAAATGACCTCCATGTTGTTTAGGACTAACGACAGTCCACATATACCAAGTTTCGTTCAATCCCGTCGAAATGACACAAAATCGCAAATAACAGCAAATTTGACCTCAAGTGGCTTCGAAAATTCCCGGAACAAACTTTGACCCGACCCATGTTTCATGTGAACCGGACTAACTCTGTAATTTCGCGTAATCTGCAAAATAGAGAGTAGCAGACATGCAGTGATGCCACTTTCGAACTCATCCGAAATAGTACTTGGGCATTGCTCGTTTTTTTTTTTTTTTTTAGGGAGGGGGGGGGGGGCTCTTTGTATTCGAAAGGAAAAACTCAGAAAGCCAAACAACCGAACAGAATGAATGGGTTGTAGACCTATGGACACTAAATAATGCCTTCACTGATGTTATATGCCTACCATCCAAAAACCATATGAAGCACTCGCACATGGTTTAAAACTATATAATAAAGCTGGCGAAAAATATTTTAAAAACCCTCACTCACGACAGCCCAAAAATGTCTACACATGATAATGACGTGCGCAACATCGACTTTAGTGTCCAGGACACGCTCCCTCGGTACGTTACTTGAGACGCCCATCGCATAAGAGGAACTGTGTTGTAATTACTATGATCCATTCAAAAACATTACATAAATTACAGCTGTCATGAATTGAGGTTGGCGTCACTTCCTACCAATTTTATATGGCAAACCTCGCGTACCGGAGAAGAAGCGCCCTTGCTCACGAAGTCGGATGACGGAGAATATACCTTGCCGACATTTGACAATCGCGACCCTCAGTGCAACGGTTAGGGGTCGATCGATAAGCAGGGGGGACACAACAAGGGGATTTTTTGTGTGAAGCCTAAAGTTATTATACTGAATAACCATCACTGCCTATGGGACACTGTTCTCTTATTTCCCGAATGGACTCATTTTACATAACTGGACAATATGCAGGTGGGGTATTACAGCCGCCCGATGTATATCTCCCGCAGAGAAAGAAGAAGAAGAAACAGACTTGTGGACCTGTTCAGAGGAAGCACATTTAAATTATGTCTATTTGACCTTCCAGTTGGCTTTTTTTTCCCTTTAAATGCTTACCCGTTGTTCAGATACAACTGTAGTCCCTAGGTTTTGTTTTTTGAATACGAAAAGTTAGACAAATCTCATGATTTAGGCAAATTTGACTCCTGTGACCTTTGAAATGACCTTCATGTTGTTTCTAACAACAGTCCACATCCACTAGTGTTGCTTAGATGGCACAGTTGGAAAAATTGCGAAAAAAAAAAGAACAAAAAAAAGGACAAATTTTGCCCAAAATGTGACATACTTGAAAAATAAACATAATGTTATTCGGGGCCAACCTTTGTCCCCACCCACCAAAGTTTCGTGTGAATCGGACCTAATTCTGATATTGTGAAAAAACGACAAATCGACCTCCGGTGACCTTGAAAACTTTCGTTCACACTCACCAATTTCGTGTAAATCGGATGAACTCAGGATTTTCGTGTAAACCTGCAAGATCGATGGACAGCAACATGCAGTGATGCCCACTCTGCCTCGACTCATCCGAGATTTTTTACTAGGGCGGAACATGTGTATCAGTTTCAGATAATCGGATTAGCGGTGACGCTTAACGCCTAGTTCCCGGCGGGCGGCGGGGCCTGGGACGGTCGGGGCGCTACACCACCCAAAGCCATAATACCCCGAACTACTCGTGTCATGGGAATATTATTATAAAGTAAACAATAAACAACTGAGTGACTCTTGGCTTCCGCCACCTCCATGCAAGTAACAATTACCGCAGTGCCCCAAAATAACAGAATAGTGATCAATCCGCAATTTTTTTTGTGATAAATCAGCGTCGTCGGTAGGCGGCCTTGAGTTTCCACTAATTCCTCCTAGAAGTGGTTCACCAAAACGGCAATTCATATCGCCATCACGTCAGACTATTATTGGGATGTCTGAATTATTATCTAAATCCCCAATAACTCGAGCAAAACACTCAGTAGTTATTCATGGGGAATCACTCACAGCAGTGAAAAAATAATTCATTAAAAAGTTTGGGAATTCGATTTGATTCTTGCGACAGTGTGGTCACAGTTGAGGCACAGTCAACCCCAGAAACATCCCCTACCAGACGTTTCTTGATTACTGGCGCGCCACCGCCGCGATAACGAGTTAACGACATTGATTCCCGTTATATAGCAAATGTGGCGATAGCAAAATGTTAATGTTAATGTGTTGCAAAACAGCATTAACAGGCAGCTAACCGTTTCATATGTCAAAAGAGACTCTGGTAGACCTGCGAATCCAGATCGACAAACAGAGGGATGGAGGAGTGGAGGGAGTGGTGCAATCGAGCCCGGTCTCGCTCTCGGATTGCTCCGGTCCCTGTCCTGAATTGGAGGCGGAGACTGATTTACCTACAGAGTTGAGACCAAACACTCGGGACTGGTTTCGGTCTCGGTCTAACCAGTCTCGACAACGTCTACGCTGCCGTCTTTACCAATAAAAAAATCATTATAGTATTGCCTTCCTCCACGCATAGCTGTTTGTTGAATATCAACACATCGGTGACTTTCTCTTGCAAGTTTTCAGTCAAATTACCACTCCAAATCCAACTAGATTGGCTTCAAACTACTTTAGCTCAGATTGATCCAGGACTGTCAGGGAATTTGGGGTCAAAGGTCATCAAGGAAAAGTAAAATATCACGTCCCGGACTAAACTGCTATAATATCCTTCATTTCGAGGAGCTGTTCACTCTTTGAACACTTGATAATGAATTCAAATCTGTCTACTGGCTATTGTGGAACCAAAAAAAAACCACTGGACACGAACATTTTGCATATTTCCAAAATAAGAATAAATATGTCATCGAGTCAGTCATAAAATTTGAATCCCTGAACGCTTGTAAAAAAAGGTGCCTGCTAGGAACACGTGAGAGAATAATGACTCATCTGCCGGTTTGGGTCATAAAAATTATTCAATTTCGGCGGCGAAAAGGTTCGCACACCGTTTTTGCGCTATTCGTTTTAATAGGTTAATTATGCAATCGGGGGTCCTTATTCGCGTTAATAGGATCATACACACTTGTTTGCGGAGAACGCTTATGTCTTGGGTATTGGGTCATGAGAATTGTCCTGGGGTGATCCACTACTCGGTTGGGAACTCATTGTTCCTCTCTTGATAGCATGGTGCTTGGTACCGCAGTGACTACAGAGGGGGGGTAACTCCTGCTTTAGAAACTCTTTGGCCAAGCTTCACGTAAACAACATTCCGAAGTCTTTTCAATATTCCAAAAGCCAACTGTCTTCCCTTTCTGGCTGGAAAATGCCTTCCATATCTGTTTCGTTACACTACCATTGTCACACATTATTGCAGGTATTTAGGGTTGCGCGATGATCGTTCACGTTCACCGCTTAAAAAATGTATTGGTGTCATGTGGATCACCTTGTTCACAGCAGATCGCGCATCAGCGTCCCGAACAACCGGTATGTACTCCCAAGAAGTCCACTTGGATCGCATCTTGGTTCTCCGTGTCCTTGATTTGATTTGAATTTGATTCAAATTCTACCAAGCCAAGTTAAGGCTCATCGAAGAACCCTTGCGGTATTGATCTTGGATGAGCCCCGGCGATATCTCGCCTCCTCTTCTTGACTAATGCTCAGATGATATAGGCAGGGGTGTAACAACCGTTAACCTGCTTCTGAGACTGTATTTTGCGCACCTCCCATCCGAAAGGACGATAAGTGAAACCCAGACCCGATCACTTTCCTCGGAAACTGGAGAAGCTGAAGTTCAAGTTAGCTGATGCTCACAGCCGGACCGACGAGACCTAGTGCAGAACACAAAATCGGTAGGGGTTTCTCGTAACCTACGTCGACTTCGCGCGGCTTCCGACTCCTGTGCTGTGTAAAACATTCTCGAAGCAGTGAGGTGTGCCAAAACCTTTTTGTGCGTCTGAGATCCTCTCTGTATTCCGGATCTGAGAGTATTGTAAAGGGTGATGGTGGTTATCTCTGACATCACCCCTGTTGTCTGTAGTGTGAGGCAGAGATTACACTAGCTCCAACACTAACATTTGTATGGACTGATTTTAGAGAGGGGCGCAAAAAAGCACTGACTGCGGGCTCTCATTCAAATCCCATGATACGCAGTTTGAAATGAGAGATACGTTGGCCGTCATGGGGCGTGTGAACCGCAGTCGCTTTATTAATCCAGAAAAAGACATCAAGGCGCTGAACACACAGTTTGAAAAATCCTACGTCGTGGCATTCCCAAGTAGTAACGTTTAGAGTGAACTTATAGTGCAAACTGCCCCGCTTTCTAAATGGTTCTCCTGAAAAAAAAAAAAAAAATTATAATTGGATATTTCATCTTGTGCATGAGTTTTTTTTTTAACAAGTTGCAGTAGTTACACTCTGGCCCTCCCAAAAACTGTCTCTGCATGCCCACCTTGATATGATTCATTGTAGAAGAGAACAGGAGTTGGGCATCGACATCGATGTTGGATTTAAAGGATAAGCACAAACATTGGCTGGGTAGGCAATGGCTAGGGAACCATCGCGTTTGGTTAATGAGAGGGGGTGGGGGGGGGGGGGGGGGGGCGTGGAGGTACAACAGTTCTAAAACACAGCCGGGACACGTTCTCTTGGGGGGTGCGGCCATTGGGTTTGATGGACAGTTTCATGGACTATTAGGATACCTCCTTCAGTGTGTGTCTCCAGATTTCGTCACTAAGTGAATATGCATTGTTAGATAAACCACATTGTGACAAGAACAAATGAATGATATATTAAAATCTTGTTTCGTTTTATTCCCTTGGTATTCGCTGAACAGGAAGAGGAGAATTGGCGACACAGCATCTCGTGAAAAAGGTATTCTCTCCGAGTATCTTTCTTGTTACATTTGCCCCGAGAAACTATTGGGCACCGGTTTGCACTGACGTCATGAGTAGAAGCCATGAGATTTTCAGGTTTATGTTACTTTAATCGCAATTATGAATATTTTTAATTCGCGTAATATTAAAATTAACAGAAACTCCAGCATGTGATCAAGCAATCTCGGGAAACTCTAATCGTACCCACCATCACCTGATTACTGCCATTAATTAAACCCTAAACCGGAAACCTAATACGAATTTCAACTCTACGCACCCCAATCTGGGATAGTGCTTCCGCCTCAATAACCCAGGAATTTTCTCTGCCTGAGCAAAACAAACAAAGCCTAGAAATAATGAGAAGTGAAGTGTCTTGTTCTTTGACTTACAATGTTTGTCCAATAAGTTATTTTTCTGCAGTTCGGGGCTCGTTCTAAAAAATGGACAATGAGTCAGGGATCTACATTTCATGAATCCAAAATTATAAAAGGATTGTCATAGGAAATGTCCCGCTCCTTTCGTTGTGTTTGATCTTGTGGGCATGTTAGAGCAAGGGTGAATAGCAGTAAGTGGAAATTGAGATCTCGTCAGTTTTTTTTAAGCAAACTCTCACTCATGCACTTATCCATAAAGCTGGATTGAAAATCGTTGAACCCCCTCTTTCAAATCGCCTCAAGACAGGTCTGTTCCCCTGGTACTAAATTCTGCCTTATTCGAGGGTGAGGATCATAACGTATGCGTTTCGGATACTGTGTTCACTTTTTACGACGGAGTGTTTCAGACAAATCAGGTTGACGACTGAACTGAATTTGTCAATGTGATTATGACGCAAATTCTACCCTAAGCAGAGCCCTCTGCACCAACAGGAGTAGAAAAACGAAACTCTCTGTTATTCATTCGCATAGATAAACTAGTCAAATGGTCAGGTGATGCACCAACTAAAAAAACTAGTATGAACGGGTAACAGTTAAGAAGAAAGTCATTTAGAGTATATTTCTGGGTAATGAAAGGAGTGTAGATAAAAATTATTAGATTGACTGCACTTCCAACCAATGCATCCGTGATGAATCCATCATATCTCTGCATCCACGCTGCACGAGTTGAAGAGATCCCTCAGGTAGAGAATACCCCACTGAGTATGGCCACAAGGGATACAACAAGTGCGGGCGATGGCGACTGAACCAATAGGCCCCATGTTGCAAAGGCTATGTGTCACATAGGCACACGTCGAAATCATGGGATTTATTACCGATTGCCGTCATCCCGTTCGATCGCACTTCATCCGACGATTGCAATCAGTCAGAAAACGGTCGTAGCAATCTGGCGCGAGGCGTGGGGATTGTCGCCAAGGCAATCAGATATTCTGGTGGAGCTAATTAACCTTTCCATCTGTCAGACAGACCTCCATGGAGTAATGGATGGAAGTCGGACGATGGAACGAAGAAACCGGGATCGAGCCCGCGGTTCAAGCAACAGCAAACACCTTTTCACTTAATAATACAATTCATCAACAGCAAAAACATCAAGAGCGCATCAACTGAGAAACGCATAGAGTGAGAGACGAAGTGAGGTCTCTCTTCGGTTATGGCCCTCCAACCCATTGTACAATGGAGAGTACTCAAATAGCAAACATACCGGGTCAGACGTCGCCCAGGACAACAAGGTCTGCGCTAGTCGTCGCCCCCTCCGGACGATCTCGATCTGGTGAAAAGTGGGCTACTGGTGGGAACAACTAAAGAGGACAGAAGTGGACGGACAAAGAGAATGCAGAGGTGATAAGGTGTTACTTCCGAAGTAAGTGAAACCACACAACGCGGTACAGAAAGCGTATGCACAAACATCTGTCAAAAACGCAAACCGGCAATGACAATAAACTGAACAAG
This sequence comes from Sclerodactyla briareus, assembly GCA_026419785.1. Classification (NCBI taxonomy): domain Eukaryota; kingdom Metazoa; phylum Echinodermata; class Holothuroidea; order Dendrochirotida; family Sclerodactylidae; genus Sclerodactyla; species Sclerodactyla briareus. The sequence continues at coordinate 40,434 of JAODTK010005654.1, forward strand.
GAGGGAGTGCAATCAACAGAGCTGGGAGCTGGGGATCTTAACTATCTGCAACTTGAAAATATCCGGAGGCAACTGGGACAAGGCACCCAGACGAGTAAATAGAAACAACAAAAGGGACAGGGACAACGGGTTTCCAGGGATACCACCAGGAAAGGGGCACTCGCCGAGAGATTGCAGACGAGTGGTTAGCCATGAGGAGGAAGAGCCATGTCCGGATTAACAAAGAGAAGAAAGCGAAGAAATGACCCACAGTTTCCACCGACTAGGGAAAGAAGCAAACAAAGCGGTTCAACAACATACCGAAATCTACAATTACAGAAACCAATCTACATCAATTATGGGCCAAAAAAAAAAATGCGAGGGTGTCTCAAGACCGGCAAAAGATGGAAGGCACCATAACCCCACCATGGAGAAGACGAGCGGCTGGAAAACAAAATGCCCAGTACCGGGAAGACATTAGCCGAATGAATGATGAAAAGGAACTACTGGGTGGAGGAGAGAGAGAGGGTATGGACCCAGCCATTGAAGAGCGAAGCAGAGACTGACTACAATAAGTCATCGGCTGCAACTGTACAATGCACGAATGAGCAGTCAGGATCAACAAGACGTTAAAAGAACAACCTGGACTTGGTGTACCAAGACATAAGAATGGTGGCAGTGGTGGTTACTCGTCCCCAACACCACCCAGGGAGGAGACTGAGGGACTTATGGGGTGTACCAGAAATCGTTGAAGATGCTGAATGGATAGAACATTCAATAACCCGTAAGCCGTCCCCACCCAACCCGAAAACCCCCAGTACAGAGATGAGGTGCGAGACAAAGGCGAGGAAAAATGCCAACACTGGAAATCACCGGGGCAGACCAGGTACAGGGATTCTGGAGTGAAGAAGAAGTCTGACGAGCCTGCACTGGAGGATGGCGCGTCAACTACAAAGAATAATGGGTGATCCTAACAGCATACCCCACGTGATGACACATGGCCGAACACGCTCCCTAGAAGGACCCTCGCAGATAAGATCACGACCCCCCTCAGTGAACATGACCTCCTGGCGAAGGAACAAAAGGAGTTTCGCCCAGCAGAGAGGGGCAAAAACACTAGTCATCGATAAGGCTGTGGGACGGACTCCAAACCCGACACACCAGCCTGGCGGTAGCATGGCTTGACTACCAGAAAGCCTACGACTCCGTCGTAGAGGCGCTATGCCAAACTGGGTTACTGACCTTGAACGGCCAGTGGACAACACCGTGTCGTTTCAAATCCCCATAACAACGTGCAATTCCACGGAGAGCGATGCCCTGTCCCCACTACTGTTCTGTGTGGCTATCAACCCCATCAGCTCCAAACTCAACACTGCCGCCACGGATATACAACTCGGGTCAGAACGAACTATCCATCCACCCCTCCTCTACAATGGATTGACGCTGAAGCTCTACGGACAAACGAACGGGGCCTTTGACTCAATGATCAAGACTGTGAAGATATTCATGACGCATTTGGGATGAGTTTCGGCATCGAGACGTGTGCGATACTGAAATCCACAGAGGGAAGGGTAAATTCTACCAAGCCTTGACTTAACATCGGCCGAATCAGACGTGATACAGGACGTCAGTGGGCCACTGGGTACAAATACTTAGGGATGCACCAACCCACAGAAAGAATAAAGGCCAACGCCGTGAAGGTTACTCAAACGGGTCAGCACTGAGTACTCAAGACCAGACTGAACGGCAGCAACGGTACGGCCCGTGGTCACCTAACAGCAGGGTGTAATAGACTGGATAAAGCAAGCTGATGGGCTCGACGAGCAGATTTCCACCCGCCTGTACCCCCCCCCCCCCCCCCCCACGACGACAAGAGCAGAGGCCTCAAGCAAGTAGGAGTACATAACGTTGAGAAAATGGACTGTGCGAATACCATCCTCAGAAAAATTCGGAGGAACGACTACTAGAGGTTGCATGAGTGCAATTGGGACCACTGACACAACGGGGAAAAAAGATTTGGAAGACCCATGGCTCCATGAATACCATGCCTTGAAGGAAAAACCACTCCATGGTCAGTACGCCTCGGCAGATTGAGGAATTTCAAGCCAAGAAACGGCTTCAAATGGCTGACACACGGGGAAAAAGAGTGGAGACCATTGCCCTGGAATACCAGAATGCCTGGAAGGAAAAACCACTCCATGGTCAGTTACGCTCGCAGATGGAGGAAAGTTACAAGCCAAGAAACGGCATCCAAATGGTTGTCCAATGCAGGACTAAATATAACGGAAGCCTAATAACAGCTGCACAGGACCAGACCCTGAATACCAAATGCCGCAGAGCCAGGATCCTCCCCAATCCAACGGACGCAAGTGCAAATGTGGTGGGTGGTTCAGGATGAAACTGTGAACCACCTGGTAGCGATGCCAGAAGATGGCCCCACGGGAGTACCTGGCCAGACATAATAAAGTTGCAGATACTTGGGGATCGCAAGCACTACGAGTACAGTTGTCCGCAGAACATCATGGTTGCAAACACCCCGAGGCGTAACGGAGAATGATGTACGACTTTGAGCTGCGAACGGCCAGGTCAATCACAGCGAGAAGACCCTATCTTGTGGTCCTGGAAAGCAGGGAGACAGGCCAAGATCATGATGTCCGCAATACCTGCCAGATACAACTCAGAAGCAAGAGAAAGATAAGATCGGAACAAATATCAGAGACCTGAGCCTGGATGATGTTACGCTGAAGTAATCCCAGTCGTAATTGGGGCGCTGGGGGCTGTACCCCCGAACCTGGAAGGCACACCTTCATAAGATACTGGAAGCCAGAACACCAGCAACTTAACCAAAACAAGCCAACCCTGGAACCGCCCCACATCTGAACGATTACTGGCCCTCCCCATAAGCCGGGTAGGATTCCGAGGTCCGCGTATGTAGTATGTACAAACATTCCAACATTGTAATAGTTTCGAGAAACAAGACAATAATACTTCCCCGCGCCTGACAACCTGTTTTCATTCACTGTCTATAACTCAACCAGCAAAGGGATCTGCAGATGGTGTGCTGTAGCCCATATGTTGAAACATGCATTCAGTGACCAAGCGCGCTTTTGAGTTCAATGAACTCCTACATTAACTCCAATTTGCACTAACAGTGTGTCACTTACATGAAACTTATGTTCAAGCGGGAGTTCCGAGACCGCATTCTGTTCACGCCACATCGCTTAAAATCGACGATTTTCTACTGAGAATGATTTTGATTTTGCATAAACGCCGTCTTTACATGGATGAGAAAGGGATTTATTAGAGGGCGTTTTCGTAATCTTAAAGAAAGGTTGTGCCGTGAATGAAAGGGATACACACAACTTTACCGTTGGGTATGTCATCCATAAAAATTAGTTAATTCGTTTGTGTAACGTCGAGAGTGCAGCAAACGTGCACCTGGGATGCGGTCTATTACAGATTCCCCGATGGTCCGGGAATGTTCCCAGTGAAAGCGTAATTGGTCGCTGGAGAAATGTGTTTCGACATCATTAATAATTTTTGGTTGCAGCTGCAAAAGTGCCAAACTTTGCTGAGAGTGACACGGATTGGTTTGAGGTTTTTTTTGAATCGTGAATGCCCTTTCTTTTTCGACTAGTGTCTTATATATACGAGGCATGATGTTGGCCAATCCCCAAGCTGCCAAGACCGCTACTTATCGTACAATTCCCAAAAAACCTCCATGATACGAACTGCTTTCCGACCTGGAGCGCTGGGATTCATGCATACCCACGTAACTGCTCACAGGCCGACCGACGCCTCGTTTTGCAGGACCCGTTATGTGCAGTGATGTGTGGTGGTATTTTATTATTATTTAACGTAATAATATATAGTCCTCATATCTCAACCAAGTGACTAGTCATAATCACCAGATTCAATCACACTAATTTTCTTAATTTGACAAAATCAGATTTTTTTCTGTGATCTGCACCCATTTTCACATGTTTTCGTACATTCAATCGAATCATTCGGCGAGGCATTTCCCATCAGCTCACGATCTTCCCAAAACAAGGATGTCGAACAGCTTGCACTGCAATCAATTTTTGGTATCAATTTCCGTTCTCAGGTCTCGCTTTTAAGCTATATGAATTGACCTTATATATCTGTAAGGAATGTCACTGGGACAACTCTATGAATAGGCAATCGATAATTGTTTAGGATAAAGCGTATTCGACATCTGACTGACATCCAGGAATCACCCGATGCCCCCTAACCTTAGAAAACAGAACAAATAGGATCGAGGAAGATGAGTAAGAGGAATAGAGAGGCGGAAACGAGTTGGAGTCGAAAACCTAAACCGAACTATACTCCATAATCAGTCCCAATGAGATGAAGTGACGATGCACTCACAGGATACGGATGTACCACAAAGCACACATCGTGGTCTTAGCCCGGACCATTTCTGACGCTTGTTTCCACCGGATTTCACATTATCAAGGAAGCCACAGTCTGAATGTCCGCTCCACATCACTTCCTCCTACTAATCGCGCCGTATCTGTAAACTTAGTTAACTTGCTGCAATCTTCAGGTGTATGTGCTGCCTGCAACT